>JAVJIX010000104.1:2262500-2517500 GCA_036785185.1 Paratrypauchen microcephalus | reverse complement strand
CTTTCTCTCTGTCTCTGTCTCTCTCTTTGTCTGTCTGTTCTCTCTCTGTGTGTTTGCCATTCTCTCTCTCTCTTTGTCTCTCTCTCTCCCCCTGTCTCTCTCTCTCTGTCTGTCTCTCTGTCTGTCTGTCTGGCTGTCTCTTTCTGTGTGTCTCTCTCTCTGTCTTTCTCTCTTTGTTTTTCTGTCTCTCTCTCTCTGTCTGTGTGGCTGGCTCTCTCTCTCTCTCTCTCTGGCTGTCTCTCTTTCTTTCTCTGTCTCTCTCTGGCTCTCTGTCTCTTTCTGTGGCTCTCAGTCTCTCTCTCTCTCTCTCTGTCTCTCTCTGTTTGTCTCCCTCTCTGTCTGTCTGTCTGTCTGTCTGTCTCTTTATCTCTCTGTGCCTGTGTGTCTGTCTGTCTCTCTTTCTTTCTCTGTCTCTCTCTGGCTTGCTGACTGTTTCTGTGTGTCTCTCTCTCTTTGCCTCTCTCTGTTTGTCTCTCTCTCTCTTTCTCTCTTTTTTTCTCTGTCTCTGTCTCTCACGCTCTCTCTAAAAGTTAAAATATTCATATTCCTTCAGTAAATGTTATAATCTTTTCTGTCTGGTTACAGAGTTTGTTTGTTTTTGCTCCCTTTAAGTTCTATTTGCTTTTGAAATGCCCATAACTTTATCTGGACCAGCACAAGGCACATTGCAAATACACCTTCTAAGTCTCGTAAAAACTCGCACAAATATTGGCGATCCTACAAAGTCCGTCCAATCTGCTTTATTTGCTTACAAATTTTGAGCGGGTCCTGCGGGGGTGGGGGTGGAGGAGGGATTAGGTTTCAGTTTTCATTAAACCAGACTGTGGAGTTACACCTGGTCTGGTCTCAGCAGGTGAAGTCTCCTGTCGATAAAGTCTGTGAAATCCATCCAACGCCGCACGAACTCCAACATGTCCAAGAATATGCCAATATTTATTCAAAAGGCCCATTTTTCCGCTATTTTCTGATCTATGTTACAGAGTTGTTTCCACGTCACAAACATTCACACATGTTAACACACAAACCCTGAATATTTAGGCTTGGAGTTCTCTTAAACATTAAAGGTCCCATGACATGGTACTTCTTGATGCTTTTATATGGCTCCTTAATGGTTCCCTAATACTGTAAATGAATCCTTCTTCAAAATCAACACTCAGTGCATGAGAAACAGAGATAAGATGAGAAAGAGTAATTTTTCTCTCTCTGAACAGGCCATTCTGGGCGTTGTTGCTTGAATGCAAATGAGGAGAAAAGAGATGGCCTATAGTAGGGGGTGGGGGCGTGGCCAAACTCTCTGCTCTGAGCTCTCAGCTGATCCATTACCGTGTTTTTGCACGGGGGGAGAGATTTGAAGCGTTCCATTGAAAAATAAACACATTCCCACATAAAATAAAATTAAACCACTGCTGTTCAAAGGTCCAGAGGCTCAGATAAAGGACTTCCGAGCCTAGAAACACTCGGACGTGCCTCCAGGCAAATAAAAAAAAAACGCATTTCGCATTGCCTAGCGCATTCGCAGTCCAAACTCTCTGGGCGTGATTTACAGAGACGCTGAGTAGAGACAGACTGCAGACTGTGAAGCTGCATTTATCGAGCTGACGTCAATAAGGTGCCTTGTTGAGAATCGCCCGTTTGAGCTGTGTTTTTTTCTAATAATAATAATAATTCATAGCATTTATATTGCGCCTTTCATGACGCCCAAAGTGCTTTACAGTTCATTGTTCATTCACTCCACACTTGGTGGTGGTAAGATACTTTCTGTAGCCACAGCTGCCCTGGGGCAGACTGACAGAAGCGAGGCTGCCAATCTGCGCCATCGGCCCCTCCGACCACCTCCAACACTCATGCACACTCCACTTTCATACTAGGCAAATGTGGGTAAAGTGTCTTGCCTAAGGACACAGCGACAGTTTTTTTGTAACTGGCGCCCCCCTGTGGCACCTGGAATTCCCAGTGGTCTCCCATCCAAGTACTAACCAGGCCCTGCCTGCTGAGCTTCTGAGATCTGACGGGATCAGGCTTTGACAGGCAGGTATGGCCACGCAGACGCTAACGCAGAAAAGGATCGTAAATGCTCAGTTTAGACATTTCACAACTTTTAACCATGGGGGGGGAGGTAGGGGAGCTCACATTAACGTTCAAAAACCTGTGATGTCATGTGGTAATACAGGAAGTGCTCCACTGTGTTTACACCTTCATTTGAATGATTTGGGTAATTTCAGTGCTGGAATTGCCCGTCTCTACTGAACAAAGGGTAAAAGGAGCTGTTAACTTGAAAACTAGCACTTCATGACATCACAAAGTGGAACAGAGCATTTTGAGCTTTAGAGATGTAGACAGACTAACAATAAAGGGTTTCTCTAATACATCTGAATAAAACAAAACACAACTCCAGGTGTGTTTTTGAGGAGGTGCATTATATCATGACTTAAAACTCAATATATGAGTCAGTTAAAGGTCCTGTGCATGATTTTCCCATATTGTGTAAGCAGTAGGGATGGGGAGATCTTGTGCTTCAAGATCTCATGAGACAAAATAACATCATCATAATAATAAAGATTTTTTTTTTTTACCCAGGTGTTCACATTTGGATCGGAATAAAAGGAGTTAAGTGGCATTTCTTGAGAAGCCATAGTTCCAAAAAGCAGTGCTGTAATAAAAAAATATAAAAAAGATTTTTTTGAACTGCACTGCAAAATGAATTGATCATGGATTATGTCAAAAACCGCATTTCGTCTCTTGTGTCTCGTCTCGTCTTATTTAAATCGTATCTCATCTCTAATAAGCAGCGCTTGATGTTAAAATGTATCTGCTGTGTACTGTCTGGATCTAATTACAAGGAGTTTCATTGTCTGGTAATCAGGGAGTGCAGGTTAGGATGCTAGTTGTTATCTGTACTGTGACGGCAAAAATGTACACAAGTGCTCTGGCCTCTGAAAGTTGTGAGATGTGCTTATAAACTCATCATGACAGGGCTGGATTGGGGCAAAAAAACAGCCCTGGCATTTTTGGCTTAGATCGGCCCCTCATAATTAACGGCGCACAACGGACTCATTTATGTATGTGTTCCCCGAAGCAAAGTATTTTACTTTTGTTCTTGGCCTAAGGGAAACCAGGATGCAACATTTAAAGGAAAAATCCCAGCTCCCAATAACCACCAGCAAACTTGCAGTAACTACACAGTTAATGGTTTATTTAAAATGCATCTTGCATTCTCATCCAATCTACAAGATTCACATAGGTCACCTGTTTTGGCTTCAAAACAGCAAATTTCACCGAAAGGTGATTTTGGAGGCTCCAGCAGCTCCTCCGGGGAATATGTCTGTTATTTTAGAACATTTTGCAGCATCTATTGAGATTTTAAAGATCCCATGACATGGTACTTCTTGATGCTTTTATATGGCTCCTTAATGGTTCCCTAATACTGTAAATGAATCCTTCTTCAAAATCAACAGATAAGATGAGAAAGAGTATTTTTTCTCTCTCTGAACAGGCCATTCTGGGCGTTGTTGTTTGAATACAAATGAGAAGAACACAGCGCCTCCTCCATTGAAAAAATGTGTACAGCTCTGAACAAACAACCAGGACCTCCAGGTCCACAAGTCACAATGACTGCAGAGTACCTAAACGGAGCTCGGCCTTTGCACACACAGCTTTTTCTTTCAAAGCCATCAAAGAATGGAATAAATTGCCACAAAGTTTGAAACTTTCCTCTGACATGAAAAACTTTTCATTTAACGTTAAGAAATTATTATTAGAGAATCAGCAGTGTCAGCATTAAGAATGAGAACTGGTATGTTATAATCTGAGTGAGATTTGATTGTAATATTTTATTGTGTAATAATTGGTAATTTGTAGTGTGTGAGTGTGTATTGATTATATTGTTTACGTTTTATATTGTATTTCTCACCTGCTCAGGGACTACAGATGGAAACAAGCTTCAGCTATAATCTGGTGTAAAGCATCTTTAATGTTTTTGCACATTGTCCCTGTCAAATAAACTAATAAAGAAAGAAAGAAAGAAAAGAGCTGGCCTATAGCAGAGGGTGGGGGCGTGGCCAAACTCTCCGCTCTCGCTCTCGCTCTCAGCTGATCCATTTTCGTGTTTTTGCACGGGGGGAGAGATTTGAAGCGTTCCATTGAAAAATAAACACATTTCCACAGAAAATAAAATTAAACCACTGCTGTTCACAGGTCCAGAGGCTCAGATAAAGGACTTCCGAGCCTAGAAACACTCGGACGTGCCTCCAGGCAAATAAAAAAACGCATTTCGCATTGCCTAGCGCATTCGCAGTCCAAACTCTCTGGGCGTGATTTACAGAGACGCTGAGTACAGACAGACGGGGGTGGAACTGCATTTGCATTTATTTTTTCGATCTGACGTCAATAAGGTGCTTTGTTCAAAATCGCCCGTTTGAGCTCCGATTTTTTGTAACGCAGAAAAGGATCGTAAATGCTCAGTTTAGACATTTTGCAACTTTTAACCATGGGGGGGGGGGCTAAACAGGGTAGGGGAGCTCACATTAACGTTCAAAAACCTCAGAAAGTGAAAATTTCATGCCATGGGACCTTTAAAATTTTTTAGCCCGCAACTTCTCAGCACCGTAAGTGTAACAAAACAAACCACGTGAGGAGAAAATGATAGTCATTAATCAGAGTAATTTTCACCTCCCTTTGAGCTGCTGTAGACTGCACCAGACGTGTGTATTGGAAGAATTGTTGCTATTGTCATTATTATTAAGGCTGTTGTGGTTTCAATGTAGATGGAGAGATTCAAGGACCAATATTACTGCGCTATGATGATGGGACAGTGGACACGTATTTCCTTTGATCAAATTCTATTTTATTTGATCAAATTTAATTTAATTTGATGAAAGTGTATTTTATTTGATCAAATGTCATTTATATGGGGGCATTGTAGATGTCACTTATTCACAAATGAATCTGCACATAGTAGGACTTGATGACTGCTTGATCTGGGTCCGGGTCACAAAGGCAGCAGTCTGAGCAGGAGGCCCACACTTCAGAGAGGCATCCTCACCCTGTCTCTAAGGAAACACCCAGTGACCCTGTGGAGGAAACTATAATGCAATGTGTAACTTTTTGGGGAGTGTAGTGCCTTCTTTTAAAGCGTTCCACAGTATGGTGTTAAACTTAGAAACTTAAAGGAAAATTAACGTTTTTTTTTTTACAATCTGAGCCTTCTTTCGGCAATAAAACAAGTAGTTTTACTCACCCATAGCAGTTTGGTGTCAATTGGAGCAGTATCGCAGAACTTATGTTGAGCTGTTCTGTTCTGCTAATGATCCCGTATCCGTTAGCGTGAGTGCTCGGGGCACTGATTTGCGGTGTCCAAATAACACAAACTTTAGCACTTTTCAAATCACAGAAGATCGCTGTGTCAGGGTAGACTTTTAGTAGATTCCAAAACGGCCTGAAACCCGATATCACAACAGAAAAGTAAAGTTCAGAGCGGTGTTAGCTTCTTTCGGACTAGCTGTGTTTACAAAACAGCTGAGTTCACGCATGCGCACTGTCCTCTCTGATGACGTCATCAAATGAAACTATAGCTGCATATCGGGTTTCAGGCCGTTTTGGAATCTACTAAAAGTCTACCCTGACACAGAGATCTTCTGTGATTTGAAAAGTGCTAAAGTTTGTGTTATTTGGACACCGCAAATCAGTGCCCCGAGCACTCACGCTAACGGATACCGGATCATTAGTAGAACAGAACGGCTCAACATAAGTTCTGCGATACTGCTCCAATTGACACCAAACTGCTATGGGTGAGTAAAACTACTTGTTTTATTGCCGAAAGAAGGCTCAGATTGTTAAAAAAAAACGTTAATTTTCCTTTAATAGCTTATTTCCCTGACATGTTTGGGTGGTAGCACATCCACTTTGGTCAGAGGTGTCAGCTGATTCTGTGATGTGTCTATTATCAGCTGTTCTTTCCAGGCGTGGTCAGTTTGATGGATCTGGCATATCTCTTAGACTGACCATGCCTGCCATTGTATGTTTGTCTCTGAAGAAGTGAGTCTCATGTGAGCTAAGGTAAACGCCCCCGATGATGATCCATGAGCTCCCCTTCCTGATTTCAATAGCCTCTTGCATCCATCTTTTGTATTTGACCTCCTCTGTTCCTACCATTTTAGTCTGACCCGCAGTGATCCTATATTGCGGACTTTAGGTTTTCTTGCGTTGTCTTTTCTTTCTCAGATCTTCTGTTCCTTTTTTCTGGTGTTGAATGTTCTTCCCATTACATTATATTTAAGATTTATTTTTATTTTTTTTCAAAAAACATTCACAATTTGGCCAATTTTTAGGTCAGGATTTTTACTTGGAAAATGGTTGGAAATCATGACATCATACTAAGGAATTCCATAAATGTTACCGAGCAAAACTCCCCTAATGTACACAGAAATATTTATCTGACAAACACAAATATGAGAAAACATGTTTAAAGTATCAGAAAAATGTGTTCCTTATGTACGAATTGCAATACTCCCTATAGTGTGATGTCATCAATATGTTTAGAACTCACTACTTCCTGTAATTTTCAACATATTTTTCAAATTTTCCTGACTTCTTGATTTGTGAATAACTATAACATACAAACATACAACCTTTAAAATGAAAAGGACTCTCTCTGATCTGAACGGTCACCACCTAAACATACTAGTACTTAAAGGGCCCATATTACACTATTTTCTGATCTCTGTTATAACCAGTGTTGTGCAGTAACGCATTACTAATAACGCGTTACTGTAACGCCGTTACTGTTGACAGTAACTAATACTGTAACGCGTTACTTTTAAAATAAAGGAACTCAATTACCGTTTCTAAATGGCGCGTTACCGCGTTACTGAACCTGCTCATTTTGAAACTGGCATCATGTGCGTGACTCGCATAGGCACAGGGGAATTTTTTTCTCCCTTTGGTGAGGGCGGGATAAGTAATGATGATTGGCTAAAGCAGAGTAAGGTTTCATGTTGAGCCAACCAGAGACACCCAGTGGGCGGTGGGCGGGTTCTGCACACAATCCCAGCACACAGTAGTAGCGCACACACAATACACACACCCCGTGTCAGATGGCGAGTCCCGAGTCGAAGACAGAAGTATAGGCAGTATTTTAACCTCGTCGAGGTAAAAGGTAAAAACCTACATGTTATGTACACATTGTTTACCTGGCCAGCCAAATGATATCTCTCTGTATTTCCTATACAGCGCGATACCGCTGGTACAGTGATGAGTCATGGATTCTTCCAGGCAAGCACATTGTGTCAAAGACCAAAGACTTTGTCCACGTCCAATATAAACAACTCGAATTTAATGAAGCATCTCTGGACGGCGCACGCTTCTGTTAAACTAGTGGCCCCCAGCAGGCCCCATGATGATAATCTCATGCTCGGTGCCGTTAACAATGAAGGCCACGGTGACAGAGCCACGCCAGCCAAGCAGCAAAAGCTGAATAATGCACTGTAAAAAAAAAAAAGTAACGCATTAGTTACTTTCCTAGGTAACTAGTTACTTTTATAGTGTAGTAACTCAGTTACTTTTTTGGGTTAGTAACTAGTAACTGTAACTAATTACTTTTTCAAAGTAACGTGCCCAACACTGGTTATAACACTGTTTCCTCGTCAAAAAAAAACAGACCTGGAGTTGTGTTTTATTTCATTTACACATGTTTAACACACAAACCCTGCATATTTAGGCTGAGTTCTTCTCTTAAACAAAAAACTTGTGATATCATGTGGTAATACGGGAAGTGCTCCAATGTGTTTTTTTTTTTTAATGTTCCATACACCCTCACTAGAATCATCTGGATGATTTCAGCCCTGGAACTGATAGCTGTTAAAGGAGAATTAACGTTTTTTACAATTTGAGCCTTATTTCGGTAATAAAACAAGTTGTTTTACTCACCCATAGCACTTTGGTGTCATATGGAGCACTTCCAGAGATGTTTTAGATTTGCGATCTCCATCATGTGAGTTCTCGGGGCACATGTTTGCGGTCTCCAAATAACACAAACTTTAGCACTTTTCAAATCATAGAAGCTCGATGTCTTAGTCTACGATTTCGTGTGGTCAAAAGTGGCCTGTAATCCGAGATTTAGCCATAGTTTCGAGTAGATGAGGAGGCCAGTGCGCATGTGCGGACTGTGCTCTCAGCTCCCGGGACCCAAACATGAAACGCAAAGCTGTAAACTATGGATAAATCTCAGATTACAGGCCACTTTTGACTCAAACGAAATCATAGGCTAAGACATCGGGCTTCTATGATTTGAAAAGTGCTAAAGTTTGTGTTATTTGGAGACCGCACGGGGCATATATTACATGCTCTCACATTACAGAGATCGCTAATCTAAAACATCTCTGGAAGTGCTCCATATGACACCAAAGTGCTATGGGTGAGTAAAACAACTTGTTTTATTACCGAAATAAGGCTCAGATTGTAAAAAAAAAAAAAAACATTAATTCTCCTTTAACTAGAAAACTAGCTCTTCATGACATCACAAGATGGAACAGAACATTTTGAAGATGAAACTTTGGAGATGTAGACAGACTAATGAAGGGGAAGTCAAACATGTGTGAATGAAACAAAACACAACTTCAGGTTTGTTTTTTGATGAGGTAACGCGACTTCACAAGAGTCAATTTTGAGTAATATTGAGCCTTTAAACTTGTATGTTTTCTTTATTTGTACCTAGTTGTACCTAGAAAAAAAAGTTTAGCAATTAGGGCACGTCTGGTCCCTTTAAAGTTACATTGTGTGGGCTGCTGGTCTATAGACGAACTGTAAAAGCTCTTAATGGACTTTCAGTGTGCTTGAAGAAAATTGCCTCCTCTGACTCATTCCGTATGGTTCTCGCTGCTTTCTCAACAGCCCAAGTGCGAGAAGAAAACATTTCAGCAGTCATCTCTGTTCGCTAATTTCTTTGGTGGTTTAATTAAGAAAGCCTGGCTGGGCGTTTGGATGGAGGAGCCTTTTTTGGATCAGTCAGACAGCTCCACGGGGTTTTTGCGTTCCCCAGGACACCACCAGAAGATTATTGTCACCTGAGATCAACCACCTGTCCTAACAAATGTCTATTTTCAACCACTAGAATGAAGATATCTGAGGTAACACTTCAGTTCTCTACCAAAGGTGAATTGTGTTTTCAGATCTTTTCACCTGCTTGTTTCTATGGATACATCATTGCTCTGCTGGGAACATTCCACAGTATGATATTAAAAAGTTCTACTTTAGGTTTATTCAATTACAGGTGGTTTTATAGCTAAAAAAAAACAAAAACAAAAAAAAAACTAGAAAAACAGGCATTCTGACTGTGACTGGGGTCGACTCTCCACAGATCTGGTTTCCATAACGATAGAAAGGTTTAAAGGAAAAGTAACGTTTTTTTTTTTTTAACAATTTGAGCCTTATTTCAGTAATAAAACAAGTTGTTTTACTCACCCATAGCACTTTGGTGTCATATGGAGCACTTCCAGAGATGTTTTAGATTTGCGGTTAGCCTAGCGCGACTTCTAGCCATAGCTCGGGGCATATAATATATTCCCCGAGCATGTAATATGCCCCGTGCGGGCTCCAAATAACACAAACTTTAGCACTTTTCAAATCATAGAAGCCCGATATCTTAGTCTACGATTTCGTTTGAAGCAAAAGTGGCCTGTAATCCGAGATTTATCCATAGTTTACAGCTTTGCATTTCATGTTTGGGTCCCGGGAGCTGAGAGCACAGTCCACACATGCGCACTGGCGTCCTCATCTACTCGAAACTATGGCTAAATCTCAGATTACAGGCCACTTTTGACCACACGAAATCGTAGGCTAAGACATCGAGCTTCTATGATTTGAAAAGTGCTAAAGTTTGTGTTATTTGGAGACCGCAAATCAGTGCCCCGAGAACTCACATGATGGAGATCGCAAATCTAAAACATCTCTGGAAGTGCTCCATATGACACCAAAGTGCTATGGGTGAGTAAAACAACTTGTTTTATTACCGAAATAAGGCTCAGATTGTAAAAAAAACGTGACTTTTCCTTTAATGCCAAACTGTGAAACATTCCAGACAAACAATAACATTTACAAAGAGAAAAGCCTTTGATGCAGGGCTGGACTGGGACAAAAAAAAAAAGCCCTGGCATTTTTGGCTTAGACCAGCCCCTCATAATTAGCGGAGCACAACGGACTATTGTATGTATGTGTTCCCTGTAGTATTTTACTATATTGTTACGTCTTGGCCTAAGGGAAACCAGGGCGCAACATTTAGGAAAAATCTCAGCTCTCAAAACCCCACAGAGACTGTATAAAGAAATGGACTAAGGGAACGTGATGTCACCCATAGTGGCTCCAGTCAAATGAAGCTCACTGAGGCTAGTGGGAACTTGAAGGTGAGTTCCATATTAGAAATAGGAATTGATTTATGGACAAAATAGCAAAATAAAAACACCAGGATCATGTACAGCCGGTTAATACAGACATTTTAAAGGTCTCTTGTGAGCTTTAAGCTATGTTATACTGTTGTTACCTCATCAAAAACACACCTGAAGCTAACTTTTGTTGCATTCATCCTTTATAGTCTGTCTACCTCCAAATTCTCTGTTCCTCCTTGTGATGTCATGTGACGGTACTTTTCAAATTCAGTTCAGTGGAGATTGTCAATTCCAGAGCTGAAATCATGTGTGGAGCACTTCCTGTAATACCACATGACATCACAAGGTGGAAGAGTTTTTTCAGTCTCAAGAGTTTGTGGGTGAATGAACGAAAACACAACTCCAGGCCTGTTTGTGATGAGATCAACAAAATTATAAGATACATCAGAAAATATCGTAATATGGGCCCTTTAATTAATATAACCTAAGATAACCCTAATTAAGTAGTTACTGAGGATGAATCATTCTTAAAAGATACACTAACAAGTTTCTGGAAATAGAAAGTTATGTATATGTATTAAAAGAATAGTTATGTTATAAGCTTATGCATCTTTCTGTATCCTTTCATTCATATTTAAAGGAAAAGTAACGTTTTTTTTACAATCTGAGCCTTATTTCGGTAATAAAACAAGTTGTTTTACTCACCCATAGCACTTTGGTGTCATATGGAGCACTTCCGGAGATGTTTTAGATTTGCGATCTCCATCATGTGAGTTCTCGGGGCACTTATTTGCGGTCTCCAAATAACACAAACTTTAGCACTAAAACAAATCTAAAACATCTCTGGAAGTGCTCCATATGACACCAAAGTGCTATGGGTGAGTAAAACAACTTGTTTTATTACCGAAATAAGGCTCAAATTGTAAAAAAACGTTACTTTTCCTTTAAAGGTCCCATGGCATGAAATTTTCACTTTCTGAGGTTTTTGAACGTTAATGTGAGCTCCCCTACCCTGTTTAGCCCCCCCCCCATGGTTAAAAGTTGTGAAATGTCTAAACTGAGCATTTGCGATCCTTTTCTGCGTTAGAAAAAATCGGAGCTCAAACGGGCGATTTTGAACAAGGAAACTTATTGACGTCAGATCGAAAAAAGAAATGCAAATGCAGTTCCACCCCCGTCTGTCTGTACTCAGCGTCTCTGTAAATCACGCCCAGAGAGTTTGGACTGTGAATGCGCTAGGCAATGCGAAATGCGTTTGTTTTTTTTTGCCTGGAGGCACGTCTGAGTGTTTCTAGGCTCGGAAGTCCTTTATCTGAGCCTCTGGACCTTTGAACAGCAGTGGTTTAATTTTATTTTCTGTGGAAATGTGTTTATTTTTCAATGGAACGCTTCAAATCTCTCCCCCCATGCAAAAACACGGAAATGGATCAGCTGAGGGCTCAGAGCCGAGAGCGGAGAGTTTGGCCACGCCCCCACCCTCTACTATAGGCCAGCTCTTTTCTCCTCATTTGCATTCAAGCAACAACGCCCAGAATAAAGAGTTTGAGAGAGATATTTATGACTCTTTCTCATCTTATCTCTGTTTCTCATGCACTGAGAGTTGATTTTGAAGGATTCATTTACAGTATTAGGGAACCATTAAGGAGCCATATAAAAGCATCAAGAAGTACCATGTCATTGGATCTTTAAGACAACTGAACTGAAAAAAGCTAAAAAGTTACATGCTATGGCTTTTATAAACTATGAATTAAGCATTTGTTCATAGATTCTAGAAATTTGACCCAACACATGCTATAAAAAAAAAAAATAGTGAACTTGATTTTCGCTCATTCTCCAAGTCCATTGAAGTGTCATGCATCATTACCTCGCTCCACCATTGGAGGTGCCACCTGCTCCCGTTCCAAGGTTACGCCGTCCTTCCTTTAACCACCTTCCCGCCCACTTCAGCTTCCATTTCGAGCACCGACTTAAGTATTTTCCATTGGCCCAGCAGTCCGGAGAGGCTGTGCCAGAACTGCTGACAGCGTCTGGGTGAGTGTCATCTTTGACCACAGTGGGGGAGAGGAGGGGGAGGGTAGGATTATTTTCAGGTGCCAATGTCCACAGTGTGTTTTGGGATCTTGGGGCATGCAAAGATGGATGGAATGAATGGTTACATGGGGTGGCCACTAACATTATCCTTTCAGCCACATTTACATTATATTATAAAAAGTGATCTGTATCTGGTGCGTATGTCCTGGTCTTCAGTTTTGTTTTTTTTTGTTTTTTTTTGTATTTATAAAATCATGACAAAAATAAATAAATAAATACATATTTTTGATTTAGAAATGACACAAAATGTTGAGAGTACATTGTAGATAATCGTTCTAAGTGGAGATAGATACATTTTAATGTCAAACTTGTGAACATTTCCAGCCAAAACAAAAACAGCTATCGAGACAAAAAGGTGCTGTGGACATAAAGCGTTCCTAACTTTCTGGAAAGAAAACGTAATTTTTGTGCCATATTTTGGAAGATTATAGCCAAAGGAACAACATATCCATGGAAACAAGCAGGAGGAGGCCCTCCTCCAGGCCCCAAATAAGAGTCAGATTAGTGGAGATGCGAGTTCACTTGGATGCATGCTTTTTAAAGCAATAAACACAGCTAAAATGGAAAAAACATGCTTTGATCTTAGGCGATTTTTGGCAAAAAAGTTTTGGATTGTGGCTTTAAGTAAATTAACGGAGAACCATCCTGCACACCGGCTTATTGCAAATGGTGAATTTTATTAGGACATCAACAACATTTTGGCACTGGGCCTTTATTAGGCAAATAGGGAAGAGCTCTATGTGGCCATCTTAAAGCTCCAGTGTGTAGGATTCGTGGCGCATAGGTGGATGGTGCTATTGCACTTTCTGTTTTAGCTACGGCAGACCTCGAGGGTCACCCGGGCGCGCCGTAACGCGGACAGCTCTCGTACCCGCGCACGAGCTGCGCGCCGCTACTGTATAAATAAAACGCGGTCCCGTTTTTTTTTTTTTTTTCTTTTCTCATGAAAACACACATTCCCGATCATGTACCATGACACTCTACACATCAAATGAAACCTTACAGTCTCCTCTTTTTGACTATGCAATTTCCCTGCACAACAATCATTTCCCTGCACAACAATCACTCCCCGAGCACATGGGGCTTTTATACGGAAAAGCACAAAACGAGGTTAGCTTACCTTAGAATGCTTTGCACAGGTCAAACTCTGTATTTCACCATAAACTTGCTCTCAATTTGTTCGTAAGGATCCAGCGAATAAAATCCAGTAAAACAATTTAGTCCAAAACACGTGTTAGATCCATTACGACGTCTGATCCGGCAGCATGCTTGTGTTGTTTACCCAAAACCACGAGCTTTGCCGAAGGCGAAGGCGGAGCCCAAATGTCCTTCTGCGGCTCTCGTATTCAAAATGGCTGCCTCTGCATTGGGAAGATCCCCCTTTTATGTGACTATATCTAAGTCCAAAAGAATACTTTGATTTCATGATGGAAGTGAAAAGGCTTGGAAAACAATGTATTTTTGAATGGGTATCTTCAATTTCAGTAATTAACGGGTAAAAATCTTACACACTGTCCCTTTAAGCCCCTTGTCACCCTTGAGTGCTTGTCCCACACTATTTAAGATGGTATGCAGGATTTTTCTTGGATTGGTCCCTCTCCTTTAATGCACCTGTTTCAAGAAACTGATGTGGAAGGTGTTCTTTTTTAAGTTGTGGAAAGCAATTGCTTACCCAACTCACCATAGTTATGTGGATTTATAGATTTCATACAGTTGTTTGTTTCCCATAGCAATACCACCTACAGAAATAACTCCTGAATACAGATAACATACAGTATATGCATGCCCTGACTTTAATCTTAGGCAGCCAGTCACATGTGTACACCTCTCCACACACACACACACACACACACACACACACACACACACACACACACACACACACACACACACACACACACACACACCTACACACACACACACACACACACACACACACACACACACACACACACACACAAAGTTACAGTACAGATCCATCTCCACCTCTGCAGAACGCAGAACTTTCGCCTGACACTCTGGTCTTTACCTACATGGTAACCATGGAGACTGTATAATCATCTGTCAAACATGTGCTAAAAGAGGAAAATCACTCCGCAAGAATTTATTACAAAACTGCAGCCCACTACACGCTATCCATGGCCATTACTGTTAGCTCCTTCCCTGCTGCAATCACTGTCCTTTTTGAGTTTGAGACTTTTGAGTTAAGTGAATGGACTGAAATAAAGTACATGTTGGTTTGATTATTTGACTTTGAGAGAAAAAAAAAGAAAGTTTGGTATTAAAGGGCAATCAGTGAAGTTTAATTTGCATTTGGGAAGTAACACAGAACCATTTCTTAAAGATCCAATGACATGGTACTTCTCGATGCTTTTATACGGCTCCTTAATGGTTCCCTAATACTGTAAATGAATCCTTCTTCAAAATCAACACTCAGTGCATGAGAAACAGAGATAAGATGAGAAAGAGTCATAAATATCTCTCTCAAACTCTTTATTCTGGGCGTTGTTGCTTGAATGCAAATGAGGAGAAAAGAGCTGGCCTATAGTAGAGGGTGGGGGCGTGGCCAAACTCTCCGCTCTCGCTCTGAGCTCTCAGCTGATCCATTTCCGTGTTTTTGCACTGGGTGAGAGATTTGAAGCGTTCCATTGAAAAATAAACACATTTCCACAGAAAATAAAATTAAACCACTGCTGTTCAAAGGTCCAGAGGCTCAGATAAAGGACTTCCGAGCCTAGAAACACTCGGACGTGCCTCCAGGCAAATAAAAAAACGCATTTCGCATTGCCTAGCGCATTCGCAGTCCAAACTCTCTGGGCGTGATTTACAGAGACGCTGAGTACAGACAGACGGGGGTGGAACTGCATTTGCATTTCTTTTTTCAATCTGACGTCAATAAGGTGCCTTGTTCAAAATCGCCCGTTTGAGCTCCGATTTTTTCTAACGCAGAAAAGGATCGCAAATGCTCAGTTTAGACATTTCGCAACTTTTAACCATGTAGGGGGGGGGCTAAACAGGGTAGGGGAGCTCACATTAACGTTCAAAAACCTCAGAAAGTGAAAATTTCATGTCATGGGACCTTTAAAGGTCCATTGTGTAACATTTCTGGTGGAGAGTCCGTCAGATGCTTTCACAGTATGGCATTAAACCTTTCTATCTTCATGCCATGGAGACCAAACCAGACCAAGTTACACCTCAGATCTGTGAAGAGGCAACCCCCCTCACAGTCAGCATGCCTGTTTTGGTTGTTTTTTTTTTTTTAGGTATTTTCGAGTAGTAAAACCTCCTTTAATTGAGTAATTGTAAGGTAGAGCTGTTTAATGTCATCCTGTGGAACGTTCCAGGCAGAGCAATGACATATTCATAGAAACAAGCAGGTGACCAATGCTCCACCAGAAAAGTTATACAATGCATCTTTAAATATCATATGGTTGGGGTTCACATCACAACATTCTAGAAGTTTCAAACTGAGCTGAAGGGCAGGTCATAAACCTATGGTGTAATTTGATGTACATATTGTGCTTGAGCCTGCTATTTAGTTATAATATAATAATATCACTATGTCATAATTTGCATGTTTCACAATCACAATATTCATCTAAAATGATTTAATAAAAGACACAAGTCCACTGACTTCTGGGTTTTAAAGGGATATGCCACCCCCAGGTCAAACTTGGGCATCTCCCC
This sequence comes from Paratrypauchen microcephalus, assembly GCA_036785185.1. Lineage (NCBI taxonomy): Eukaryota > Metazoa > Chordata > Actinopteri > Gobiiformes > Gobiidae > Paratrypauchen > Paratrypauchen microcephalus. The sequence goes on along the minus strand of JAVJIX010000104.1, from coordinate 2,501,346 downwards.
ACAGTCCAGAGACTAAAATAAGTGGTGGAAAGCGTTTTTCTGGTGACGCAGCCATTGTCCAGGTCTGTCAGCACTGACCGCCGCGGTATCTGCAGCTACTCCGCGTTAGACTGGAGTCTAACGTCGCTAGAGAAAGATTTCGGCCAAAAGGAATTAATTTGCTCGAAGCGTTTCCCAATTACTTTCTGTGTAGTGCGCATTCATATCGAGTGCAAATAAATGTGCAAATCAACACGGAGAGCTTGACTTGATCATTTTTGGTGCGAACTATTTTTGAGTGCGGAAAAACACAGCCGAAGCACACACCACGCTGCCAGGGGAATCCCTGTTACGCACCAGGAAGGGAGTTCCCCTGTTACACAGCGTGGTGTGTGCTTCGTCTGTGTTTTTACGCACTGAAAAATAGTTCCCACCCAAAATGACCAAGTCAAGCTCTCCGTGTTGATTTGCACATTTATTTGCACTCGATATGAATGCGCACTACACAGAAAGTAATTGGGAAACGCATCGAGCAAATGAATTCCTTTTGGCCGAAATCTTTCTCTGGCGCCGTTAGACTCCAGTCTAACGCGGAGGAGCTGCAGATACCGCGGCGGTCAGTGCTGACAGACCTGGACAATGGCTGCGTCACCAGAAAAACGCTTTCCACCACTTATTTTAGTCTCTGGACTGTGGGGAGATGCCCAAGTTTGACCTGGGGGTGGCATATCCCTTTAAAACTGTGGCACCCAATGGGAGCTGATGTCATCACAACAGAGTCCTATGGACAGCTGCAGGTCACTCTAGCAAGTGTGGAACAAAGTAGTAAGTACAGAACAGTGGCTGTAACAGGGATTGATCAACAATATGGCCTCTTGAAAATAAGCAGCTGAAGGTGCATTGTGGAACTTTTCCGGTGGATGGTCTGTTGTGTTACTTTATATTTGACTATAGGGAAAGAGATATATTTTCTTATAGTGTCTATATATAGTAAAAATAGTTGGTTTCTATAGCAACTATAACCTTATGTATGCAACATTTCTTTAAATCATTATATAGGACCAACCAAAAAACTTAATTTAGCTTTGACTCAAGAGAATTTCTAGACAAATGTTACATATTTAAAACGTCTTTTACTGTTTTGATCCCAGTATGAAATAAATAGATAAATAAAATGACATGTATTTGACATGTAACAATGATACAATGATATCCAAGATGGCCTCTGTGGAGTAAATGCAATACCACGTCAATATGTGTATCATTTCATAAGAACATTGCAATAGGCTACATTCTCTTCATCAAGAAATATAACGTTCGATTTTCTTTGGTTAAATTCCATAGTGGTGTTTGAGCGCTTCATCTCCCTCTTTAATCTTCTGCATTTGTTGTTTTCTTTGTGCTGCACCGGGAGCTGTTGGCAGGAGTTTGATTTTCTGTCTACAGTTTACTCTTCCGCACAGCTAAGACAAAAAAAGAAAAAAGAAAAAAAAAAGTTTACTCACAAATAACAGACAGAAAAAGCTGCAGTCTGGTTACCATAGCAACTATAACCTTAATTTATCTAACCGTTTCAAAGGGTTATTGATACTTTTGCGTGGCGGATTGTTCATCGGTTACTGTGGCAATGCAATGTACACATTAGAAGAAAAAAACTCAAACTCACAAAAATGTCTCCATGGAGATGTTATTGCTTTGCCTAGAATGTTCTATGGTGGACATTAAACATATGTATCTAACATTTATTCATTACGGGTATAATGAAAATACAATAGGGTTGCCTCTCCACAGACCTGACCTGCCCATAGTTGTCTCCCTTGAAATAGATAGGTTTAATGTCTACCGTGGAACATTCTAGACAAAGCAATAACATCTCAATGAAGCAGGTGACGGACCTTACTCCTTTAAAATATAACAAGAGCAGTGCTTACAGTTAGCGTCACACCTCAGGGAAAGTATCAATATGTATTCTATAGAACCTAGTTAGCATAAGAACCAAGATAAAAGGAGAAATTCAATTTGTCAACTGGACAAAGTTTGTTTGGTTGAAAACGTTTCCCCGCTCATCCGAGAGGCTTCGTCAGCTCTGGTTCTAGTGCTGGTTAGACCCTGTTTATATCTCGCTGCAGGGAGGAGCTCCCTACACTGAAATAGCTCTGAAACTATCTCCACTAATCTGTCTCTTTGTTTTTCAAATTTCTCTGGCGACTAGTTTAGCCTCCCTATTCAAGCCTAACGACCCTCTCCACCCCTCTGCCCTGGATTGTCTGCCCTAATGTTTCTTTGTCTGTTTTTGACTTGGTTTGAGAATCGAATTATAAATGGGAGACAAGTTGTGTCTAACTCCCCCATTTCTGTTTAACGACGGATTCTCTTTTTTGACAAAAATAGCCTCTTTAACTCCCCTCTCAAACCAGTTCTTTTCCCTGGCTAAGATCTGAACCTCACTGTCCTCAAAATAATGGCCCGTGGCTTCTAGGTGAAGATGTACGGCAGATGACGGTCCACTCTGGCACGCCCGCCTGTGTTGGTACATCCTCTTGTGAAGTGGCTGTTTGGTTTCCCCAATGTAGTCTGTCAAAACAGACAAAGAAACATTAGGGCAGACAATCTGGGGCAGAGGGGTGGAGAGGGTCGTTAGACGTTGAATAGGGGGACGAAACTAGTCGCTAGAGTAATTTGAAAAACAAAGAGACAGATTAGGGGGATCGTTTTCAGAGCTTTTTCAGTGTAGGGAGCGCCGCCCGGCAGCTAGATATAAGCAGTGTCTAACCAGTACAATAACCAGAGCTGACGAAGCCTCTTGGATGAGCGGCGAAACGTTTTCAACCAAACAAACTTTGTCCAGTTGACAAATTGAACTTCTCCTTTTATCATAAGACATGCAACGTTTCGGCCCAAGGCCTTCATCAGGCAAAATGGGAGTTGGTTCGGGTGTTGGGCCGTTTCACTGCGGTTCTGTAAGTAGAAGCCTAATGCCTCCAGACCACCTTCATGTGGAATGTTTGTATAAAGGCTAGTTATATCCAATGTGAGTAAAATTGTCTCTTCTGGTAGATTTTTAACAACAGAACATTTTTCAATCAAATCTGTCGAGTCTTTAATGAAGGCTGGGAGGGTCTGAACAAAAGGCTTGATAAAGAAATCCACAAAAGTTGACAAGAGTGACCATAACGAATTTGTCTGTGCCACAATCGGACGACCAGGGGGATTAATCAATGACTTATGGATTTTTGGTAGGGTGTATATTACCGGGCGAATGGGGTGTTTACAATAAAGAAAATCTAAATCAGAATCAGATAACCATTTATTAGTTTTTGCATCTTGGAGATAAGTGAAAAGTTTCTTCTGAAAAGCCAAGGTGGGGTCTTGGTTCAGTTTTCTGTATAAACGGATGTTTGATAATTGGGAAATAATTTCAGCTCTGTATTTGTCCGAATCCTGAATGCATACTGCACCCCCTTTATCAGCGGGTTTAATGACGATATCTTTGTCATTCATCAGTTCATCAAGTGCACATCACATTGTTTTCTCCCATTATTTTCTCCTTGTGTGTTCTGGGTCTGCTCCCTCGCCTCCAACGCACCCGTCTGAAGAGACTGAAGTGCGAAGTTCTAATTTTTGGACCTTACTCCTTTAAAATATAACAAGACTCACATAGAGCAGTGCTTACAGTTAGCGTCACACCTCAAGGAAAGTATCAGTATGTATTCTAGTTAGCATAAGAGCCAACCATGCACAAAGATTTGACTCTAGGAAAAGAAATGTCTACAGCTGAGGAAGGAGTTTTTTATAATAATTTTTTTTTTTTCCTCCTGTGGACCCACCACCCACGGGAGGATTCATGGGGGCTGGTGCATTGTGTTCTGGACAGCAGAACACTGCTTGGACTGCTGCCCCCGCGACCCAGAAAATGGAAAAGTGGAAGAAGAATGAATGAATGAATGAATATTATTTTTAAAAAAATAAAACAAAATTCATGTTGTTACTATAGCAACTATAACCTTAATTTACTTCTTTAACAATGTATGTAGCACATTGTTAGCAAATGAACCAACCATGCAAACACGTAATTAAAATTTGACTTTATGAAAATAAATATTGACATTTTTACAAACTTTTCAAAGTTTGCAAAATAGTTTGGCAATTTCGATCCCCGTGAGCTAGACTCAAATGTATATTTTTTTTCTACAGTGAAACAACAGGTCAACTGAGGCAGAGAGCGAGAAGGCTAACTGCGAGCTAAAAATAATGCAAACAGATAAATAAAAGCACATGTATTTTATCATACGACGATATGGAAGATGGTCTCCATGGAAACAGCTGCAGTTTCTTCTTCTTTTCCTTCTTCTCCTCCTCATAGGCGTCGTCATATCCAGAGGCAGTGGAGGTGGTGCAGCGCATCGGGAGGAAGGGAAGGCGTTGCGAGAATAAATAAAATAAATAAATAAATAAATGAATGAATAAAAAAAGACGGTGCAGTGGATGTGTGTGGGGGGCTGAGCAGCGAACTTTTTGGAGGCAGGGAGTATCTTTGACAGTAATGGGCTTTATGGAGCTTCAGACAGTGTGAAAGGTGTTATTAAAGCAGCGACTAATGGAATACTAATGGCAGAAGTATATGAGGAACAAGCGTTTGGACAGACGAATGAAAAAGTTAAAGGAAAAGTAATGTTTTTTTTTACAATCTGAGCCTTATTTCGGTAATAAAACAAGTTGTTTTACTCACCCATAGCACTTTGGTGTCATATGGAGCACTTCCGGAGATGTTTTAGATTAGCGTTAGCCTAGCGCAACTTCTAGCCATAGCTCGGGGCATATAATATATTCCCCAAGCATGTAATATGCCCCGTGCGGGCTCCAAATAACACAAACTTTAGCACTTTTCAAATCATAGAAGCCCGATGTCTTAGTCTACACTTTCCTTTGAGTCAAAAGTGGCCTGTAATCCGAGATTTATCCATAGTTTACAGCTTTGCGTTTCATGTTTGGGTCCCGGGAGCTGAGAGCACAGTCCACACATGCGCACTGGCCTCCTCATCTACTCGAAACTATGGCTAAATCTCGGATTACAGGCCACTTTTGACCAAACGAAATCGTAGACTAAGACATCGGGCTTCTATGATTTGAAAAGTGCTAAAGTTTGTGTTATTTGGAGACCGCAAATAAGTGCCCCGAGAACTCACATGATGGAGATCGCAAATCTAAAACATCTCTGGAAGTGCTCCATATGACACCAAAGTGCTATGGGTGAGTAAAACAACTTGTTTTTATTACCGAAATAAGGCTCAGATTGTAAAAAACGTTACTTTTCCTTTAAGTTCAGAATGTATTTGAATAAGACGTAGTGTGTATTGTGACTTTAATTCTCCTTTTGGATATGCTTTTAGTCAGCTTGGGATAAATCTTTTACATTTGCTTACTTAAAATAATGTCTGTGTTTGGAAATGTACTTTATAAACTTCGCTTCCACCGCCTGTTATGCTAATTGATACTTTAGAGCTGATGTCAACATTTCCTGAGGGCGTGCTCTGTCTGGCGCTATAGACTTTATTTTAACACCATTTGACAATGAAGAACTGGTTTAGACAGAACTACAACTACAGTTTTTCAGTTAGTCATTCTCAGCTTTGTGTTGAAAATCTAATTTCTAAACAGGACCTTGCGTTTTCAGACAATCTTTGCTCATGTGCGCATTGTGTCCCCGTGGAAACTGCTGAACATTCCACCACAGAGACGCAAGCAGAAGATCCCCACTGTGATGTCACCATGCGCTCACTATAAACACAGCTTGATTGCAGAATAAGTTTGGTGATGGTTGATGGGTTTAAAAAAGTGCTTAGAAATGCAGTTTTATCTATGATGTAACAATTCAGGAAAAATGCAAACTGAGCATTTTTGAGTGCTGAGAGAAGACTACTTTGAAATAATGAATTCACGATTGAAGCGCGAAAGAAGCCAAAATACAACTCTAAGTATGTTTCTTCATGAGGAAACTATGTAACATAAAAAATAAAACATAAAAAATGTAAAAGATGAAAAAATGCAGTTTTGCACAATATGTTTTCTGATTTTAAATACATTTTGCTGCATATAATTGAGTTCAGTTAGTAAAACAAGAACAGTAATACAAGGTTAAAGCCCCAGTGTGTAGGATTCGTGGCGCATAGGTGGATGGTGCTATTGCACTTTCTGTTTTAGCTACGGCAGACCGCGTTACCCGGGCGCGCCGTAACGCGAACAGCTCTCGTACCCGCGCACGAGCCGCGCGCCGCTACTGTATAAATAAAACGCGGTCCCGTTTTTTTTTTTTTAATCTCATGAAAACACACATTCCCGATCATGTACCATGACACTCTACACATCAAATGAAACCTTACAGTCTCCTCTTTTTGACTATGCAATTCATTTCCCTGCACAACAAACACTCCCCGAGCACATGGGGCTTTTATACGGAAAAGCACAAAACGAGTTGCCTGGAAGAATCCATGACTCATCGCTGTACCAGCGGCGAGTCTGGTAATGCTTGGTCCAGAATGCGCTGCTGTTGCGCTTAGACAGACAGCTAAGTGAACCAATCAGAGAACAGTTAACGGACAGCGACGTGAACCAAGCCGGTAGGAAGCAATGCAAAACATCTTTTTTGAAAAGAAAGGCCTCTAGAGCTGTCAGCTGCTGTGGTTTTAAGGAATCGATGTGTTTATGTCATTTAAGACCAGTTTTACAGCTGAATGGAAGGGACGTTGCGGGCAAAGGCGGGTGCACTGACGTCACCATCTTTGAACGAATCAGAATCGCGGAGTCCGTTGTTAACCGGGGGAGCGAGGGTGTCCAAATGGTATCGGGCTGTATAGCAAATACAGAGAGATATCATTTGGCTGGCCAGGTAACAAAACGAGGTTAGCTTACCTTAGAATGCTTTGCACAGGTCAAACTCTGTATTTCACCATAAACTTGCTCTCAATCTGTCCGTAAGGATCCAGCAAATAAAATCCAGTAAAACAATTTAGTCCAAAACACGTGTTAGATCCATTACGACGTCTGATCCGGCAGCATGCTTGTGTTGTTTACCCAAAACCACGAGCCTTGCCGAAGGCGGAGCCCAAATGTCCTTCTGCGGCTCTCGTATTCAAAATGGCTGCCTCTGCATGGGGAAGATCCCCCTTTTATGTGACTATATCTAAGTCCAAAAGAATACTTTGATTTCATGATGGAAGTGAAAAGGCTTGGAAAACAATGTATTTTTGAATGGGTATCTTCAATTTCAGTAATTAACGGGTAAAAATCTTACACACTGTCCCTTTAAAGTACTCAATAATTTAATGTTTCTGGCAGTGTAGTTTTAAATGTTAGTAAAGTAGATTAAAACCAAGGATCCTGTATGCTTTTTTTTTTTTTTTTTTTTTTTTTTACAAATTAGGTTAAAAATATACTGTTTTGAAGTACTATAAATGATCTTTACTTCTTCTTTACTTCTTTATTTCAAATTCAAGCGGGCAACTTAAAATGCCTTATCACTTTGCACTGGTATAACTATCCTGTGTTATACCTGTGTATCCTAGCAACCACTCCCTTGTTCACAGACTGGGGGACCCTCCAGCTTGAGTCTATATTCAACCCTCGTTTTATAACTCCGCGATCCGTCTCCACTTTTAGCCGGAACGTTCAGAATTCCCTCACAATTCTATTTTCGTGTGTTCCGATTCCGCCAGATTTTCGACTGTAAGTGGTTTCCATAGAGACCGCATGGTTCGGCTCATGGAGAAGTCGAGGCTCATGTGGGAGCTCTCGTGTATTTATAGCAGCGCTGAGTTCTTCTGGCCAGGAATTAGTTTTAGACAATGCAATGGCTTGGGTAATGATGCTAACTGGCAAACTACTATAGCAGCCTATAAAACTGTATACAATTCTAATCAAAGAACTCCTAAAAGTGCTCTAGGTGTTGGAGATAATCGGAATCTATGAAGAGATTCTTGTTGTCTTGCGTACTGTATTGTTGCCTGTTTGTGTTGTAAGTTGGTATGAGTCTGTATCACCTCAGGCATGAGTTTCAATCCCACTACTGAAGCTATGTTCTTGCTATTTATTATTGACATGATTCCTTTATACATGGAAAGAATCAAAATTTGAATTATGAAACAGATATAGAGTATAGTCCTAGAATATATTGGTTGCCTTGGATCCAGAATACGCACTTCTTCAATACTTGACAGAGATGTGAGTGACTGTGAGTTCAGATGGAAGTGACTGACAGGAGGATTAGCCAATCAGGGACACACATGGTCAGTGTGTATCAAAATAAATATGGCAGCTCATGGGGAAAAAAGAAAGGAACATATCAGAGGGGACTGAAAAAACTTTGTAGATTTCTTCAGCACTAAGCTGTTAACCTGAGGTGAGAGAATTGTCATTTTGTTTCTAAATGATGGGTCACTTCACACACAAAAAACAAATTTGATTACGGAATCATGTTTGGTCAGGATGATGGAGATGTAACCATAGACTGTATATATAAATGGACATAGCTAATGCACTAGCCGTCGCATTCCAAACAGGAAGTTCACATGCAGCTTTACCAACTCCTCCTGATCCCAGCTCCCTTTGACTTACATTAGAATATTGTGGCCACTCTCTCTGTAGCTGCTGCAGTGAGCCTCATCATTTTGGTCTTAAAGGAAAAGTAACATTTTTTTTTTACAATCTGAGCCTTCTTTCGGCAATAAAACAAGTCGTTTTACTCACCCATAGCAGTTTGGTGTCAATTGGAGCAGTATCGCAGAACTTATGTTGTAGCCGTTCTGTTCTACTAATGATCCTGTATCCGTTAGCGTGAGTGCTCGGGGCATATAATATATTCCCCAAGCATGTAATATGCCCCGTGCGGTCTCCAAATAACACAAACTTTAGCACTTTTCAAATCACAGAAGATCGCTGTGTCAGCGTAGACTTTTAGTGGATTCCAAAACGGCCTGAAACCCGATATTGCAACAGAAAAGTAAAGTTCAGAGCGGTGTTAGCTTCTTTTGGACTAGCGGTGTTTACAAAACAGCTGAGTTCACGCATGCGCACTGTCCTCTCTGATGACGTCATCAAATGAAACTATAGCTGGATATCGGGTTTCAGGCCGTTTTGGAATCCACTAAAAGTCTACCCTGACACAGCGATCTTCTGTGATTTGAAAAGTGCTAAAGGTTGTGTTATTTGGACACCGCAAAGTAATGCCCCGAGCACTCACGCTAACGGATACGGGATCATTAGTAGAACAGAACGGCTCAACATAAGTTCTGCGATACTGCTCCAATTGACACCAAACTGCTATGGGTGAGTAAAACTACTTGTTTTATTGCCGAAAGAAGGCTCAGATTGTAAAAAAAAAACGTTAATTTTCCTTTAATATGTTTGTTTTAACCCTTCTTTTCATTCATTCATTCATTCATTTTCTTTTCTGGGTTCGGGTCGCCGGGGCAACAGTTCAAACACATCTACTGCCCAGATCTCACTGCACCAGCCCATATGGATCCTCCCGCGGGTGGCGGGTCCACGAGAGGACGGCCCCACGTCGCTCCCTCAAGCCAGGCCGCCAGACACCCACCCCAGGCCTGGCTCCAGGGCGGGGCCCCGGTGACACCAATACAGGCAACGTAACTGGCCTTGATGTATCGCTTGCAGAGGTGTGGACTCGAGTTATGTGACTTCGACTCGAGTCAGACTCGAGTCACGAATTTGATAACTTTAGACTCGACTCGACAAAATGTACAAACACTTGCAACTCGACTTGGACTTCAATATCAATAACTCGTGACTTCACTTGGACTTAGGCCTTTTGACTTGTGATGACTTGCTACATCCAATGAAAAACAAAAACTCTAAAAGTATGTTGATAAGGACCGCACTCGTTGTACTTGTGAATCTGCGAAAATGTATGCAAAGAGCATGTGCGCGCGACTTACACAACATCCAATCACAGTAGATCTACGTTGCTTTCATTCGACCGCATCCAAGGCAAATTGCACAACAAATGATGCAGAAACAAGCATCCACGCGCCAGTTTGCAAAATGATGCCGAAGGTAAAGGGGACTCGAAATGACTCGAAACTAAAATGCTAGGACTTTGGACTCGACTTGAGACTTGTGAGCTTTGACTTCGGACTTGACTCGGCACTTGGATACTCTTGACTCGGGACTTCACTCGGACTTGAGTGCAAAAGACTTAGACTTACTTGGGACTTGCCCAGCAATGACTTTGTCCCACCTCTGATCGCTTGTCATGGGGGGGCTCTACATGATCCTGCTTTTTTATTTTATTTTCCCACCATTTTGTTTGTTAAAAGTCCTATTCATAATATAGGGCCTGGATCCAAATTTTCTCCTTTAACTATTAAATTGAGTGGAGCTGAACTCCATGGTTGACGTCACACTCGCTTAATCCACTTCTTTATACAGACTATGGATGTGACGGAGTATAACGGGAGCTTGATACCCATCTCAAAAAAATAAAGCGATATCAGCCTAGATTTGTCAGGGTACAAAATAGAGATTACAAATTATGCATTCATTCGCACCTTGGGATAAGTGTTTATATTCTGAACTAATTTGAGTGCAGAATGAGTTTGGTGATGGATTGTGGGTTTAAAAACTGCTTAGGAGAAGTCCAGAGTTTGATCTATGATGCAACAATTGAGTATTTTTGAGTGCTCAGAGTAGACTACTAGGCAAAAGTACAACTGCAGGTATGTTTTTCATGAGGAAACAATATTACAGTTAAAAGGTGACAATGGATAAAACAGAACAAAATCACAGACTGTATATACAGATGGACATATATTGCGTCTGTGTTCCATATCAATAGTGAGCACGGGCACAAAATGGTTCCATCTGAATCTGGTTCCAATTAACTTCTATTAAAAAATGTCTCCCTCTGTAACCTCTGCTGTCAGGGTCAACCTTTTGGTCTTAAAATGTTCGTTTTAACCCACTTGCTATTTTATCCATAAATCATGAATCAACATTAATAACCGACCAATCAGGTCCCTTCTCTCCTCGAGGTCGGCTCCCCCTAGTGTTTGATTTACAGCTTTTAAAGGAAAAGTAACGTTTTTTACAATTTGAGCCTTATTTCGGTAATAAAACAAGTTGTTTTACTCACCCATAGCACTTTGGGGTCATATGGAGCACTTCCAGAGATGTTTTAGATTAGCGTTAGCCTAGCGCAACTTCTAGCCATAGCTCGGGGCATATAATATATTCCCCAAGCATGTAATATGCCCCGTGCGGGCTCCAAATAACACAAACTTTAGCACTTTTCAAATCATAGAAGCTCGATGTCTTAGTCTACGATTTTGTTTGAGTCAAAAGTGGCCTGTAATCCGAGATTTATCCATAGTTTACAGCTTTGCATTTCATGTAGATGGGAGCTGAGAGCACAGTGCACATGTGCGGACTGGCTCTCAGCTCCCGGGATCTACTCGAAAGCTGTAAATTATGGATAAATCTCGGATTACAGGCCACTTTTGACTCAAACGAAATTGTAGACTAAGACATCAGACTTCTATGATTTGAAAAGTGCTAAAGTTTGTGTTATTTGGAGCCCGCACGGGGCATATTACATGCTCGGGGAATATATTATATGCCCCGAGCTATGGCTAGAAGTCACGCTAGGCTAACGCAAATCTAAAACATCTCTGGAAGTGCTCCATATGACACCAAACTGCTATGGGTGAGTAAAACAACTTGTTTTATTACCGAAATAAGGCTCAAATTGTAAAAAAACGTTCAATCAGTCAAATAACTTTAAAGTGCATTTTAATATTGTTTCACCCTATCACAGAAGACATAATGTTGAAGAGAAACTGAAAAATAAAAATATAAGAATCATTTGTATAGATATATGTTTGTATTTTATTTATTGAAGTTCCTATACGACGCAAAATTAATCCTTGTCAGCTTTAAGCCATGTTATAACATACCTAGATTTGTGTTTTATTTCATTCACACATGTTGTATGGAACTTAAAAACAGAATGGAGCACTTCCTGTATTACCACAGGACATCACAAGGTGGAACAAAGGGTTTTCCGCCTTGTGATGAAGAACACTAATCTAAATATGTAGGATTTGTGTGTTAAAACATGTGTGAATGAAACAAAACACAACTCCAGCTATGTTTTTGCTGACAACATTAAAACAACATTAAAACACAGACCAGAAAATAGTATATAATAATATGGGCCCAACTCATAAATAACTCAAGTTTATAGACTCAATAGTAGGATTCTAGTTTTCCAACATAGAGCTTCTCCAAATGTATTCATACAAAAATCATGACACGCTATAGGCACACGCTCTGTACCTGCCTAGAGCCTCAGGAGACTCTGAACACACCAACTTATTTGTGATTTCATCTTATGTCATCAGAATGTTCAAAATTCTGGAATGAAGGCAAGAAAAACAAAATGAAGTAGACATAATATATTTTCAATGATTAACTGACTTTATGACATTAGAACAACAAAATTTTCGAATTTCCAAGGTACAAATATCAGTTACTTTGTTTAGACTTAGACTTAAAGGAAAAGTCACGTTTTTTTTTTTGTTTTTTTTACAATTTGAGCCTTATTTCGGTAATCAAACAAGTTGTTTTACTCACCCATAGCACTTTGGTGTCATATGGAGCACTTCCAGAGATGTTTTAGATTTGCGGTTAGCCTAGCGCGACTTCTAGCCATAACTCGGGGCATATAATATATTCCCCAAGCATGTAATATGCCCCGTGCGGGCTCCAAATAACACAAACCTTAGCACTTTTCAAATCATAGAAGCCCAATGTCTTACACTACGATTTCGTTTGGTCAAAAGTGGCCTGTAATCCGAGATTTATCCATAGTTTACAGCTTTGTGTTTCATGTTTGGGTCCCGGGAGCTGAGAGCACAGTCCGCACATGTGCACTGGCCTCCTCATCTACTCGAAACTATGGATAAATCTCGGATTACAGGCCACTTTTGACCACACGAAATCGTAGACTAAGACATCGAGCTTCTATGATTTGAAAAGTGCTAAAGTTTGTGTTATTTGGAGACCGCACGGGGCATATTGGGTGAGTAAAACAACTTGTTTGATTACCGAAATAAGGCTCAAATTGTAAAAAAAAAAAAAAACGTTACTTTTCCTTTAAGTCTAAGTCTAAACAAAGTAACTGATATTTGTACCTTGGAAATTCGAAAATTTTGTTGTTATAATGTCATAAAGTCAGTTAATCACTGAAAATATATTATGTCTACTTCATTTTGTTTTTCTTGCCTCCATTCCAGAATTTTGAACATTCTGATGACATAAGATGAAATCACAAATAAGTTGGTGTGTTCAGAATCTCCTGAGGCTCTAGGCAGGTACAGAGCGTGTGCCTATAGCGTGTCATGATTTTTGTATGAATACATTTGGAGAAGCTCTATGTTGGAAAACTAGAATCCTACTATTGAGTCTATAAACTTGAGTTATTTATGAGTTGGGCCCATATTATTATATACTATTTTCTGGTCTGTGTTTTAATGTTGTTTCCTCAGATTACAGGCCACTTTTGACCACACGAAATCGTACGCTAAGACATCGAGCTTCTATGATTTGAAAAGTGCTAAAGTTTGTGTTATTTGGAGACCGCAAACAAGTGCCCCGAGAACTCACATGATGGAGATCGCAAATCTAAAACATCTCTGGAAGTGCTACATATGACACCAATTACTATGGGTGAGTAAAACAACTTGTTTTATTACCGAAATAAGGCTCAGATTGTAAAAAACGTTACTTTTCCTTTAAACTTTATTGATCCACAAGGGAAATTGTTTTGGGTACAGTAGCTCACTCATCAAATATAATATATAACAGAGGGGAACAAAAAAGAGGGAATAGCGACCAAAAAGCAATAGACCACTGTCAGGTGAGACATAATTATAAAAATTAAAAAACAAAATAATAAATGGTCTCTGTTGTTATAGACAGATGGAAAAAAATACAGTTTCCTAACCTCAAAATAGCATTGGAGCTTCACAAAATGTATAATTTATGATGCAATGCATAATATAGTATCTAAAATCCAATTTGGGTTCAACTTTTCTATCATAATCTCTTGTCAAATAAACAAATCAGGTAAAACACAACTGTTTTTTTTTTTGTTTTTTGTTTTTTTGTATCTGAGTGCTTTTCATTTTCCAAATTTTCCTTGATTTCTCATAATTTTTGATATTCTGACGTTAAAGAAGCACTAACTTCTAAGGGTGAAGGGTCTGCTACTTGCTTGTCTCCATGGAGATGTTATTTCTTTGCCCGGAATGTTCCACAGTAGGGCATTACACATACCTCCCTTGTATTAGTTCAATTACATGTGTTTTATAACTCAAAAATACCTTAAAAATTAATTCTTACCCCATGTGTTGGTTTGTTTCCTCATAGATCAGCCCATTAACCAGTCTCAATTGTGATTACCAAGTTTATTTCCAGGCTATGGAATAATATCTCCATGGAGACAAGTAGGTAGAAATGTTACACCTTTAATTCCGGTTTTCCCATTGAAATCCTAGTATGTTCCACTTCACTTTTACCTCCAACTGCCTCCATTCTGGAATTTATAATGTTTCTGTTTAACTTTTCTGGGGTCTGTCTCCTGCTTGTTTCTATGGAGATATGATTGCGCTGCCTGGAATGTTCCACAGTATGACCAGAGCTCTCAAGTCTCACGCATTGAGAGTGTGACACACGCAATTCTCACACGCCACACATGGCATTTCTCACGCAGATTTTTTTGTTTTGTTTTGTTTTGGTGCCCAGAAAATCGGTCTGTGTGGCTCAGTTTACGCAGGCACCGCGCGTTTTCAGCGAAACCCCCCATCCCCCTCCTCCCCGCCCCGCTCCCCGGAAAAAAAAAAATCTCAGTTAGCGGGTGTCCCTGTGTCTCCTCCTCTGTCTCCCCCGCTGTCTCCTCCTCTCCCCCGGTCTGTCAGCGGACCCTCAGCCCGCGGTGAGCCGGGAAAGGCGCTCGGAGCCCGGTGTACTGTACCGGCTGTGCTGCGGACACACGGAGCGACCTGCAGCTCCCAACAGGTGAGTCACTCCCCGGATCGGTCCTGGTTTGGTCCTGATCTAGTCCTGGTTTAGTCCTGGTTTAGTCCTTGTTTAGTCCTGGTTTAGTCTTGGTCTAGTCCTGGTTTAGTCTTGGTTTGGTTTAGTCCTGGTTTAGTCTTTGTTTAGTCCTGGTTTAGTCTTGGTTTAGTCCTGGTTTAGTCTTGGTCTAGTCCTGGTTTAGTCTTGGTTTGGTTTAGTCCTGGTTTAGTCTTGGTTTTGGTTTAGTCCTGGTTTAGTCTTTGTTTGGTTTAGTCCTGGTTTAGTCTTGGTTTAGTCCTGGCTTAGTCTTGGTTTAGTCCTGGTTTAGTCTTGGTTTAGTCCTGGTTTAGTCTTGGTTTGGTTTAGTCCTGGTTTAGTCTTGGTTTAGTCCTGGCTTAGTCTTGGTTTGGTTTAGTCTTGGTTTAGTCCTGGCTTAGTCTTGGTTTAGTCTTGGTTTAGTCCTGGTTTAGTCCTGGTTTAGTCTTGGTTTAGTCCTGGTTTAGTCTTGGTTTAGTCCTGGTTTAGTCTTGGTTTGGTTTAGTCCTGGTTTAGTCCTGGTTTAATCCTGGCTTAGTCTTGGTTTAGTCCTGGTTTAGTCTTGGTTTAGTCCTGGTTTAGTCTTTGTTTGGTTTAGTCCTGGTTTAGTCTTGGTTTGGTTTAGTCCTGGTTTAGTCTTTGTTTAGTCCTGGTTTAGTCTTGGTTTAGTCCTGGTTTAATCTTGGTTTGGTTTAGTCCTGGTTTAGTCTTGGTTTGGTTTAGTCTTGGTTTAGTCCTGGATTAGTCTTGGTTTAGTCCTGGTTTAGTCTTTGTTTAGTCCTGGTTTAGTCTTGGTTTGGTTTAGTTCTGGTTTAGTCTTGGTTTAGTCCTGGATTAGTCTTGGTTTAGTCCTGGTTTAGTCTTTGTTTAGTCCTGGTTTAATCTTGGTTTGGTTTAGTCCTGGTTTAGTCTTGGTTTAGTCCTGGTTTAGTCTTGGTTTAGTCCTGGATTAGTCTTGGTTTAGTCCTGGTTTAGTCTTTGTTTAGTCCTGGTTTAGTCTTGGTTTGGTTTAGTCCTGGTTTAGTCTTTGTTTAGTCCTGGTTTAGTCTTGGTTTAGTCCTGGTTTAGTCTTGGTTTAGTCCTGGTTTAGTCTTGGTATTCTATGTAGATGATTTTTTGTAATCAATAGGTATCCGATATTTGGCCTACAGCTGTAGCCAATAACGGATATTTCCTGTTTAAATTGACACATTTATTAAAGTTCCTCATGGACTTTTCACGTATGTAAAAATAATAGAATGTTTTATTTGTTTAAAGGCACTCAGAGCACGACGGGAAAAATTGTTCACTCGCACCCCCCCCTCCCCGCTCCTCGGAAATTACGCAGTCTCACGCACGACCCCGCTCAAAACTTGAGAGCCCTGGTATGACATTAAACAGCTTTACTTTACATTTATTCAATTACAGGTGGTTTTACAGCTCAAAAATACTCAAAAACAGACATTCTGGCTGTGAGCGGGGTCGCCTCTCCTCAGATCTGACCTGTAACTTGGTCTGTTTTGGTCTCCATGGTGATTTTATACGATGCTGTGAAACATTACAGACAAAGCAAGCAACATCTCCGTAGAAAACAAAAGCACTGGACGGACCCTCGGCCAGAAAAGTTACAAACTGCACCTTTAGAGGGTCTAATAAAGCCTCTGGAGATTTTGTACACACCAGCTCTTTTGGGATTTCACGGCAAAACACAAGCTGGAAGTCTCCACCTGCACCATCCATCACAGCCTTTCTTCCCCGTGAAGGTCACCGAGTTTGGGAGAAGAAAAAAACTGCAAATCTTGATAATCTTCCAGCGCCTTCTCCCATCTCCATCTCCATCAAGAACCGAGAATAAAAGTCTCACAAAATTATCAAAAGACTCTCACATATCATGCCATGTTTAATTAAGTCTGTTTTGTCGAATAATGAAGTAATTACCAAATTCCTACAACAGCGGTTTCCCACTTCATCCGGAACACTGGTGAATGGCGATGTATGTCTTCTTATCTCTATAGCACTAATTGCGCTCCCCAAATTGCTCTAATTGAATTGCCGGACCACTGCAGAACGAGGAGCATTGTTTTGAAAGATTGGAGCACAGTGAACACAAGCTATCACCAAGTCTTTTCAGTTATTTTAAAGAAATACTGCAGTTATTTGTAGAAATGCACTTTATAATGTCTAATATCTAGATATTGGTGAGTTAAAATGCATAGGTTTTCCATTTTTTTCTAATTGTAACTTGGTTGGGGTAGTATAATAATAATAAATAATAAATAATAATAATAAATATAAATTCTAAATTATGAATTGGATAAAGCTGGTCCCCACGCTTTTTTTTTCCCATGGAGGAGCGCCGGTCTGGAGAGCCGGTCAGCCCTACGGGAACGTGCTGCCTGATACACGAAGGATGCGTCGTGTGCCTGGCACCCCTGTTACCGGAGGACATGGAGCGATTACTATTGGAATTTTGATGGGAGGACAACTGGATTGGCCTGGGGGATGTTTTCTGACCCATCACTAATTGGAGCCGAGCGGATAAAAGAGCCCCGATCCGCCGCTCAGTACGGGGAACTGCGAACTCGGGGGGGCAACACCAGAAGGAAAAACACAGGTGAACGTATCATCCATCTGTGGGATCCACCTGGCGCTAGATAACATTGCGGGTAAATGGATTTGGAACTGTGGGGAAGAGCGGCTCAGTCCATATTCATTATCGTACGTGCCAGGGGGAGGACTGCGAGTCGCACAGACCTGCAGGAAGTGGGGACCTGACAGAAACCTGTTCTGGCAATTCTCCTGGAAAAAATGTGATTCAACTGGACTTCACTTTGTTTTGACTGCATCTTCTGCACAAACACGTCCAAGGCCGCCACCAGCCGCTTATCTCACAGACTCTACAAAAACATTGCCACACACTATTGGACTCACACTCACATGTATTAAGTAATACTGCCCTGTCTATTTTTAGGATGTCTGCTTCTTCTTCAGTTTTCAATCAATTTCATGGATTTCTGATCTTTTCCCTTGCCCCACACCCTTCCCTCTTGTCGCCAAAGAAAAAGACACCGTATGTTACCTATCCAATTGTTTTCTGTCATTACATGTTGTGTATAATTGTCATTGAGTCTATTGCATCTTTTCTACTCTGCATCTTCCAGTCGGCGGCGCGCGCAAGTGCAGTGGCCCCTCCCCTAGCCACTCTATACTGTCCTGCCTGGTTAGTGGGAAACTAAATTTCGAATTCACTCTATGTACATGTACATATGATTGTTTTTCGACAATAAAGCAACTATGACTAACTATGACTATGACTAGTACCTGTGATCAATATTTATTTATTTATTTAAGTCTTACAACAGTGCATTGTGTAACTTTTCTGGTGGAGAGTGCATCACCAGCTTGTTTCTGTGGAGATGTCATCGCTCTGCTTAGAATGTTCTACAGTATGACGTTAAACAGCGTTAAACCTTACAATGATCAATTACAGGTGGTTTTATAGCTCTCCACCGATCTTACCCGTAACTTGGTGTAGTTTGGTCTTCATGGAGATAGAAAAGTTTAATACCATACTGTGAAACCTTCCAGACAAAGTGATAACATCTCCATGAAGAAAAGCATTTGACAGACCCTCCACCAGAAAAGTTACATAATGCACCTTTAAGGGTAACATATGCAAACACGAACAAACATTTCTTATCCTCCTGAGACCTGGCGCATTCATTTGTGTCCTTTATAGTGGACATGGAGTTAACCAATCTTTTAAAGGAAAAGTAACGTTTTTTACAATCTGAGCCTTATTTAGGTAATAAAACAAGTTGTTTTACTCACCCATAGCACTTTGGTGTCATATGGAGCACTTCCGGAGATGTTTTAGATTTGCGATCTCCATCATGTGAGTTCTCGGGGCACTTATTTGCAGTCTCCAAATAACACAAACTTTAGCACTTTTCAAACCATAGAAGCCCGATGTCTTAGCCTACGATTTCGTGTGGTCAAAAGTGGCCTGTAATCCGAGATTTAGCCATAGTTTCGAGTAGATGAGGAGGCCAGTGCGCATGTGCGGACTGTGCTCTCAGCTCCCGGGACCCAAACATGAAACGCAAAGCTGTAAACTATGGGTAAATCTCGGATTACAGGCCACTTTTGATTCAAACGAAATCATAGACTTCTATGATTTGAAAAGTGCTAAAGTTTGTGTTATTTGGAGCCTGCACGGGGCATATTACATGCTTGGGGAATATATTATATGCCCCGAGCTATGGCTAGAAGTCGCGCTAGGCTAACGCTAATCTAAAACATCTCTGGAAGTGCTCGATATGACACCAAAGTGCTATGGGTGAGTAAAACAACTTGTTTTATTACCGAAATAAGGCTCAAATTGTAAAAAAAAAAAAAACATAACTTTTCCTTTAAAACATTTTTGACATTTGTTGCTAATGTTTGCATTGTGTCACCATAGTCACCGCTGAAACTCCACCACACAGATACATGTAGAACACCCCCAGCGTCACGTCACTGCAAAGCATCAACTGAAGCAGAAACAGGGACAGTAGTGTTTGTGATATTACAGTAGTTGAATATCATAATAATATAAAAAATGAGTATATTAAATTGTACTGACCTATTTTACTGCAGTATTTTATTTGAGATGTGACTTCGTTTATTACCGCTAAACTAGTCTCCTGTAATCACCTGAATTAGCATATAGTGCTGTAGATAATGTGAAGCAATTCAAGCCAGCACGATGTTGTCCTGAATGATTGATGGACAAAGCAGCAGATGCATTTTAATATATGCCATTTAGTCTTATGTTCAAAAAGTCATGTAAAAAGTCATAATGGCAATCGAAATGACTTCTTGAGCCGTTTCGGTCATTAAAGCTCCTCATGTCTGGTACAGAGGAGGAAATTAGTTGATGTAAGTGACAGAAATGTATGCAGGTCCAATTATAATGCAAATTAAATGTGCATTGTGTAACCTTTCTGGTGGAGGGTCCGTCAAACGCTTTTCTCCATGGAGAAATTCTTACTTTGCTTTGTCTGGAAGGTTTCACAGTGTGGTATTAAACCTTTCTATCTTCATGGAGATCAAACCAGACCAAGGTACAGGTCAGATTTGTGGAGAAGCGACCTCGCTCACAGCCAGAATGTCTGTTTTTTTAAGGTATTTTTGAGCTATAAAGTAGTCATAGTTTGCTTTATTGTCGAAAACAATTATGTACATGTACAGAGTGAATTCGAAATTTCGTTTCCCCACTAACCAGGCAGGACAGTGATAGAGCGGGTAGGGGAGGGGCCGCTGCACTTGCGCGCGCCGCCGACTGGGAGATGCAGAGTAGAATAGATGCAATACAATCAGTGACAATTTAACAACATGTAATGACAGAAAAACAATTGGAGATCTAACATACGGTGATCTTTTTCGTTGGTAACAGAAGGAAGGGTGTGTGGGGCAAGGGAAAAGATCAGAAATCAATGAAATTGATTGAAAACTGAAGAAGAAGCAGACATCCTAAAAATAGACAGGGCAGTATTACTTAACACATGTGAGTGTGAGTCCAATAGTGTGTGGCAATGTTTTTGTAGAGTCTGTGAGATAAGTGGCAGCTGGCGGCCTTGGACGTGTTTGTGCAGAAGATGCAGTCAAAACAAAGAGTCCAGTTGAATCACATTTTTTCAGGAGAATTGATTACAAAAGGGGAATTTAACATAATCGATACATTTTAGAACCCAGGCGAACAGACACCAGAACTCTGGTTTCTGTCAGGTCCCCACTTCCTGCAGGTCTGTGCGACTCGCAGTCCTCCCCCTGGCACGTATGATAGTGAATATGGACTGAGCTGCTCTTCCCCACAGTTCCAAATCCATTTATCCGTGATGTTATCTAGCGCCAGGTGGATCCCACAGATGGATGATACGTTCACCTGTGTTTTTCTTTCTGATGTTGCCCCCCCGAGTTCGCAGATCCCCGTGACCGGCGGATCAGGGCTCTTTTATCCGCTCGGCTCCAATTAGTGATGGGTCAGAAAACATCCCCCAGGCCAATCCTGATGTCCTGCCATCAAAATTCCAATAGAAATCGCTCCGTGTCCTCCGGTAACAGCGGTGCCAGGCACACGACGCGTCCTTCATGTGTCAGGCAGCACGTTCCCGTAGGGCTGACCGGCTCTCCAGACCGGCGCTCCTCCATGGGAAAAAAAAGCGCAGGGACCAGCTTTATCCAATTCATAATTTAGGATTTGAAAAATCTGATCCAACAGGAGAAAAAAAGACGAGACCAGAGAAATAAAACACCAAAAAGAGCAAAGATGAAGGAGGAAGAGAAAAGTGTGTCTGCTCTTCATGACAGCTAGGAGTGAAAAAAACAACAACAACAACCTGTAATTGAATAAATGTAAGGTAGAGTTGTTTAATGTCATACTGTGGAACATTCCAGGCAGACCAATGACATCTCCATAGAAACAAGCAGACGGCGGACCTCCAACCAAAAAAGTTACAAAGTTCACTTTTAATATAACAAAATAAAAGTAAAGAATGTAAATCATAGACTGTATATATAAATGGGCATCATTAACCTGCTTTAGACTTTAGACTTAGACATTATTGTCCCCAAAGGGAAATTCATTTTCATGCACACAGAGCCTGTTTGACACACACAGCAACAACACAACAAACACAGACACATTACAATAAGGGCCACAGCACACTCAGTGGGGCCTGTTGTTCAAAAATGTGACAGCTGAGGGGATCAGGCTTCTGCCAAAGCGGGAAAGTGCAATGCGTCCAATAGCGTCCTGTCGTTAAGATCTGCAAGGTTGGGTGTGGGGAGTCCTATGATTTAGCAGCTGTATGTGTTACTTTTGTGAGTTTAGTCCGGTTTTTAACAGTGAGCATATTGAAAAAGCAGGTAGAACAATACAACAGAATAGACTGGATGAGAGATTGATACAACAGTAATAGCAGATGTGGAGAAACATAGAGTCCTTTAAAGGGACAGTGTGTAAGATTTTTACCCGTTAATTACTGAAATTGAAGATACCCATTCAAAAATACATTGTTTTCCAAGCCTTTTCACTTCCATCATGAAATCAAAGTATTCTTTTGGACTTAGATATAGTCACATAAAAGGGGGATCTTCCCCATGCAGAGGCAGCCATTTTGAATACGAGAGCCGCAGAAGGACATTTGGGCTCCGCCTTCGGCAAGGCTCGTGGTTTTGGGTAAACAACACAAGCATGCTGCCGGATCAGACTCGTAATGGATCTAACACGTGTTTTGGACTAAATTGTTTTACTGGATTTTATTCGCTGGATCCTTACGGACAAATTGAGAGCAAGTTTATGGTGAAATACAGAGTTTGACCTGTGCAAAGCATTCTAAGGTAAGCTAACCTCGTTTTGTGCTTTTCCGTATAAAAGCCCCATGTGCTCGGGGAGTGATTGTTGTGCAGGGAAATGAATTGCATAGTCAAAAAGAGGAGACTGTAAGGTTTCATTTGATGTGTAGAGTGTCATGGTACATGATCGGGAATCTGTGTTTTCATGAGAAAAGAAAAACGGGACCACGTTTTATTTATACCGTAGTTGTCGGCTAGAGCTCACACAGCGCCGGGTGCGCGCTGGTACGCGAGCTGTCCGCGAGCTGCCCGCGTTACGGCGCGCCCGGGTGACCCTCGAGGTCTGCCGTAGCCAAAAGAGGAAGTGCATGGTACCTACACCACCTATGCACCACGAATCCTACACACTGTACCTTTAAGTTTTCTGATTATTGAAAATCGTTGATGGCTTTTTTGGTAAATGTCTGTGATATGATGATCAGATGTAAGTACATTGTCTATTGTGACCCCCGAGATATTTGTGTCCACTGCCTCTACTGTCTGGCTGCTAATGATGATGGGTGGCTCCACCCATCTTATTACAGAGCGAACGGACATTTGATATAATGATGGAGGGGAGAGGAGGCTTGAATGAACGTCTCCGAATCCTGCTCCGGACACCAACGCGTCTTCCCCGCTTTCTCGGTCGGAGCTCTGGTGGTAGCTGCAGCGTTCCAGATAGGAAGTGAACATGAGCACACTTTTGGCTCCATTCACTCGTTCCTATTCACTTTGTATTGGGAAAAAAAAAAATCACCATTGTCTCTGTAACTGCTGCTGTCAGGCTCCTCATTTTGGTCTTAAAGATGCTTTGTGTAACTTCTCTAGTAGAGGGTTCTGCACATGCTTGACTCCACATAGATGTCATTGTTTTTTCCTGGAATGTTCTACACTATAGCATTTAATTGAACAATCTCCACGGAGACAAGCAGGCCACATCACCAGGTCAGATCTGTAGAGAATTGGCGCATTCACAGTGATAATACATGTAATTAGTAGTAGTTTTGAGAAATAAATGAGATAAATGCAAGAAAGTATGTGCCATACTGTAGAACATCCCAGGTAAACCAATAACATCACCATGGAGACAAGCAGAAAAGTACCACAGTGCACCTTTAAAATGTTTGTACTGTGATCCTGGTGTTTTTATTTTGCCGTTTTTCTGTAAATCAATTCCTATTCCCAATGTGAAACTCCATATTCACTCCTATAACTGCTAGTCTCGCTGAGCTTCATTTGACTGGATCTGAACACTATGGGGGTGTCACACTCCCTTTGTCCACTTCTTTATACACACTGATGTAAATGCAAAGTGAACAAATAAAATGTAGGTACCAAGGGACTATTACAAAGAGGAATGTTTGAGATATCTGCTGGACAAATGGACAAATAAAATAAAACTTCAAGTACAGTGGTACCTCACCTTACAAAATTAATTCGTTCCAGAAGTGGTTTTGTAACGTGGATTTTTCGTAAGTTGAGTAGCTATTTCAATGGAAAAAGCCTGATTCGTTCCAAGGCCCCGATCCAAGTTTTTTTTTTTATAGTGTAACTTTTTTTATAGTGTGGTCTGGACCTGCTCTAGACCTGCCAGGCACGGAGCCCCAGACATCCAGGGACCAGGGGGACACTGCCAGCCCGCCTTAAGAGCTCCCTAAGCGGGCATGGGTCCGGGGATTGTCCCGGTCACTGGCCTGGAGGTCTTGAAGAGGCCGACCTCACGGTTCTATCCAGGCCGCTCTGTGAGCACCTTACGCGGGCAGGTCTGGAGCGGGTCTGGACCGCCACGGCTCTTGCGTGTGAGCGGCGGCTCGCCTCGGCTGTGGCTCGAGGCGAGGCCAGGGGGTGGACGCGCGCGGCGCTTTGGTCCACCTGGTCTAGTCCTGGTCTAGTCCTGGTTTAGTCCAGACCACTGCGGCTCCTCCTGGTTTAGTCCAGGTTTAGTCCTGGTTTAGTCCAGACCACCGCGGCTCCTCTAGACCTCCTCTAGACCTGGTCAGGTCTGGAGGAGGTCTAGACCACCGCGGCTCTTGCATGGGTCTCGTTCATGCGTTCATGCGCTCAGACTGTGTGCTGTCCTACTCGCTGCTCCCCTCAGCTGTGACTCGAAACGAAACCAGGAAATAGACCGCGCGCTGCGCTTTAATCCACCTGGTCTAGTCCTGGTTTGGTCCTGGTTTGGTCCGGGTTTGGTCCTGGTTTGGTCCAGGTTTAGTCCTGGTCCAGTCCAGGTTTAGACCTTGGTCTGGACCTGCTGGCAGCTCCGCGCCGGGTCATGCTGCGCTATCACACATGTCCGCGCGCAGTCTTCTCCCCCCTCCCGCTTCCCCCCACACTTCACTATTGATACGTTTTGTTGGGAATCTGTGGGGGTTTGGGGGTTTGAATGGGGGACAGGTGTGAGAGGGGTTTAAATCCAGTCTGAGAAAAGCGTATAATGTGTGTGGCTGAGCGCATTATTTGAATTTTTGAGATTTCGCATTTCGTAACTTGAATTTTCTTTCGTATCTAGAGACCAAAATTTACCATGAAGGCGTTTCGTAACTTGAAATTTTCGTTTGTTGGGTCATTCGTAAGGTGAGGTACCACTGTATTTTCAAATTCTTGCACCAGGGAGCTCACTGTTTGAAAAAGAAGTTACCAAAAGCATATGACTCCAATAGGAACGTCCATCTCCTCCAAAATGCTGAAGAAATACCTTTAAAGCAGATCTTGAGTGAGAATTATTGATGTGTGTCAACATCGACTGTATAAGATAAGATAAGACTTTATTGATCTCACACAGGAGAAATTTACTTGTCACAGTAGCTCCAGGTAGGGACGGTTTGAACAAGAAGACAAGTGCATGCAGCAAGAATGGCATAAAGATAGGTAATAATAATAATAATAAAATAAGTAATAAATCGAATAATAATAGCAGTAATAATAATAATAAAAACAGTGACATGGAGAGTATTGAAAAATTGGAAAAACGATAATGCACGATAGGAGTATTGAAAAAACAACAATATTGCACATTGGGAAAACGATATTGCACAGTAGGACTATACAGTAGAGTTCTACAGTCTGATGGCGGTGGGGATGAAGGATCTGCAGTAGAGCTCCTTCCTGCACTGGGGGTGTCTCAGTCGGCTGCTAAAGGAGCTGCTCAGCTCCTCTACAGTCCGGTGCAGAGGGTGAGAGGTGTCGTCCATGATGGACGTGAATTTGGCCAGTACCCTCCTCTCAGCCACCTCCTCTACAGAGTCCAGAGGACAGCCCAGGACAGAGCTGGCCCTCCTGACCAGCTTGTATATGTAGCAAAGATACTGCACCAGCTGCATCCAAAGCAGTCGTACTCCAAGAAGTATTGTATCCCAACCATATTAAAGTTCCCATATTACGCCATTTTCGGATGTGTTATAATGTTGTTTCCTCATCAAAACACACCTAGACTTGTGTTTTGTTTCATTCACACATGTTTAGCACATGCATCTTGAATATTTAGGCTGAGTTCGAACTGAAAACTCTTTGTTCCATCTTGTGATGTCATGTGGTAATACAGAAAGTGCTTCACTCTGTTTTTCTTCACTCATTATTTTCATCACTTCATCATTTTTCTTTTTATAATTATGTCTCATTTGACACTGGTCTATAGTTCTTTGATTGCCATTCCATCTATTTTTTGTTACCCTCTGTTATATATTATATTATGATGTGTGAGCTACTGTACCCAAAACAGTTTCCATTGTGGATCAATAAAGTTTGTCTAAGTCCAAGTCCAAGTCTAATACGCTGTCACTAGAATCATCTGGATTATTTCAGCCCTGGAACTGCCAATCTCTAAACAAAAGTTAAGGTAAAAAGTAGCTGCTAATTGAAAACTACCACTTCATGACATCACAAGGTGGACCACAGTATTTGGATCAGTGGCGATACAGACAGACTAATAATAATGGGTTATAAAACACAACTCTAGGTATGTTTTTTTTAGAAGAAGTGAACTTTATTGATATCACACTGGAGAAATTCCTCTCTGCACCTCAACCCATCCTATATATATATACATATATCAGGAGCAGTGGGCAGCACACACATTAGGGCGCCCGGGGACCATCTCCATGATCTTCTTGCTTCGGCTTGGTCAGGACCTAAGCTGGAGGTACCTATGGTGCATGGTTTGGGTTTTTGATGATATAACAACATTGCGACAAGACCAAGACCGGTCAATCTACGTTCCTACCCTCACCTATGGTCATGAGCTCTGGGTAATGGCCGAAAGGACGAGATCGCGGATACAAGCGGCCGAAATGAGTTTCCACCGCAGAGTGGCTGGGCGCTCCCTTAGAGATAGGGTGAGGAGCTCAGTCACATGGGAGGAGCTTGGAGTAGACCCGCTGCTTCTCCACGTCGAGAGGAGCAGCTGAGGTGGCTCGGGCATCTGTTTCGGATTCCTCCTGGACGCCTCCCTCAGGAGGTGTTCCGGGCATGTCCCACCGGGAGGAGGCCCCGGGGAAGACCCAGGATGCACTGGCGGGACTATGTGTCCCGGCTGGCCTGGGAACGCCTTGGGGTCCCCCCGGAGGAGCTGGAGGAAGTGTCCGGGGTGAAGGAGGTCTGGGTGTCCCTGGTTAGACTGTTGCCCCCGCGACCCGGCCCCGGATAAGCGGAAGAAAATGGATGGATGGATGGATGGAACAACATTGTGACATGGCTGAAAATTCACAAGAGTCATTTTTGTGTAATACTATATCTTTAATTTGTAGTTGTAACAAGCTATTTATTTATTTATTTATATTTATTCATTTATTCATTTATTTATTTTATGAAATATGTACTGTATGTATTGTTGTATGAGAATATGATTTACATAAAGTGAAATTAACTGATCACAAAGTTCTAAAACTAGTATTAAAGCTACCACCTGTGATTGTTGTATTCTTACTTTTGGCCACTAGATGCTGTCTACGTTACTTCTGACAGTCACCACCACCAAAATAAAAAATAAAAACAAACTTACAGACGGTAGCTTTAAAGGAAAAGTAACGTTTTTTTTTACAATTTGAGCCTTATTTCGGTAATAAAACAAGTTGTTTTACTCACCCATAGCACTTTGGTGTCATATGGAGCATTTCCAGAGATGTTTTAGATTTGTGGTTAGCCTAGCGCGACTTCGAGCCATAGCTATTAATTGACCGAAAGTCCAGATTAGAAAACTGCTTGAGGTTTAATATGTAATCTTCCTCCATTTAAAAAGTAGGATGAGACAAGAAGAAAAAAATTAACAGATTGCTAAACTTGACTTGACTCTAAACTGTATCTTGCTGTCACTTATTCTAGTCCGCTGCCCCAGGAGTTGCAGAAGAATCCCTGGACTCACGAGTGCCTCTACCATGAGGCCTGGTAACTACGTGCCTCACCCGGCACCTTTTCACAGCCGCTTTAGTGCGGTATCTCTCACTGCTGAGCTACAGCACAGTCAGTCCATGTGAAGCACGAACGGCTGGTGCCTCTGCACGTCTCTTCTCAGTATTTGCACGGTAAAAGTGAAAATTCAGCGATTTTGAATAAAAAAAGTATTAAAATGTCAAAGTTAAATAGAAAATAACTTTATAGTACAAATCATTGGATAAATATAACCATTTATTTTTTCAATTTACTTTCTGCCTCCCCTGACTGCATGTCACTTTATTTTATTCATTCACATTTATTTTTTATTTCTTCACTGACAGCGTCCCCCTCATTAACCGCCAGGTGCCAATTCACGTCCAGATGAAAACAGTTATCGTATTTACTCTCCCCGATCGCACACATTCGATACCACAATAGAATCCCGGCGCACAATCCTCTAAAATGTGATATGGCATAAAAGCAGAGATTAATGGTGTCCCTCTTTTTTTTCTCTCAATGTAACCACCGCATAATACTTACAGCTGCCCGCTATACGCTGGATTAAGCCGTGTGTATGAGTATGTCGGGAGTACATAGATACTTATCCCCCGTTGACTTGCGTGCGGCTCTAAACCTGTTTGGAGGAGGAGTCTTTATTTCGTCCACTCTCATCAATGGCCCCGTGTGGAAATCAGGTCACAGGGAGGAGACAGGCTCAGACTCCTCTGATTGTACCGCAGCAGGGTCAGATATGTCACTTGTGTGGCAGATATATGTAAAAATAAATAAATAAATAAATAAATAAAAACATAAAACAGCTGTTGTGATAGTAATACGGTGTGAAGCCCACTCAAATTGGAAGTACTTTTTTTTTTTTCATAGACTTATAATTTAAATAGATGACATCACAATATTCTATAAGAGTTTTTGAATAGGTCTAGTTTATCATAGAAATATTCAGGTTCAATATTTGCAAATTTTCCATTTGGGATATTTGTCATGAAAGTACAATGTAACAACAGGAAAAATTACTCTTGCCCTTCATCTTAGCTATGTTAGGTATGTGCGTGAAAAGTCCCTCAGTCGTCCAGGTAGAATCCATGATAACAGGAGAAGTTCAATTTGTCAACTGGACAAAGTTTGTTTGGTTGAAAACGTTTCGCCGCTCATCCGAGAGGCTTCGTCAGCTCTAATTAGAATACTGGTAAGACACTTGCTTATATCTTGCTGTAGGGAGGAGCTACCTAGCTAACTACTTTCCGGAACTATCTCATTGGTTTCCGCCAGAGAAACGCCAGAGAAACAAAAGACGGAAACCAATGAGATAGTTCCGGAAAGTAGTTAGCTAGGTAGCTCCTCCCTACAGCAAGATATAAGCAAGTGTCTTACCAGTATTCTTATTAGAGCTGACGAAGCCTCTCGGATGAGCGGCGAAACGTTTTCAACCAAACAAACTTTGTCCAGTTGACAAATTGAACTTCTCCTGTTATCATGTTAGGTATGTGGTAACGATAAGGTCCATCATATGAAACAAAAAACAAAGTCCTTATACATAGAGGCGCAAATGCAAGGACAAGTATCTTAAAGGAAAAGTAACGTTTTTTACAATCTGAGCCTTACAAGTTGTTTTACTCACCCATAGCACTTTGGTGTCATATGGAGCACTTCCAGAGATGTTTTAGATTTGCGATCTCCATAATGTGAGTTCTCGGGGCACTTATTTGCGGTCTCCAAATAACACAAACTTTAGCACTTTTCAAATCATAGAAGCCCGATGTCTTAGCCTACGATTTCGTTTGAAGCAAAAGTGGCCTGTAATCCGAGATTTAGCCATAGTTTCGAGTAGATGAGGAGGCCAGTGCGCATGTGCGGACTGTGCTCTCAGCTCCCGGGACCCAAACATGAAACGCAAAGCTGTAAACTATGGATAAATCTCAGATTACAGGCCACTTTTGATTCAAACGAAATCGTAGACGAAGACATCGGGCTTCTATGATTTGAAAAGTGCTAAAGTTTGTATTATTTGGAGCCCGCACAGGGCATATTACATGCTTGGGGAATATATTATATGCCCCAAGCTATGGCTAGAAGTCGCGCTAGGCTAACGGCGTTAGCCTAACGCTAATCTAAAACATCTCCAGAAGTGCCCCATATGACACCAAAGTGCTATGGGTGAGTAAAACAACTTGTTTTATTACCGAAATAAGGCTCAAATTGTAAAAAAAACGTTACTTTTCCTTTAAAAGTAAAGAAAATACATAGCAATCAGATGTCCAAAAAGCCGTTGTCAAATAATTTCTTTTTCGTGCTTTGAACCACAGTACATAAAATGGTTGCAAGCCCAAGCCCAACAAACAGGAGGTCCCAGTGTGAGGTCACCCAGTGAGGACAGCCCACTGAACGAGTAAAAAAAGACTATTCAATATTTACATTAAAATATTTTAGAAAACATTATTTGACCATATTAGAAATAACATCTTAGGTCAAAGTCCACATTATGTCTATGAGGAGCAAGAGTCAAGTTGATGAATGTGAAAGTGCTCTCTCTCTCTTCTGAATTCACCTGGAGCACCTGGGCTGGAAAACATTTCGTGTACTCTGGTCCAAAGCAAGAAAGAAATGACCTGATGATGGCTTTTTGCTAAAACAGTATATAAAAATAAAGGTTTTGGACACTGGCCATCTAAGTGTGCTAGGTTTTTTTTTCATTCCAGTATCCATAACATGATTATTTTTAGTCCAGAAAATGTGTGTGTGTTTTTTTCTGTTTTAGAAATACTGTGTGTTACAAATCAAATTATGTTCGTTTAGTTAGTTATTCCACAAACATAGCTGATTAGCCCAACAAGCTTTCACATACTCAGTAACCTATTCTTTTTAAAGGGACAGTGTGTAGGATTCGTGGCGCATAGGTGGTTACTAGCTAT
This sequence comes from Paratrypauchen microcephalus, assembly GCA_036785185.1. Classification (NCBI taxonomy): domain Eukaryota; kingdom Metazoa; phylum Chordata; class Actinopteri; order Gobiiformes; family Gobiidae; genus Paratrypauchen; species Paratrypauchen microcephalus. The sequence goes on along the minus strand of JAVJIX010000104.1, from coordinate 2,470,588 downwards.
TCCACTTCCTCTTTTGGCTATGGCAGACCTCGAGGGTCACCCGGGCGCGACGTAGCGCCGACATCGCGCGTGCCCGCGCACGAACCGCGCACCGCTGTATACATAAAACGCGGTCCCCCGTTCACTTTTTTTTTTTCTTTTCGCATGAAAACACACAATCCCGATCATGATTCATGACAATCTACACATCAAATGAAACCTTACAGTCTCCTCTTTTTGACTATGCAATTCATTTCCCTGCAAAACAATCACTCCCCGAGCACATGGGGCTTTTATACAGAAAAGCACAAAACTTAGCTTACTTAGCTTACCTTTGAAGGCTCTGCACAGGTCAAACTCTGTATTTCATCATAAACTTGCTCTCAATCTGTCCATAAGGATCCAGCGAATAAAATCCAGTAAAACAATTTAGTCCAAAATACGTGTTATATCCATTACGATGAGTGATACAGCAGCATGCTTCTTTACACGAGGCTCCCCCCTTCCCCCCTCCCCTTCCCCTTCTCTCCTTCACTCCCACATGAGCAGGCGCTAGCAGGAGCCGAGGTGAAGGATGAGCCCAAATGTCCTTCTGCGGCTCTCGTATTCAAAATGTCTGCCTCTGCATGGGGAAGATCCCCCTTTTATGTGACTATATCTAAGTCCAAAAGAATACTTTGATTTCATGATGGAAGTGAAAAGGCTTGGAAAACAACTATATCTATATCTATATCTACATCTATAAAAAAGCACTTTAAAGCACTTCCAGAGATGTTTTAGATTTGCGATCTCCATCATGTGAGTTCTCGGGGCACTTATTTGCGGTCTCCAAATAACACAAACTTGAGCACTTTTCAAATCATAGAAGCCCGATGTCTTATCCTACGATTTCATGTGGTCAAAAGTGGCCTGTAATCCGAGATTTAGCCATAGTTTCGAGTAGATGAGGAGGCCAGTGCGCATGTGCGGACTGTGCTCTCAGCTCCCGGGACCCAAACATGAAACGCAAAGCTGTAAACTATGATAAATCTCAGATTACAGGCCACTTTTGACTCAAACGAAATCGTAGACTAAGTCATCGGGCTTCTATGATTTGAAAAGTGCTCAAGTTTGTGTTATTTGGAGACCGCAAATAAGTGCCCCGAGAACTCACATGATGGAGATCGCAAATCTAAAACATCTCTGGAAGTGCTCCATATGACACCAAAGTGCTATGGGTGAGTAAAACAACTTGTTTTATTACCGAAATAAGGCTCAGATTGTAAAAAACGTTACTTTTCCTTTAACCAGTTACCTGTAGAACTACTTGAATAAATGCACTCCCTCTCCCCTCCTTTCTTATATTCAGTTATGCGCCATAATCATCATCAAACTGTCACCTCAGCAGCAGAATCAGGAACCTCCTCAGCCTCTCCAGCTTTTCTTCTTCATCACCAGTGTTTCATTCCAAAAAAAGGTCTTTATAATTGTATTTTTCTTCTATTGCCTTGCACATGTATAAGTTTAGTATCAGCACAGATAACGATGCCCACACAATGATAATATGCACTGGAGTCATTGGGAATTGTTCTGGCAGCCCTCTGATTGGTTAAGATCCGATTCCCATACAATGAATCATATGGTGGACGGGCCCCAGGCTTTGGGAAAAGAGAGTGAGCTGCATGGGGGACATCTGTTATACCAACCTGCCAACGCAAATGAATCATTGTGTTCAGATAATGTTTGATTCCAGTTCTGGCCCATGCATTGCCATCATGTCTTTTGGCAAGACACTTCTACCACCTTGTGAATGTGGTGTGCATGGGTGGGGGTGGTTGGAGTCAGTCAGCCCCAGGGCAGCTGTGGCTATAAAGAGTTTACCACTGTTGAGTGTGAGGAGAAAAATGAATACAAGTATATCTGCTACAAGATTATCCAAAATATACAAAAGATAAAACAAAAAATCAAATCAAATCTTTCACATTTAAAAATCCTGTATCTGAGAAAAAAGTGTCTTGCCCGAGTACAAATATGTTGTATAAGCAGCTTGTGATCAAAATGTGTCTACTATGTACTGCCTGCATCTAATTAGAAACCATTTTATTGTTTGACTATCAGGAAGTGAGCATGAGCATGAGCATGCGAGTTGCTGTTAAAGGAAAAGTAAAGTTTTTTTTACAATCTGAGCCTTCTTTCGGCAATAAAACAAGTAGTTTTTACTCACCCATAGCACTTTGGTGTCAATTGGAGCAGTTTTGTAGAAGTTATGTTGGAGCCGTTCTGTTCTACTAATGATCCCGTATCCGTTAGCGTGAGTGCTCGGGGCACTGATTTGCGGTGTCCAAATAACACAAACTTTAGCACTTTTCAAATCACAGAAGATCTCTGTGTCAGCGTAGACTTTTAGTAGATTCCAAAACGGCCTGAAACCCGATATCGCAACAGAAAAGTAAAGTTCAGAGCGGTGTTAGCTTCTTTCGGACTAGCGGTGTTTACAAAACAGCTGAGTTCACACATGCGCACTGTCCTCTCTGATGACGTCATCAAATGAAACTATAGCTGCATATCGGGTTTCAGGCCGTTTTGGAATCCACTAAAAGTCTACCCTGACACAGCGATCTTGAAACCCAAACATGAAACGCAAAGCTGTAAACTATGGATAAATCTCGGATTACAGGCCACTTTTGCTTCAAACGAAATCGTAGACTAAGACATCGGGCTTCTATGATTTGAAAAGTTTGTGTTATTTGGAGACCGCAAAGTAGTGCCCCGAGCACTCATGTTAACCAGGGCTCTCAAGTTTTGAGCGGGGTCGTGCGTGTGACTGTAATTTCCGAGGACCGGGGGGGAAGGGTGCGAGTGAACAATTTTGGGCGCTTGAATTGCGTGAGAAATGCCGTGTGAGCGTGTGAACACGTCGAATTGCGTGTTGAGAGCCCTGTTTGTCTAAAGACCAAACTTAAACTACAAAGCAACTAATGAGAGTTATATAAATGAAGTTATTACCTGATGGTTCTCAGTTTGTTTTATCATCACCGCACTTTGTCAGTGCGCGCTGAGAGGGGCGGGGAGGAGGGACCGGGGCGGGGAGGAGGGAGCGGGACATTTTTAACGGATTCATGTAAGAGTCTGGTCAATGCACCGGGCCCGCGTCTCACCGCGTCTCATCGCGTCTCACCGCGACTCACCATGGGCAGTTCGGCTCTGGGCCGCGCATAATCCGCGCGTAAGCCGTCAGGGGGGACACGTTACGCACAGACGGAGACACCGGGACCGGAGTCGGTGCGTCTCAGAGGAGACGTGGCACCGGGACTGAGGCTCAGGACGTGCCTGGGGGACGGCGAGCAGACGCGCCGTCCCCCCCTCCCCCTGTTCCCCCTGCTCGGGGGAGCAGGGGGAGGGGGCGGCGCTGAAAACGCGCGGAGCCTGCATAAACTAAGCCACACAGACCGATTTTCTGGGCACAAAAAAAAAATAAAAAAACACTAATCAGCGTGAGAAATGCCATGTGTGGCGTGTGCGCGTGTGAATACGTCGAATTGCGTGTGTCACACTCTCAATGCGTGAGACTTGAGAGCCCTGTGTTAACGGATACGGAATCATTAGTAGAACAGAACGGCTACAACATAACTTCTACGAAACTGCTCCAATTGACACCAAAGTGCTATGGGTGAGTAAAACTAGTGGTTTTATTGCCGAAAGAAGGCTCAGATTGTAAAAAAACGTTACTTTTCCTTTAATTAAATATATAGATGAATGAATAAATAAATAAATAAATCATTTCTATAGCAAGTCCATATACTGCATACAGAAGTGGACTAAGGGAGTGTGGCGTCACCCACAGCGTTCAGCTCCAGTCAAATGAAGCTCATTGAGGCATGCCGTGATAGGGGTGAATTTGGAGTTTCATATTTGGAATTTTGACCGCAAGCATCAAAGAGCCGGTCTGGAGCAAAGCAAACCTGTTGCTGACGCTAGCAGGAACAACCTCGGGGGAACGAACCTGATTTGTCTGTTAATGTTCATATCTTTATTTACGGACAAAAAACAAAATAAAAACACCAGGATCATGTAGAGTGGGTTAATATTAACATTTTAAGACCAAGATGAGAAGTCCGACAGCGCCAGTTACAGAAAAAAGGAGCCAGAGTCGATAGAGCTGGAAGCGCTCCCCCCATGCTCACTTCCTATTTGGAAAGCGGCAGCTAGCGGGTTAGCTATGTCCATTTGTATATGCAGTCTTTGAGTCAAATTAAATAATAATAATAATAATAATAATAATAATAATAATAATAATAATAATAATAATAATAATAATAATAATAATAAAAGAGATTCCACACATTGTTCCCTATGGAACAGTGGAAATGTATTGGATTATGCAAGAACACGAAATGGGCTCTCAACAGGCAGAGCCCAGTGTGCTGATAGCTCGTCTCAGCAGCTAATGGTCCTCATGTTTCAAAGCTTTTGCATAAATTCATGCTATCTATACTTCCACTCCTACTACAACTGCGACCACTGCTACTACAGCTACTACAGCCCCATGTCTGATGGTGGGAGGAATACCAATGTGGTGTACAGTAGAGGAAATGAAAGTCCAGAGAGAGATGAGTTTATATTGGTCCTTCACTGTAGGTACACGAACCAATGTCCTATCTGATACTGAGAGCTCCTGACTATAATGTATACAGGCTACTTTAATATTTGATGCGTAGAATGGAAAATACTTGCATTGCAGTGTTCAGTCTTCTATGTAGCTCCAGTTCTGTAAGTAGGTTTTCCATTCGTTTTTCCCATAGATTTTTTGAAAAATAAAAAGTTCCAATTAAGAGTTGAACGGTATCACGCAGGCTAACCAGGCTACGTGCAAACGCTCATCCATAAAGCCACCATTTAAAGGAAAAGTAACGTTTTTTTTTTACAATTTGAGCCTTATTTCGGTAATAAAACAAGTTGTTTTACTCACCCATAGCACTTTGGTGTCATATGGAGCACTTCCAGAGATGTTTTAGATTTGCGGTTAGCCTAGCGCGACTTCTAGCCTAGTGACATTTTTTCCCGAGGACCGGGGGGGGGGGGTGCGAGCAGTAGTCGAGTTATAAAATGAAACCAGGGGGGATGGTGGAAGGGCAGGGCAGAATTAGAAGGTACTTTGTTAATATGGAAATGCTTTTATAACTAAAAGTCCATATTATCATTCAATAATGCACAGGATAATATGTTATCACACCCAGTCTTGGTTTAGTCTTGGTTTAGTCCTGGTTTAGTCCTGGTTTAGACCTGTTTTAGTCCTGGCTTAGTCTTCGTTTAGACCTGGTTTAGTTTTGGTTTAGTCCCGGTTTAGTGCTGGTTTAGACCCGGTTTAGATCTGGTTTAGTCTTGGCTTAGTCCTGGTTTAGACCTGGTTTAGTCCTGGCTTATTCTTGGTTTAGACCTGGTTTAGTTTTGGTTAAGTCCTGGTTTAGTCCCGGTTTAGTCCTGGTTTAAACCCGGTTTAGATCTGGTTTAGACTTGGCTTAGTCCTGGTTTAGTTCTGGTTTAGTCCTGGTTTAGTCCTGGTTTAGTGCCGGGTTAGTCCCGGTTTAGTCCTGGTTTAGACCTGGTTTAGTCTTGGTTTAATCCTGGTTTAGTCCCAGTTGAATCCTGGTTTAGACCCGGTTTAGACCTGGTTTAGTCTCAGATTGTAAAAAACGTTACTTTTCCTTTAAACATGTGTGAATAAAACAAAATACTGATATATTTTTTCTGCGGAAACATTATAACATAGAACAGTGAAATATGGTCCCTTTAATAAAATGTTTTACTTTTAGAAATTATAGAAACTATTTTACCAAACTACTGCCTTACCAAGACTTGCAACACTATACAAAGGCATGTAGAGGGGGCTCTGATTTCATCTTTACCACTTCTGATAAGTGTGATTGGCGACTGGATTAGCCAATCAGCCAATCATTTTTATTTATTTCTTTTTTTTCATAGTTAATCCCTTTCTGCTGTTTGCATAAGACTTCAATCATATTTAGTTAGCACTATTATATAAGCGTATTTTGAGCACAAAGGATTATTTTGCATAATTCACGTCTAAATGTCATCAGAAGAATTTTCTATATCCATTTCCTCACTCAGGATCTATAATTCATACAGTGACTATGATACCAGCACTACTGCCATGAAAGAGTCATGTGTGTAATAGAACACTGTGCTGTCGCTGATCATTGGAGACATAACATACTTGAGCTGGAGCAGGAGGAAGCACTGGGAGCTCAGTGCTGGAGTTGTGAAGTGAAGAGCACCGATTGTCTTTTTAGCACATTTTTGGTTTTTAAAGGTACACTTGGCTTGGCTTGACTCCATGGAGATGTTATTGCTTTGGCTGGTATGTTCCACTGTATCGCATTAAACAGAATAGAATTTTCTTTTGCTATGGACACTATGTGAGTTCCAGAAATTGGGTCCGTAAGAGGTCTGAAGAAAAGCATTGATCGAGGTTGAGGTTATTCAGCATTTTAATGTAAAAATAGCAGAATACAAACAAAATGGACATCTTCAGCATCCATGTTGTCAGCAGAGAGACGTCGGCCGTGAAGAGGGACACACCAATGACCACAAGGAACTGTCTTTAAATACAGTACAGACTGTTGAATATATGACATCAGCAACAGCTAACCTATAGGAGAATAGTTTAACTATGCAGACCATATAAGGCTCATAGAGGAACTCCCAGCGTTAAATGAGAAGAGTGTCCAATAGTGAGGTCAGCCAATCAGACAACAACTGTCACAACACAACCCCACAGTAAATGTAGCATTAGCTGTTTACAGCACCCTATGTATACAACCCACAGGAAGGGTCTCACACCCCAAGTTAGTTTACAGCCTTTTATAACCAATAGCCACAAGTGATGTATACAACAAATGGAGAAACAAATGGTGAGGTGAGACGGTTCCCACAGTAAGTAACATAAAACCCAGGTTTATAAAAGACTAGATATAAAGAACACTTCAAGCATAAAAGAATAGAAGAATAAATCTCACAACTACTGTACCTGGATGACTGAGGAATTACACAGACAGTACACTCTTGTATTCATTCAATTACACAGACTGACAAGTGGATCAGTGCAGTGTTTGCAGACATGCTGTCTCTGTATCAGACAGAGGAGAAGAAGGATCAATCTATGTTCTACCCTCACCTATGGTCATGAGCTTTGGGTAATGACTAAAAGGACAAGATCACAGATACAAATGGTCCAAATAAGTTTCCTCCACAGTGTGGCTGGCTGCTCCCTTAGGGATAAGGTCAGGAGCTCAGTCACACAGGCACTGCACCTCCAGCTGAGGTGGCTTGGACATCTGTTCCATATCCCTCCTGGGTAGGCACAGGTTAAAGGAAAAGTAATGTTTTTTTACAATCTGGGCCTTCTTTCGGCAATAAAACAAGTAGTTTTACTCACCCATAGCAGTTTGGTGTCATTTTGAGCAGTTTTGTAGAAGTTATGTTGTAGCGTATCCGTTAACTTGAGTGCTCGGGGCATTACTTTGCGGTCTCCAAATAACACAAACTTTAGCACTTTTCAAATCATAGAAGCCTGATATCTTAGTCTACGATTTCGTTTGAAGCAAAAGTGGCCTGTAATCCGAGATTTAGCCATAGTTTCAAGTAGATGAGGACGCCAGTGCGCATGTGCGGACTGTGCTCTCAGCTCCCGGGACCCAAACATGAAATGCAAAGCTGTAAACTATGGATAAATCTCGGATTACAGGCCACTTTTGCTTCAAACGAAATCATAGACTAAGACATCGGGCTTCTATGATTTGAAAAGTGCTAAAGTTTGTGCAATTTGGAGCCCGCACGGGGCATATTACATGCTTGGGGAATATATTATATGCCCCGAGCTATGGCTAGAAGTTGCGCTAGGCTAACCGCAAATATGACACCAAAGTGCTATGGGTGAGTAAAACAACTTGTTTTATTACCGAAATAAGGCTCAAATTGTAAAAAAAAAACGTTACTTTTCCTTTAAGCAAAAGAAGATGAAAATGTGCATCCTTACTTTCTGAATACATACATGTACTATAACATCAACAACAAAAACAATATGGCCCCTATTGAATATTGGACGCTCCAGGCACTGAAGAATCACTGTCCAAATGAATAAGAACAACAGAATTTTAACAGAAAATATGATAAGCAAAATGCAAATACATGTTGTTGTACATGATGTATACTGCACAGGAATATGGAGAAAGTTCTATTTATCTCATTGGCAGCAACACACAGATGGTCATAATGTTATGCCTGATGCTGTGCAGTGTGCTGTTGTGTTGTGTATTAATAGCAGGGGTCAAAATGTTAGCACAAAGTGAACATTACTCCCACTCTTAGCAAGAATCTGAGTTTAGCCAAGCCTCAGGGCGTATAACTGTCTTTATAAATGCTCTCTGCGCATTCGCCTTTTCGAAATAAAAATATGTGACGCACCACGGACTTTCAGTCCTCATGTCGGCATTACAGATTCTAAGAAAATGCGATTTTTTTTTTTTTTTCAAAATTTGTGATTTATGTTTTTTTGCAGAATGTGCTAGTTGAGATCATGAAGAAGCCTCTCCATGTTTCAGATAACAGCATTAGTGACGTTAAAAACATACATTTTTTATTTCAAATTGGCCCGTTTTTCCAGAAAGAAATATAAATCAACATATTTTCCCAGGCTCGAGCGCCCGCCAATCCCGTTGCGAGAAGCACCGAAGGGGATTCCCCTGTACACCGATCAGCTGTGAAGAGCTCCGGCATATGTAAGCGGCACTGCAGGACACTAACGGACATGAAAATGGACTTTTAACTTCTACCTGGAGACATGACACGTTTGGGAGACCTTCGGGACAGGTTCGGGACACGTCCGTTTCTCCGGAGCTCGTGTACAGAGTGTGATTTAGCTCCGAAACACATATTTAGGACATGTTTAAATACTAATTCAGCTTTCGTGTGGCGATCATATTGCGCTGTCCTCTGTGCGGGACCGCCGCTGCTCACTGCATACAGGGGGTCCTCGGGTTACGACGGTCTCGACCTACGACGTTTCGTGGTTACGAACGCGCCCCCATTAAAAAAAAAATAAAAAATACGCGTCATTCCGTCTTACGCAGTTTAGCGTGGTAAGCGACGTAAACAAACGCGAACGGCGCGCGGCGCACGGCGGAAGAATACGCTTTGTTGTGGTTGTAGGGCGGAGAAGACGTCCTCGTGTGCGTGCCCAATGTGGGCGGAAGTACCTGATGTGGGCTCTGATCTGCTCCTATGAAAGCGGCAGTGATAACCAAGCAGCGTAGTGGTCTAATTATTGAGATGGAAAGGTTATTGGTGCTTTGGTTGGAAGATCAAAGGAGAAATCCGACTTACGACGAAATTCGGGTTACGACGCGTCTTAAGAACGGATCAACGTCGTAACCCGAGGACCCCCTGTATTGTGGCTTCACAGATCTCCATTCACAATGCGGCTAAGCTAATGCTAACGCTAGCATTGTAACAATGCGGTGAGCGCGACCACGAACAGTCTCTTTAGGTTAATTTCCACTCTATTTTTGTTCATATAAAAGCTGAACGTTTTGCCATAGGCAAGTAAAACTTTATTTTGATTCAATTTGACCCATTTCGGCACTTTTGTAACTTTTTTTGACTCGGCGCTTATTTAGCCATGTGGTTTTGAATGGAAGTTCTCATGGGATATATTATAATATATATGGCATGTATTTATTTATTGTTATTTATTTATTTAAAGCATAGTACATTATACTATGCTATATTATGTGCAATACGAAATTCATATGAGCAGTATTACCTCCTGTGAAATACTTCTTAAATACCTGTATTTAACCTTGGTATTTTATTACATATTTTATTACATTTTTATTATTATATTGGTTACTTTGCTATGCTATTAGTACTTCCTGACTATAAGTAAATTTTGTAGTAAACTTTGACTTAACATATTATCCTGTGTATTATTAAATTATTGAATGATTCTGACCTGCCTGGACATTAACACCACATTGATAGTCATGATGGGGGAGGGCTTAGCTTAATGTCATGCAAATGAGGCAAGGAGGGCTGAAGAGAGCAAACTTTACGAGCTTTTTCCAGAGCTTTCGAAAAGCTACTGTGCCTGCTTTCAAATAGCGACAACTTCTTCAAATACGGTCAGATTTTCATGTGTAAGACATCATTGGAAAGCTTAGAATCTGTACTTTCAGAATCTGTGAATAACTCAAAACACCTCCGGGATCATATGTGTCCTATTTGGCCGCGGTGGGTCACATTTTTGTTTTCTTAGTGATGTGATGTTTGTGAAAAAGTGAGCTCTTTTGAACGGTTCCTTAAAGGTGCACTGTGTAACATTTTGGTTTGCGGTCCATCACCTGCTTGTTTCTATGTCACTTGTCTGCCTGGAATGTTCCACAGTATGATATTAAACAGCTCTAACCTAGATTCATTCAATTACAGTTGGTTTTACAGCTCAAAAATACCTAGAAAATCAGGAATTCTGACGGTGAGCGGGGTTGCCTCTCCACAGATCTGACCTTTTGCTTGGTCTGGTTTGGTCTCCATGAAGATAGAAATGTTTAATACTGTAAAACATTCCAGACAAAGCAACAACATCTCCACGGAGACAAGCATTTGATGGACCTTCCACCTGAAAAGATACACAATGCACCTTTACAGGTATTAAACCTTTCTATTATCAAGTTACAGGTCAGGTCTGTGGAGAGGCAAACCCACTCAGAGTCAGAATGAAGAGTCAGAGGTCAGAGAAAACACCATTCTAACCTGACTTAAAGCTCACAAGGATCCATTTTGTGTAACTGACCTTTAAAGGAAAAGTAATGTTTTTTTTTTTTACAATCTGAGCCTTCTTTCGGCAATAAAACAAGTAGTTTTACTCACCCATAGCAGTTTGGTGTCAATTGGAGTGGTATCGCAGAACTTATGTTGAGCCGTTCTGTTCTACTAATGATCCCGTATCCGTTAGCGTGAGTGCTCGGGGCATTACTTTGCGCTCTCCAAATAACACAAACTTTAGCACTTTTCAAATCACAGAAGATCGCTGTGTCAGCGTAGACTTTTAGTAGATTCCAAAACGGCCTGAAACCCGATATCCAGCTATAGTTTCATTTGATGACGTCATCAGAGAGGACAGTGCGCATGCGTGAACTCAGCTGTTTTGTAAACACCGCTAGTCCGAAAGAAGCTAACACCGCTCTGAACTTTACTTTTCTGTTGCGATATCGGGTTTCAGGACGTTTTGGAATCTACTAAAAGTCTACCCTGACACAGCGATCTTCTGTGATTTGAAAAGTGCTAAAGTTTGTGTTATTTGGAGACCGCAAATCAGTGCCCCGAGCACTCACGCTAACGGATACGGGATCATTAGTAGAACAGAACGGCTCAACATAAGTTCTGCGATACTGCTCCAATTGACACCAAAGTGCTATGGGTGAGTAAAACTACTTGTTTTATTGCTGAAAGAAGGCTCAGATTGTAAAAAAACGTTACTTTTCCTTTAAACAAATCTCGGTCATTTCTCTGTGATTAGTTTGTAGTTAAATGAATCCTCACATTGGCTTCTGTCTTTTGAATGGCTCTTTGAAATTAAGATTCGGATCCTATAAAAAGCTACAACTCCCAACAGTAGTTATTCCATTGCTATTTCAGTTAAAATCAGGTCTTATTTGTGTACACAGCTCTATGTGCCACTGCTAGGAGGTTAAAAAAAATAAAACAAAATTATGCAATTATTTTGTTTTTTGAAACAGGAATCCAGGTCTTTTTTATTTTAGATTTTCAACAAAATGCAAGGCATGTACTACACAGAATACTCCGCAGCACTGAGCTTTCTATGGATCACTGCTAGCATTATTAATGAAATGGGATGCCTTTAAGCTAGACTGCCTTGCAATATACATACAGTATATATATCTCAGATCGAACCACAACACGGCTGTGAGGAGCGCTTCGAATACTGACCCTGAAAGCTAACCGTGTTTTGAGATCGGCTACATGGGGCAAGCAAACATCCAATTCTTCAAAAAGTAAAAGTTCAATATTTAATTTTGTCCTCAGCCTGAGTGATTTGGACATACTGTAGAAGCCAGTGTGTGTTTTGGGTGAGTTCCAAATGCAAATAATACGGAGAGGAAGCGCAAATCATGAGGCAAGGGGATTAACATTAAGTATGCTCTGTGTTCAGTGCCGATCAACCAGCAGATATTATAGAAAAATCAATGTAAACAACTCAACATGGTACCACTAGTGTAGGAGAATGGTGTATGACTGACTTGATATATTAAAGAGTGGTTATTTTCACGCAATAACACTAAATATAATCTAAAGAGGTACACAATAGTTCGACGACAACATAACATACATCATGTTCAAGGTTCTACATTACACACAATTGATTCTGAGCTGTGTTATAATGTTGTTTCTTCATAAAAAAAACAAAAAAAAACAAAACATAGCTGGAGTTGTGTTTTGTTTCGTTCACACATGTTTGAGTAATCCTGCATCATTAGACTGTCTGTGCCCTGTTCCACCTTGAGATGTCATTATGGATTATAACAGAAATAGATCAGAAAATAGTGTTAAAATGCACTTTAAAGGGATATGCCACCCCCAGGTCAAACTTGGGCATCTCCCCACAGTCCAGAGACTAAAATAAGTGGTGGAAAGCGTTTTTCTGGTGACGCAGCCATTGTCCAGGTCTGTCAGCACTGACCGCCGCGGTATCTGCAGCTACTCCGCGTTAGACTGGAGTCTAACGTCGCCAGAGAAAGATTTCGGCCAAAAGGAATTAATTTGCTCGATGCATTTCCCAATTACTTTCTGTGTAGTGCGCATTCATATCGAGTGCAAATAAATGTACAAATCAACACGGAGAGCTTGCCTTGGTCATTTTGGGTGGGAACTATTTTTCAGTGCGGAAAAACACAGACGAAGCACACAGCACGCTGACAGGGGAATCCCTGTTACGCACCAGGAAGGCAGTTCCCCTGTTACGCAGCGTGGTGTGTGCTTCGGCTGCGTTTTTCCGCACTGAAAAATAGTTCCCACCCAAAATGACCAAGGACCTTCTGCGGGTACCGTGACTTTCCCCAAAAACATGTACAATTAAAGGAAAAGTAATGTTTTTTTACAATCTGAGCCTTATTTCGGTAATAAAACAAGTTGTTTTACTCACCCATAGCACTTTGGTGTCATATGGAGCACTTCTGGAGATGTTTTAGATAACTCGGGGCATATAATATATTCCCCAAGCATGTAATATGCCCCGTGCGGTCTCCAAATAACACAAACTTTAGCACTTTTCAAATCATAGAAGCCATCGGGCTTCTATGATTTGAAAAGTGCTAGATGTCTTAGTCTACGATTTCGTTTGAAGCAAAAGTGGCCTGTAATCCGAGATTTATCCATAGTTTACAGCTTTGCGTTTCATGTTTGGGTCCCGGGAGCTGAGAGCACAGTCCGCACATGCGCACTGGCGTCTTCATCTACTCGAAACTATGGCTAAATCTCGGATTACAGGCCACTTTTGACCACACGAAATCGTAGGCTAAGACATCGGGCTTCTATGATTTGAAAAGTGCTAAAGTTTGTGTTATTTGGAGACCGCAAACATGTGCCCCGAGAACTCACATGATGGAGATCGCAAATCTAAAACATCTCTGGAAGTGCTCCATATGACACCAAAGTGCTTGTGCACCAAACAACTTGTTTTATTACCGAAATAAGGCTCAGATTGTAATAAACTTTACTTTTCCTTTAACCTAAACACTATGATTCTTTTAACCCAACCACACTGTCACAGGGCTGGACTGGGGAAAAAAAATGGCCCCTCATAATTACCGGAGCACAAAAAACTAATTTATGTTTGTGTTCCCCGAAGCAAAGTATTTTACTATTGTTACGTCTTTGCCTAGAGGAAACCAGGGCGCAACATTTAAAGGAAAAATCCCAGCTCCCAAAAACTATCAGCGAACTCGCAGTCACTACACATTCAATTGTTTATTTAAAATGCATCTTGCACACACACAAAAAACCCTTTCTCATCAAATTTACATGATTCACATCGGTCACCTGTTTTGGCTTCAAAATGATGAATTTCGCCGAAAGGTGATTTCCATGCATGTCCATCACCTAAAAGTCCCGGTATTATCCTAACATTACTACCTGTTTACCTATTGTGCCGATGATACACTTCCCTGGTCACTCTGTCCCTCGGGTTCCCTCGGGCTCCCTGTCCACAGTCTCTGGCTGCTCATCTCCCTGTCCACCTTCAACCTCCAGAGGCTCCAACAGCCCCTCCAGAGAATATGTCTGTTATTTTAGAACATTTTGCAGCATCTATAGTGAGATTGTTTTTTTATCTTTCAGCCTGCAACTTCTCCGCACTCCCTTTCTGCCGCTTCTCCATGTTTCCACGCTCAACACTGAAACTGGCGGGGATCAGTGCAGAGAAAGGGGTGGGACTGCTCTCGTAAGCTACTATAACCTGATTCGTATAGTCCACTCTCTATATTGAAGATGGACCAATGGCCTCCTCTAAATTGTGGGCCGGTCTCTAAGTAAAAAACAAAACAAAACAGCATCGGCCCCTAGGACTGGGAAAATACCCGGTATGCCTGATTATCAGACAAGGCCTGCAGTGTCATTTGAAAATGTTTTGGGGTATATTAACTCATTTTTAATGTAATTTTGGCTGATTTTTACTTTCAAAAACATGAAAAACAGAACTAGTTCGTTTTGAGCAGTTTGCAGTGGTTCAAAGTTAATTCCTCACTTACCTTAAAGGAAAAGTAATGTTTTGTACAATCTGAAAAGTAAGGGAAAAGTAACGTTTTTTTTTTTTACAATTAGAGCCTTATTTCGGTAATAAAACAAGTTGTTTTACTCACCCATAGCACTTTGGTGTCATATGGAGCATTTCCGGAGATGTTTTAGATTTGCGTTAGGCTAACGCCGTTAGCCTAGCGCGACTTATAGCCATAGCTCGGGGCATTCCCCGAGCATGTAATATGCCCCGTGCGGGCTCCAAATAACACAAACTTTAGCACTTTTCAAATCATAGAAGCCCGATGTCTTAGTCTACGATTTCGTGTGGTCAAAAGTGGCCTGTAATCCGAGATTTAGCCATAGTTTCGAGTAGATGAGGAGGCCAGTGCGCATGTGCGGACTGTGCTCTCAGCTCCCGGGACCCAAACATGGAACGCAAAGCTGTAAACTATGGATAAATCTCGGATTACAGGCCACTTTTGCTTCAAACAAAATCGTAGACTAAGACATCGGGCTTCTATGATTTGAAAAGTGCTAAAGTTTGTGTTATTTGGAGCCTGCACGGGGCATATTACATGCTCGGGGAATGCCCCAAGCTATGGCTATAAGTCGCGCTAGGCTAACGGCATTAGCCTAACGCTAATCTAAAACATCTCCGGAAATGCTCCATATGACACCAAAGTGCTATGGGTGAGTAAAACAACTTGTTTTATTACCGAAATAAGGCTCAAATTGTAAAAAACGTTACTTTTCCTTTAAAGCTCACAAGAGTCACTTTTGCGTAACATAAGATCATTAAATTACTTGTAGTTTAGCCATGCCCTTTACAACACCACACTGTAACTCAAACACCTGTCGGCTCTCGCTCTTTATCTCTTTTAATTGTCATTTATCTGTCTTGTAAACTGTACAGTGGCGGACATATAAATAGTCCTTTATTAAAATAACTGCTAGTTGCCAGTGTGCGGTTGTTATGGCGATCACCCTTTTCCCTCTGGCTCCAAGGATGGTGTTGTAAAGTGTAGTGAATGTATCCACCACCCACTTCCTTACTACCACCAACCACACCACGGCCATATGATTCATAGTTCAGCAGGCTTTTATATCAGCCTTTTCCCTTCCAGTGGCCACATAGCTACAGTAGTGTGCAACAAAATGAATAGTGCAAAAATACTGTAGTCCCAGTTACAGTCACAGTAACATCACGCCTCTCATTTGGTCCCAAAACGCTTAACGCACATCTAAAATCTGTGCGTATTTAGTCCTAATTGCGGTAAAAACGCTTCCTCGTCCCTCCTCTCCACTCTCTTCAAAAACTCTTTAGCTTTTTTTTTTTCTCCTCCATCTGAGCGATCCACAGACTCGGGCGCAACCGCACTAGAGGGGGAAGTCAAGTCGTGCTGGACTGAGCTGGTCGTTCGCTCAACTGGAAAAGAGCTGACGCCGCCGCCGCGTTTGGGCACGCTCTGAAACGACACCGCGCACGGACGATGATGGAAGATGCTGATTTTAAAAGTTGACCAGGGATTTCTAGTTGTGGGCTGTCTCCGCGGCATGGCTTTCTTTCTAACTTGCCTCGTTCTGTCTTGGTGAGTAACACTGAAATACTTTTGGTCCCACTTTTACGCACGGGCTCTACTCGCCGCGGTCAATTAGCGCACGTTTGGCACAAGTTTGCGCATGAAAATGGCTTTGATACGTGCTCAAAACGAGTCTTAATTTGTGCATTTCTTTGTCTGCTGAAGTTACAGCGCGAGCGGCGTTTGGGGGAGTCAGCACAGTGATACCAGCATCTATTTGGATAACATCACGCGAATATTGGACAGATTACTGGATGGATACGACAACAGGCTACGACCCGGATTTGGAGGTAATTTTCCAATACATAAAGTGCTTAAAATGCTCAAATGAAACTGCTGAAATGCTGAGTTTGTGTGCGTAATACGGTCAAACTTTGCTGTTGTTGTTACGCGCTAATCTTGTACGTTTCGGGTGATGTAATAGTTAAATCCAGAATTGAAATACAGTAGATGACAAATGATTGTACACAACGTGGGATCAGTTTGCAGTAAACCCTATAAAAATATCATGTTTTTTGTACTAACATTGTTAACTACACTATTTTAAATGGTGTTGCCTCTCTAAAATATGCTTTGGCTGATTTAAAAATGAACTTAATACTGTATATATATTTATTTTATAGAATAAATGATGACTTTTTTCACTTCAGGTCCCGTTACCGAAGTTAAAACTGACATCTTTGTCACCAGCTTCGGACCTGTTTCGGATGTCGAGATGGTGTGTACACTCTCTATGACCTTTCTTAACCCTTAACCCCACTTTTCCTCACTTCTTTCCACTCCCGTCGCTTTAACTCTAAATGTAGACCAAGAAATATAGTTTTCCGTGCACATCCGTACACTGTAGACTCAAGTCATGCTTCTCCCAGCCTTCATTATTCAAGCATTTGGGCAGGATGTCATTAGTGGAGCTTAGGATTTTAATCTGTCCGTCAATCCGCGGTTACAGAGACAGAGCAGGAGATGCGCTGGATACTGGATGTTGTATGCTGAGACGGGATAGGCTTGTGTGCTCGGACAGGCTGAATGAGTACAATGTCGAGGCTTTAGATGGCATTGTGCGGAGTGCAAAGCCTTCTCCACAGGTCACATGACCGGCTGCATGGTGGTTCATAGAGAGACATGGAAAGAGCTCTTCAGGGCATGAGTGTGCCAGGCGAGGAGAGCTAAAAGCATGGAGTCACAGGGCAGTGCATGAGATACGCAAGCGGATGCTGCTGATGTTGATGTTAACTGTGATTCTTATTGTTAGTGGGAAATGTTGTTTCTAGGGTTGTCAAAAGTATCAAAAATCAGTAGCCTCAAAAGTAGGTACTTAGTTGAACAATACAGATACAAAAAAATAATTACTTAAATGGTGCAACCAGTCTTATACTAGCTTTATAAAATATAGTATAAAACTACATAGTCATTATTATTTTGTATTGAAAACATCTAAAAACAACCTTTTTATTATGACATTGGTATCGGAATTGAGTATTGAACCAATTCTTTAGTATCATTTTAGTAAATTTTAGTATCATGACCACACTTCTGAAAAAAGTAATGAAATAACATGACATCTATAAGTACGAATAAAGCAAATTTATATAAAATACATACATAAAACACACAAATAAATAAATAAAACAAAGGACAAATAATCTACAATCATCATAAGAAAAAAAACATCATCAAATCACCAATTTAAAAAAAAAAAATGTTTGAAATCACTAATATTGTCAAAAAAAATTGAACAGGAAATGTCTAGGGGTTTGGTATTTGTATCATGACGGCAATTTGAAAGCCGTACCGCCCCAAAATAAGTCGAAAACAAATCGAAGTTTGAATGCAACTGTCAGTCTGAAAGTTGTGCCTGTTTTTTTCCAAACAAAAGCACACTTCGACCATGTCCAATGTTCTTTCCCAGAAATACATAAATAGTTTTAGCTTAATATTTCACAGCTGTTGTTGAATTTAGCCGAAAACACAGAAACAAATCCCACTGGCAGCGCGCTCTTCAGCAGGTTCCAAAGACACTGCACACCCATCTGCCACACTCTCGGGGGGTAGAGCAAGTAAAGCGTTAGCTCCAGTAGTATGACAACTGCTACACAAACACAAATCCTGTGTCCGTCCATGTCAAACGTGGATACAGGAATGGTCAAACTGTAAACAGACAAAAACAAAACAAATAAACAAAAACAGGAGATTTGGAATTGTACTACGCCTTATGTTCTTTATTTTTGGAAAATTAGGATTTAGAATACAATGGAATTATTTTAGATGTTTAAATGGATATGTTTTATAAGTTGAGTCATTATTTACTATCATTTACTGGTAGTATGACAGTACTTTGATAGTACTTTGAAGAAGCAATATTTGAATAGAATAGACTACTACTTACATTGGCTCTTCTTCTACTACTACCATTTATATTACGTAACTAGATTCATTAATATGAAGTAAAAAAACTAAAAAAAACTACTAATTCCACTGCTCTTGTATTACCATTGCTATTGTGTAACTATCCATGGGTTTCAGCTTTTTGTTCATTTTGAGCACTTTTCTCATTCAAAAGATGGAAAATGTTATTTTTAATTGTTTAATGCTATTTTTTTTATAGTAACAATATTCTAGTAAATGTGTACTACTACTACTACTGACTACTTATTGCTTTTATTGCTTAAAGATCCCATGACATGGTACTTCCTGATGCTTTTATATGGCTCCTTAATGGTTCCCTAATACTGTAAATGAATCCTTCTTCAAAATCAACACTCAGTGCATGAGAAACAGAGAAAGAGTCATAAATATCTCTCTCAAACTCTTTATTCTGGGCGTTGTTGCTTGAATGCAAATGAGGAGAAAAGAGCTGGCCTATAGTAGAGGGTGGGGGTGTGGCCAAACTCTCCGCTCTAGCTCTCAGCTGATCCATTTCCTTGTTTTAGCACGGGGGGAGAGATTTGAAGCGTTCTATTGAAAAATAAACACATTTCCACAGAAAATAAAATTAAACCACTGCTGTTCAAAGGTCCAGAGGCTCAGATAAAGGACTTCCGAGCCTAGAAACACTCGGACGTGCCTCCAGGCAAATAAGATAAGATAAGATAAGATAAGATAAGCCTTTATTGATCTCACACAGGAGAAATTTACTTGCCACAGTAGCTCCAGGACAATTGGACAAGAGGGAAAAAGTGCATGCAGGCAGGGAGGGGATAAAGTAAGTAATAAATAATACAGATAGTAATATGTAGTAATAATAATAATAATGGAAAATAGTAATAATGATAATAGTAACAACAAGCATCAACATGAAAAAGGAGGATATTGCACGTCTGGCCTATATGTTAGAATTATACAGTCTGATGGCGGTGGGGATGAAGGATCTGCGGTAGCGCTCCTTCTTGCACTGGGGGTGCCTCAGTCGGCTGCTGAAGGAGCTGCCCAGCTCCTCTACAGTCCGGTGCAGAGGGTGAGAGGTGTCGTCTATAATGGACATGAATTTGGCCAGTACCCTCCTCTCCGCCACCTCCAATTCGCATTGCCTAGCGCATTCGCAGTCCAAACTCTCTGGGCGTGATTTACAGAGACGCTGAGTACAGACAGACGGGGGTGGAACTGCATTTGCATTTCTTTTTTCGATCTGACGTCAATAAGGTGCCTTGTTCAAAATCGCCCGTTTGAGCTCCGATTTTTTGTAACGCAGAAAAGGATCGCAAATGCTCAGTTTAGACATTTCACAACTTTTAACTATGGGGGGGGGGGCTAAACAGGGTAGAGGAGCTCACATTAACGTTCAAAAACCTCAGAAAGTGAAAATTTCATGCCATGGGACCTTTAAAAGGCCTATATTATTGCTTAAAGGCCTAACATTATGCTGTGTTCTGATGTATGTTAGAATATTGTTTCCTCATCAAAAATAGACCTGGAGTTGTGTTTTGTTTCATTCACGAATGTTTAACACACAAAGCCTGTATATTTAGGTTGTGTTCTTCTCTCAAACTGAAAACACTCTGTTCCACCTTGTGATGTCATGTGGTAAAATGTCAAGCGTACCTGTACCTGCGTTTTTAAACTCCATACACCTTCACTAGAATAATTTTGATGATTTCAGTCTTGGAAATTGCCAATCTCTACGAAACTAAAGGTAAAAGGTAGCGGTTAACTTGAAAACTACCACTTCATGACATCACAAGGTGGAACACAGCATTTTGAGCTTTGATGAGATGTAAACAGACTAATAATAAAGCATTACATGTGTGAATAAAACAAAACACAACTCCAGGTATGCTTTTAATAAGGTAAAAACATCATATTTTTGCGTAATATAGAACCTTTAATCTCCCGTTACAGGAATACACCATGGACGTCTTCTTTCGGCAAACGTGGATTGACGAGAGGCTCAAATTTGAAGGACCAATCGAAATCTTGCGTCTCAACAACTTGATGGTCAGCAAGATCTGGACTCCGGATACGTTCTTCCGAAATGGCAAGCGGTCAATTTCTCACAACATGACCACTCCCAACAAGCTGTTCCGAATCATGCAGAACGGAACCATCCTCTACACCATGAGGTAACCGCGCTTTCCTGGTTTTCCAAAATTTCCCAACCCCAGCCAAGACGAGAATAGCCTTAGACAAAGATTCAGTGCAACCCAAAAACAGGACCATCTGATCAGGGGGAGAAAGAACAGGGCTGGAATGGTTTTCAAACAAACGGCTTTGCTTTGTGTATGATCAAAAATGTCCCCAGAATTACAGATGGCCCCGAATGAAGCTTTTCCAAAATAACTACTTTGAGTTTTCTTCGCAAATACTGTATGAAAAGGGTGATTTTGGAGGGTTTTGTGATTAGGACATGTGTTGGAGAAGTCAGCTGAGCATGATTCTACTTTCACTTCACGGCACAATAATTTAATTGGTATTGCAGCAGTTGGAGACGAGGCTGTTTGGTGGTTGTATGAAAGAGATTGTCATTTCGAGCTCGAGATGATTTGTGTGTAATTGTACTTGTAAAGTGTGCATAGTTCAATAAAACAAATGACTAATACTAACTTTTAAATTCGATGCATTTAAAGATCATCCATGTACAGAGCGTTCAGTTTTTGATGTGTGTTCAAATGATATCACACCTTTCGTAGCAAAATCTTGTGTTCTCTCAAATTTGAGCTTGAACAGATCTCTTCAGATATCTATGAGGGGCCGTTCAAGACATTATTCATTCTGGTCCTCTCACATACATACATTCTCACTCTCACATACATACATTCTCACTCACACATACATATATTCTCACTCGCACATACATACATTCTCTTCTCACATACATATATTCTCAGGGTGAGAATATATGTATGTGAGAGAGAGAATATATGTATGTGAAAGTGAGAATATATGTATGTGCGAGTGAGAATGTATGTATGTGCGAGGAGAATATATGTATGTGCGAGGAGAATGTATGTATGTGCGAGTGAGAATATATGTATGTGCGAGGAGAATGTATGTATGTGAGAGGTAAAGTATGGTTGAAACGGAAGCTAGTTTGGTGGAAACGGAAGCCAAGGCATTTATCAGGCTGTGATTGGCTGAAAAGATTCTGATTCAAATAGGACCGGAGAATCGTAACTCATATGGTATTATGGAGGAACGCGAGGCGGGTGCACTAAAGCCGTGTCCCAGTTCGAGGGCTGCAGCCTCCGTTGGCTCCATTTTTGGCCGCACGACGGCATGACACGGCCTGTCCTATTTCATACAGCCCAAAACACGGAGGAAAAAGCCCGTCCGGAGAGCGGAGAAAACATGTGAGTATACGCTTTTAACTTTAGGAAATCATTACTAACACAACCGTAAATGTAAAATACGGCCACACACCACAAAACTGTCAAATAAGTTTGTTTTTTTTAACTGCGTGAACCTCGAAGCTTTGAGGGAAAGGTTTAGCTAGTCATCTGCTAACTCGATGGAAAGTCAGTTCAAACTTTCTTATTTGGACAGATGTCCATCAAACACTTTTTATATTTTTACTGTCAGGGGAAAAAGACTACAGAGGCATTATTGAAGCTACGAGGAGGAAACTCGTTTTCACGGACAGGGGACTAAACACTTGGCCAGTGTAGCTTGTATGCTAAAACCCACATTATTTCATGCAGTAAACTTAAAAGACACAGTTTGACTATATCAAAGTTTATTTTTTACTTGTAAATAACGTAATATAAGCCTCCATTGTATGCATTTAATTCTGGGAATGCATTACTTGTTTTTTTTACAATCTGTGCATGTTTGTAAAGTGAAGAGTAAATACCACTGCCTGGACAGGTCAGTTTTAAGATGGACATTAGGCTCATTTAACAGGTGCAGACACTGGTGTAGATGCTAGACACCTGTGTCTGTTATGTTCATCACATCTAATGTAACAATGAGAAAACTGTTTGAAATGTTTTATGAATTTTCTTTTCTCATCTGCAGCCTCCTATATGAGGACACAACACTGCTGGGGCCACAGAACTGTTGGCTGGGTCATGAAATGGGTCAAATGCAGAAGACAAGGTAAAGCTACTTAACTGCCCTGGAGGTGTGCTGACCCAGACGTCATGCTCATATTGAAACCATTATTTAAATACTAAAAATACACATTACTCATATTTGTGGGATTCCTCTATTAATTTAGCTGTTTTGATTATTTAAACTAGCTTTGGATCTTGATGTACATGTACTGTGAACCTAATTTTCCTGTAATAGACACATTCTGCTCTTCTTCCTCCAGAAGACAAGAGATGCAGCTTAGTGGCCCAAGTACATTGGATCATGTCTCCACTGTTTTGTGTCCAGACTCACTGAGGAGGAGGTCCAGACTTCATTAGAGTCTGTGATTGCATCAGAGTTCAAAGTCAGCTTTATTGTCAAAAAAAACATATGTAAAGGTTGCACACACAGGATTTGAAATTGCAGCACTCCCTAGGCCCACGGTGAACATAAATCATCTATAAACAAGACAATAACAAACAAGACAAGACGACAAACAATGACTAAAACATCACATATACCCATAGCAAATATGATGTTTGCATCAGGCCTGCCTCCTGCACATTTGGTCTGTTGCTGTGCATAATGTGTCCTAACGGAGATGTGTCCATAATGCTTAACTTCTAATTTCCTGCAGAAGTAATATAGTAAAATGGTAGTTTCTTTTCATCTTAGCTGAGGATCACCTAAACATCTTAATCGCTGTGGCCTTATATGACCTTAACAAGTGTGTGAGACAAAACTGAAAACATAATTTGCCTATGAGGTTTAAGTTCTTCAGTCTGTACTGACATTTGATCTGTGGTGAAATGTTATATTTATTTGATGTCTCTTTTGATAGTAACTAATTACATGCACTATAAGAATGTACTACTGTACTGCAATTAAGCAGTGGTAATCCACCTGATTATATTTTGCAAAGATAATTTTGTTCATTTTGGATTGTCACCTGCTTCAGCAAAAATGAAAATATTTGAGAGTACACTGACATACAGCTGTTTGTACTAATTTATTAAAGCATTGTATGTGTGTAATGGGTTCAATGTTTGACTATTCACATTATGAGAGGATTTCCAGAAGTTCTTTTGAGTGTACAAGAAACCATGTCCATGGCCCAACCAAACTTGGGCCACTAAGCTGCATCTCTTGTCTTCTGGAGGAGGAAGAGCAGAATGTGTCTTATGTCTGATTGGTTCAAAGTCCTGTCCTGCAATGTAAAAACATAATGACACACACATTAAGAAAACTATTACAGGAAAATTAGGTTCACAGTACATGTACATCAAGATCCAAAGCTAGTTTAAATAATCAAAACAGCTAAATTAATAGAGGAATCTCACAAATGAGTAATGTGTATTTTTACTATTTAAATAATGGTTTCAATATGAGCATGACGTCTGGGTCAGCACACCTCCAGGGCAGTTAAGTAGCTTTACCTTGTCTTCTGCATTTGACCCATTTCATGACCCATGAGCATCTCCTCAGCCAACAGTTCTGTGGCCCCAGCAGTGTTGTGTCCTCATATAGGAGGCTGCAGATGAGAAAAGAAAATTCATATAAAACATTTCAAACAGTTTTCTCATTGTTATATTAGATGTGATGAACATAACAGACACAGGTGTCTAGTATCTACACCAGTGTGTGCACCTGTTAAATGAGCCTAATGTCCATCATAAAACTGACCTGTCCAGGCAGTGGTATTTACTCTTCACTTTACAAACGTGCACAGATTGTAAAAAAACAAGTAATGCATTCCCAGAATTAAATGCATACAATGGAGGCTTATATTACGTTATTTACAAGTAAAAAATAAACTTTGATATAGTCAAACTGTGTCTTTTAAGTTTACTGCATGAAATAATGTGGGTTTTAGCATACAAGCTACACTGGCCAAGTGTTTAGTCCCCTGTCCGTGAAAACGAGGCGAAGGAGTTTCCCCCTCGTAGCTTCAATAATGCCTCTGTAGTCTTTTTCCCGACAGTAAAAATATAAAAAGTGTTTGATGGACATCTGTCCAAATAAGAAAGTTTGAACTGACTTTCCATCGAGTTAGCAGATGACTAGCTAAACCTTTCCCTCAAAGCTTCGAGGTTCACGCAGTTAAAAAAAACAAACTTATTTGACAGTTTTGTGGTGTGTGGCCGTATTTTACATTTACGGTTGTGTTAGTAATGATTTCCTAAAGTTAAAAGCGTATACTCACATGTTTTCTCCGCTCTCCGGACGGGCTTTTCGCTCTGTGTTTTGGGCTGTATGAAATAGGACAGGCCGTGTCATGCCGTCGTGCGGCCAAAAATGGAGCCAACGGAGGCTGCAGCCCTCGAACTGGGACACGGCTTTAGTGCACCCGCCTCGCGTTCCTCCATAATACCATATGAGTTACGATTCTCCGGTCCTATTTGAAACAGAATCTTTTCAGCCAATCACAGCCTGATAAATGCCTTGGCTTCCGTTTCCACCAAACTAGCTTCCGTTTCAACCATACTTTACCTCTCACATACATACATTCTCCTCGCACATACATATATTCTCACTCGCACATACATACATTCTCCTCGCACATACATATATTCTCACTTTCACATACATACATACTCACTTTCACATACATATATTCTCTCTCTCACATACATATATTCTCACCCTGAGAATATATGTATGTGAGAAGAGAATGTATGTATGTGCGAGTGAGAATATATGTATGTGTGAGTGAGAATATATGTATGTGTGAGTGAGAATATATGTATGTGAGAGTGAGAATATATGTATGTGAGAGGAGAATGTATGTATGTGAGAGGAGAATATATGTATGTGAGAGGAGAATGTATGTATGTGAGAGGAGAATGTATGTATGTGAGAGGAGAATGTATGTATGTGAGAGTGAGAATATATGTATGTGAGAGGAGAATGTATGTATGTGAGAGGAGAATGTATGTATGTGAGAGGAGAATGTATGTATGTGAGAGTGAGAATATATGTATGTGAGAGGACCAGAATGAATAATGTCTTGAACGGCCCCTCATAGATATCTGCGACAAGTTTCAGTCTGTCCTGGTAAAAATCTACAACGACATCCTTCTCATACTGGATTCTGGATCCTCAGCTGTGCTAATTCTATTACTTAAAGGAAAAGTAATGTGTTTTTTTTTACAATCTGAGCCTTCTTTCGGCAATAAAACAAGTAGTTTTACTCACCCAGAGCACTTTGGTGTCAATTGGAGCAGTATCGCAGAACTTATGTTGAGCCGTTCTGTTCTACTAATGATCCCGTATCCGTTAGCGTGAGTGCTCGGGGCATTACTTTGCGGTGTCCAAATAACACAAACTTTAGCACTTTTCAAATCACAGAAGATCGCTGTGTCAGCGTAGACTTTTAGTGGATTCCAAAACGGCCTGAAACCCGATATGCAGCTATAGTTTCATCTGATGACGTCATCAGAGAGGACAGTGCGCATGCGTGAACTCAGCTGTTTTGTAAACACCGCTAGTCCGAAAGAAGCTAACACCGCTCTGAACTTTACTTTTCTGTTGCGATATCGGGTTTCAGGCCGTTTTGGAATCTACTAAAAGTCTACCCTGACACAGCGATCTTCTGTGATTTGAAAAGTGCTAAAGTTTGTGTTATTTGGAGACCGCAAATCAGTGCCCCGAGCACTCACGCTAACGGATACGGGATCATTAGTAGAACAGAACGCTACAACATAACTTCTACGAAACTGCTCAAAATAACACCAAACTGCTATGGGTGAGTAAAACTACTTGTTTTATTGCCGAAAGAAGGCTCAGATTGTAAAACAACGTTAATTTTCCTTTAAAGCATTATGCAAATTTGACTTTTCAGAGCTTTTAACCGTGTTAGTTCTCATTTACCCTCTCAAATTTGTTGGGATGGGACAAGATGTCGTACCACAAGATCTCGCAGTACAAAATTGTCATGAGATTGTGAACACATGCTGAAAATGATCTTGTGAGAGTTTTTCACCCACATTTTTATGTATGGATCGGATACAAAAATGGAGTTAAGTACCATTTGTGAGTTACATTTGTGAGTTACAAACATATTAAATAAAGTAAATAAAAAATGGTAAGGCCAAAATTGGATTGCAAAATGTATTTATTGTATTATTATGTCAAAATGTTGTCTCGTTTTTGTAGTCCCAATCTCGTGTCTCGTCTTCTATTATGGAAATTGTATCTCATCCCACCCCTACACATTTGTATTTGGAGTTATTCGTGCATGTTTAAACAATATTTAGTTAATGTCAGCTCCCGTTGTGCACCACCGTTTTCTAACTCTGAAGTAAGAAAACTTGTTTCTTTTATTAAGTCCTTTTAGATGAATATTGGATTTAAAATGTGCAAATTATAACACTATCCACAGACTATAACTATATATAAAAGCCTTTGACTTGATTTTAGCTGGGTGGCAGGGCTCAATCCCAAAATTGTTCATCTCATATTTGACAGGAAGATCTTTCTCAAATAGGGGAGAGAGTGTCCAGCCCTGCTCCTGTCCCCTGGAATCTGACCCAAAGGTCCTCTTTTATTTGCACTCCCTCTGGGTTTAATTCTAGAGAAACACCAGGTTAAGCAGCACCTCCATACTGACGACACCCAGTCTCCCTGTCTCCCCCAAACAATGTCATGTGTTTCCCTCCATGTTTGAATGAAAAATAGAACTTTGAAATGACTCATTCCTTTATGCGGAAATAGAAAAACGCTCATATAATTCCTTCCAGCTGAATCGAAATAAGACTGAAGTTATTCTATATGGACCTCACACTGACACACTTGAGACAAAAAGCTAAAGGAAAACCAATACTAACACGGATGAACTCTGAAACAATCAAGCACACGTTTGTAACTAATAGACTAATGTTGTAATGCTGCAACTCGTCATGCTCAGGCCTCCCACAAACCTCCTTTAACAGGTCACAATTAGTCCAAAATGCTGCTGCCAGATGCTCACTAAGGCCCTGTCCCCACGACAACGTTTTTTGGAGGAAATGGAGAAGTTTGTGTGCGTTTGGGCCTGCCGTCCAGACGGCGCCGGCGTTTTTGGGGGCGAGAACGGAGTTTTTCAAAAACGGGTTCCAGAGTGGAGAAGTCGGAGAACGCCCCCCGTCGCGTTGGCATGTGGGCGGCAAAAAAGCGCGGCAGGTGAGAAAATGATTATGTTGCGCTGCCGTAATCATCACGTGACCGGTGACCAGAAATTTTAAAACTTTATTTTAAAACTGGAAAGATCCCATCGCTGAAAAGGCAGGTCCCCGGTTGTATATTCTCGCCAAAAAGCCAACATAATGTCCGAGTTGCGTGAAAAGTCCCTCAGTCGTCCAGGTAGAATCCATGATAAAAGGAGAAGTTCAATTTGTCAACTGGACAAAGTTTGTTTGGTTGAAACCAAACAAACAAACTTTGTCCAGTTGACAAATTGAACTTCTCCTTTTATCATAATGTCCGAGTATGTTTAACATTCCCGTAGTAAGATCCAAACAAGCATTTTGCCTAAATAACACGCCCAAGGTTAACGAGAGTTCTACTTGTTAATGTCTATCTAATAAAACGATAGCAAGTAATACTAACTATCGATTTATAGGCAAAAACTCTGCTCACGCAGCGCAAATCTTCGTTCTGTGGCGTCCGTCTATTTTAGGGACGGTCAACATTTTCACATTACTGGAGTGAGTCGCTGCTACATTAGTGGAGCAGGGGGACAAAATAAATTTGCTTTTTTTGACGGTCCCTAAAGTACACGCGTTTGCTTGTTTACGAAAGAGAAAGAACTTTCTGCGCATGTGCTCTTTGTAGTCTTGTGTTTCCGGCGGCTCTGGCTCTTTCCGGTTTACAGCGCCACTTATCGGTGTGACATATGTACTACATCGTTTTCACTCAGTGCTCCGTGCTCATCTTGACACGAATGTTTTCTGATCCAACACGTGTGTGGACGACACTTTTTTTCACCCCGGGTAAAAAAAAAAACAGGAACGTTGTCGTGGGGACAGGGCCTAAGTCTATCCCTACTCCTATGTTACCTGTTAAATACAGCACCTAATATTTTTTTAAATCACTCCATTCACTTGGGCCTCAGTACATCAGTGATCTTTAACCCCACACACTGGTCAAACTTTTCACGTACTGTCTGTCCCACCATCTCCATTTATTTTATTGTTTTACTATGTGGTGGTTCTTGTTGAAAAGCATTTAGCTGCTTGGGCATTTGTGTTCTGGTTTAAAGCTGATCTAGTTCTATTGACTAACAGTGACCACCATCTTGCACTGAGCACTTCCTGAACTCAGTGTCTTTCTTTAATGTGTTGACAGACTGACCATAAACGCTGAGTGCCCCATGCGTCTGATGAACTTCCCCATGGATGGCCACGCCTGTCCCCTCAAGTTTGGCAGCTGTGAGTGGCTCTTTGTTTCAGATTTACTTCAGTCTGACAGATGTCATCCTCTAATGATTATTGTGTCACTGGGTAAATAAGAGTCTTGACAATGAGAAATACTGGTCCTATCACAGATTATATGGTTTAGACAGTGTTCTGTTAAAGGAAAAGTAACGTTTTTTTACAATCTGAGCCTTCTTTCGGCAATAAAACAAGTAGTTTTACTCACCCATAGCAGTTTGGTGTCATTTTGAGCAGTTTCGTAGAAGTTATGTTGTAGCGTATCCGTTAACTTGAGTTCTCGGGGCATTACTTTGCGGTCTCCAAATAACACAAACTTTAGCACTTTTCAAATCATAGAAGCCCAATGTCTTAGTCTACGATTTCGTGTGGTCAAAAGTGGCCTGTAATCCGAGATTTAGCCATAGTTTCGAGTAGATGAGGAGGCCAGTGCGCATGTGCGGACTGTGCTCTCAGCTCCCGGGACCCAAACATGAAATGCAAAGCTGTAAACTATGGATAAATCTCGGATTACAGGCCACTTTTGCTTCTAACGAAATCGTAGACTAAGATATCGGGCTTCTATGATTTGAAAAGTGCTAAAGTTTGTGTTATTTGGACCCGCACGGGGCATATTACATGCTTGGGGAATATATTATATGCCCCGAGCTATGGCTAGAAGTTGCGCTAGGCTAACGCTAATCTAAAACATCTCTGGAAGTGCTCCATATGACACCAAAGTGCTATGGGTGAGTAAAACAACTTGTTTTATTACCGAAATAAGGCTCAAATTGTAAAAAAAATCTATGTTATAATGTTGTTTCCTCATCACAAACAGACCTGGAGTTGTGTTTTGTTTTGTTCACACATGTATAACACACATATATATAAATATTTAAAATGACTTCTTCTCTCATACAGAAAACACTCCAACTTGTAATGTGATGTGGCAATACAGGAAGTGCCGCAGTGTGTTTTTTAAACTCCATACACCTTCACTAGAATAATTTGGATAATTTCATCCACGGAATTGCGAGTCTCTACTGAGTAGAATGTAAAACATTGTTGTTAACTTGAAAACTACCACTTCATGACGTCAAAAGGTGGAACAGAACATTTTGGCCTTTGGAGATGTAGACAGACTAATAATACAGGATTGTCCAGTTGACAAATTGAATTCCTCCTTTTACCTGGACAATACAGGATTACTCAAACATGTGTGAATGAAACAAAACACAACTCCAGGTATATTTTTGATGAGGTTACAACATGGTTTAAAGCTCACAAGAATCTTATTTTGCACCATATAGGAGCTTTAAAGCAGGACTAAACACTGAAACTCCACCCACAACCACATTTCAAACAAAGCTGCTAAACTGGGCAGTAGCTCGAGGACTAAAGAGGAGAGTGAGGGGGGGAGGAAGGGCAGGGTTTGGACATAGAAAGAACACTGTGATTGGTCCAACGGGTATCAGCATTTCAAACTCTGCCCCTGGAGAAAGGTGCTTGTAAACAGAAACACCTGGCTGTAACAAGGGCAGTTCTGTGTGATGTACTTGAAATAACAAAAATCAGACAATATGATTAAAACACCATATTAGTAACAAAAAACTTCGAAACCTTGAACTGATCTTACCATGGTGTAGGAGTTTGTGCAGCCAAATTTGCCAATTAGGGTTATACTTAAAGGGATATGCCACCCCCAGGTCAAACTTGGGCATCTCCCCACAGTCCAGAGACTAAAATAAGTGGTGGAAAGCGTTTTCCTGCTCACCCAGCCATTGTCCAGGTCTGTCAGCACTGACCGCCGCGGTATCTGCAGCTACTCCACGTTAGACTGGAGTCTAACGTCGCCAGAGAAAGATTTCGGCCAAAAGGAATTAATTTGCTCGATGCGTTTCCCAATTACTTTCTGTGTAGTGCGCATTCATATCGAGTGCAAATAAATGTGCAAATCAACATGGAGAGCTTGACTTGGTCATTTTGGGTGGGAACTATTTTTCAGTGCGGAAAAACACAGCCGAAGCACACACCACGCTGACAGGGGAATCCCTGTTTACGCACCACGTTGGGAGTTCCCCTGTTACGCAGCGTGGTGTGTGCTTTGGCTGTGTTTTCCCGCACTGAAAAATAGTTCCCACCCAAAATGACCAAGTCAAGCTCTCCGTGTT
Source organism: Paratrypauchen microcephalus (assembly GCA_036785185.1). Classification (NCBI taxonomy): domain Eukaryota; kingdom Metazoa; phylum Chordata; class Actinopteri; order Gobiiformes; family Gobiidae; genus Paratrypauchen; species Paratrypauchen microcephalus. The sequence continues at coordinate 2,439,157 of JAVJIX010000104.1, read as the reverse complement.
GATTTGCTCATTTATTTGCACTCGATATGAATGCGCACTACACACAAAGTAATTGGGAAACGCATCGAGCAAATTAATTCCTTTTGGCCGAAATCTTTCTCTGGCGACGTTAGACTCCAGTCTAACGCGGAGTAGCTGCAGATACCGCGGCGGTCAGTGGCGACAGACCTGGACAATGGCTGCGTCACCAGAAAAACGCTTTCCACCACTTATTTTGTCTCTGGACTGTGGGGAGATGCCCAAGTTTGACCTGGGGGTGGCATATCCCTTTAAGGTCTCCCATGAAAAACAGGTCCTAAATTATAGGTCAGACTAAGAGCTCTTCATCGATCTCCGTGAAGAGAAAAACAAAGGTCCAGTCCAGTATGGTGCAGCTGGGCCTCACCTTGGAGCCATTCCCACAAACAATGAATGAATAAAATGTGGAAAATGAGAACAGAATAGTTAGATCAGGTAATGAATAAATAAAAAATAAAAAAACGGAAAATACTTTTTATATTACTTTCCTATATCATCCATATTTGATGGTCCCTGTGCAGATGCGTACCCCATCAGTGAGATCGTGTACACATGGAAGAAAGGGCCCCTGTCTTCTGTGGAGGTCCCCCAGGAGTCGTCCAGTCTGCTGCAGTACGACCTCATCGGACAGACCGTCTCCAGCGAAAGACTCAAATCCAACACGGGTAAACAAAATCAGAATACATTTTAAGATTTAACACATCGGGTAAGTATACCTTCTTCATTTGCAGCTCTGATTTGCATCTGTTAAGTGTCAGCATTGTTTTATTTGCTGGAACATTTGTGTTTATTAAAGGAAGTGACAAAAATAGCTCTTCTTTGCAAAGTGTTCTTAAAGGTCTTTTTCTTATGCTAAAACTTTTGCTGTGTAGCTTTTCCGTCATTGCCTGGAATGTTTCACAGTGTGACATTACTTTTATTCAATTACCGACGGTTTTGTAGCTCATAAATATAAAGAAAAACATTGTGACTGTGAATGGGGTCGCCTCTCCATAGATCTGACCTGGAACTTTGTCTGGTTTGGTCTCCATGAAGAGAGAAAGGTTTAACGCCATACTGTGAAACATTCCAGACAAAGCAATAATGTCGCCATGGAGAAAAGCATTTGATGGACCCTCCACCAGAAAAGTTACATAATTTGCTTTTAAAATAATTTCCTCTTCAAAAAGATGCCCAGAGTTTTGTTTGGTTAATTCCACAGTAATTCTGTACAATTAGGCATCCCACAAGCTCTAAAATTAACATCTTTAATTTAAAATCCATTGTATCATCATTTTGCCTTCAATTTGTGTTAGTTATTGTGCAAGACTACTTCTGTCACAAGGATTTTACATTACTACAGTGGTACCTCACCTTACGAATGACCCAACAAACGAAAATTTCAAGTTACGAAACGCCTTCACGGTAAATTTTTGTCTCTAGATACGAAAGAAAATTCAAGTTACGAAACGCGAAATCTCAAAAATTCAAATAATGCACGCTCAGCCACACACATTATAAGTTTTTCTCAGACTGAATTTAAACTTTTCTCACATTTGTCTCTCGTTTAAACTCTCAAACTTTCATAGATTTTCAACAAAATTATTAATAGTGAAGTGTGGGGGGAAGGGGGAGGGGGGAGAAGACTGCGCTCTGACACGTGTGATAGCGCAGCATGACCCGGCGCGGAGCTGACAGCAGGTCTAGACCAAGGTCTAAACCTGGGCTGGACCAGGACTAAACTAGGACTAAACCAGGACTAAACCAGGTGGATTAAAGCGCAGTGCGCGGTCTATTTCCTGGTTTCGTTTCGAGTCACAGCTGAGGGGAGCAGCGAGGAGGGGACTGCACGCAGTCTGAGCGCATGAACGAGACCCATGCAAGAGCCGCGGTGGTCTAGAGGAGCCGCGGTGGTCTGGACTAAACCAGGACTAAACCTGGACTAAACCAGGAGGAGACCTGGTCAGGTCTAGAGGAGGTCTAGACCACCGCGGCTCTTGCATGGGTCTCATTCATGCGCTCAGACTGCGTGCAGTCCCCTCCTCGCTGCTCCCCTCAGCTGTGACTCGAAACGAAACCAGGAAATAGACCGCGCGCTGCGCTTTAATCCACCTGGGCTAGTCCTGGTTTAGTCCTGGTTTAGTCCAGGTTTAGTCCTGGTTTAGTCCAGGTTTAGTCCAGGTTTAGTCCTGGTCCAGCCCAGGTTTAGACCTTGGTCTAGACCTGCTGTCAGCCCCGCGCCGGGTCATGCTGCGCTATCACACGTGTCAGAGCGCAGTTTTCTCCCCCCTCCCCCTTCCCCCCACACTTCACTATTAATACATTTTGTTGAAAATCTATGAAAGTTTGAGTGTTTAAACGAGAGACAAACGTGAGAAAAGTTTAAGTCCAGTCTGAGAAACCAATCAGGACGCAGAACATAATGTTACACTATAAAAAAAAGTTACACTATAAAAAAAAAAACTTGGATCGGGGCCGAATCAGGCTTTTTCCATTGAAATAGCTACTCAACTTACGAATTTTTCACGTTACGAAACCACTTCTGGAACGAATTAATTTCGTAAGGTGAGGTACCACTGTATAGTTTATATTACTACAACTCTAGTATATTTTATATTTGTGTATTTTTTATACTTCATATGCATTCTTTCCCACAGGTGAATATGTGATCATGACTGTGCACTTCCACCTCCAGAGGAAGATGGGCTTTTTTCTCATTCAGACATACATCCCGTGCATCATGACCGTCATACTGGCTCAAGTCTCATTTTGGATTAACAAAGAGTCGGTACCAGCCAGGACTGTCTTTGGTAAGTGAACTGCTACACAACTTTTTCACTGTTCGTTTGTAAGATAAAATACTGACAACAGAATATCTTATTTTCATGACAAATTTGGAACTAAAAGGTTAAAAGGTGCATTGTGTAATTTTTCTAGTGGAGTCCGTCCGATGCTTTTCTTCATGGAAATTGTATTGTTTTGTCTGGAATGTTTCACAGTACGGCATTAAACCTTTCTATCTCCATGGAGCGCAAACTAGACCAAGTTACAGGTCAGATCTGAGGAGAGGCGACCCCGCTCACAGTCAGAATGCCTGTTTTTGTAGGTATTTTTGAGCTATAAAACCACCTGTAATTGAATAAATGTAAGGTAGAGCTTTTTAATGCCATACTGTGGAACATTCCAGGCATGTCCATAGAAACAAGCAGGTGACAGACCCTCGATGTTACACAATGAAACTTTAAAGGAAAAGTAACGTTTTTTACAATCTGAGCCTTATTTCGGGAATAAAACAAGTTGTTTTACTCACCCATAGCACTTTGGTGTCATATGGAGCACTTCCAGAGATGTTTTAGATTTGCGATCTCCATCATGTGAGTTCTCGGGGCACATGTTTGCGGTCTCCAAATAACACAAACTTTAGCACTTTTCAAATCATAGAAGCTCGATGTCTTATCCTACGATTTCGTGTGGTCAAAAGTGGCCTGTAATCCGAGATTTAGTCATAGTTTCGAGTAGATGAAGACGCCAGTGCGCATGTGCGGACTGTGCTCTCAGCTCCCGGGACCCAAACATGAAACACAAAGCTGTAAACTATGGATAAATCTCGGATTACAGGCCACTTTTGCTTCAAACGAAATCGTAGACTAAGACATGGGGCTTCTATGATTTGAAAAGTGCTAAAGTTTGTGCTATTTGGAGCCCGCACGGGGCATATTACATGCTCGGGAAATGCCCCGAGCTATGGCTATAAGTCGCGCTAGGCTAACGACGTTAGCCTAAGGCTAATCTAAAACATCTCCGGAAATGCTCCATATGACACCAAAGTGCTATGGGTGAGTAAAACAACTTGTTTTATTACCGAAATGAGGCTCAGATTGTAAAAAAAAACGTATAAATAAGAGTATAACGTTATAATGAGTATAAAGTTATAATGAAGTGGAAATACAATAGTATTTCAACTTCACTTACACAAATAGATCAGTGTTTTTTGTTTTTTATTTTCTCCATGCCCAATGCCAATGCTGATGCTGGTGCAGAATCCAGAGAAACAGATGTCTGATAAACTCTTCAGATATTTTGTACTGATATGTTGGATTAATTTGGACTATTTTCCCCAAATTATGTGATTTAGATTTTTTTTAGAAAATCCCCCAAGCCCTATTTTTATTTTTTACCACAAACCTTCAAGAAAGCTCTGTAGTCATGTTTTGTGGAGCTATCTCTTTGTATTAAAGTTTTAAAATAAACCTTTGTGTACTTTTTACCCAGTAGATTAACCAAAACATTCCCAATGCGCCAAAAAGTCCAAATATCGACCCAATATATCGTCTAACCAATATAGTGATCTCTCTCTATTTACATGGCCAGAAACATCAGATAATTCGAATAGTCAAATTAACCATTAAGTATTTAGAACAGATTTTTGCTGTGTTGTTTTTGGGTGTTTTTAGATTGTACTTTTTTTTTTTTTGCATAATTTTCCTTGTCAAAACCTGGACAGGTGTAAATAATGTGAAAGAAATCAGATTTCTCACATCAGATGGAACTGTTTACTTCACATTTCAACAGTGTGACAATGATAAGAATTTGGGTGTGCATAGCCAGTGTTGTCTTTATGCTAGTATTCAACCAGAATACCAGAATTACCAGACTATAAGCCGCTTCTTTTTTTCTCACACTTTGAACCCTGCGGTTTTTACAGTGATGCAGCTAATATATGGATGGATTATTTCTTTATCAACATAGCGGATGTGTGTGCGCAGCCTGAATGCAGAAAGCGCAGCTGTCTGTGCAGTTAACATGGGTTAGGGTTAGTTACAACACGAGCGACCGCTGTTGTCAGCACTAAAACAGTTTATCGCCATTTGATAAAATAAAACATTAGTGAGTGGGATACATCTTAATGACCCATATGTGTTAAATGCAGATAATTGCGTAAATGATGAGAAGAAATGTCTCAAACATTCAGGTGTGAGTGGACATCCACTCACACCTGATGGATACACCTATCCCCGCCCCCCTGGGAGAGCCTGAAATCTGCTGAAATCCTACGGGACACTGACATGATCCAGACAGGACAGTGGCTCTTTCTGTAGGAGACATACGCAGTAGAGGGTGAAGGTACCGGCTCTAGATGAAGGAAATAGAGCTGCTGCATGTGAATTTGGCATCGATGAGTCGATGCTGAGATGTTGGCCACGGTAGCAATGCAAAAAGACGACAAAAGCTTTCAGAGGCAATACAAGCAGATGCTCCGAACTTGAAAACTTCTTGAAGACGTAGACACCTGCGGCTATATATATATATATATATATACACAAAAATAAAATGATTTGAACATTTAGTTGATGTGGCTTATATTCAGGTGCACTCAATAGTCCGGAAATTGGTCAGCAATAGGGATGTCGACAATTAATCGATTAACGATTAATTGTCGATTAAAGATCCCATGACATGGTACTTCTTGATGCTTTTATATGGCTCCTTAATGGTTCCCTAATACTGTAAATGAATCCTTCTTCAAAATCAACACTTAGTGCATGAGAAAGACACATGTACAGAGTCAAAAAATAACTCTCTGAACAACTCATTCTGGGCCTTGTTGCTTGAATGCAAATGAGAAGGACACAGATAGGCTTAGGTCGTTTTCACACCAGGAAAGTCCGATAGTTCACTTGCTTTGGTCCAGACCAAATTTGTTTTTTGTTTTTTTTTATTTTGGTGCGGTTCGCTTTCACACTGCACTTTTTCCCCAAGCGAACTAACATCTATAAACAAAAGCACATGTGCTGAGGTCGCTCAGCCGTTGGACAGAATGAGCCCTGTCGGTGTCCAAACCCGGAAGGAGGAGAATAACGGTGTTACGTGCTGTTTTCAATCTAGCCTTAGCGATATGGTTTGCTCAGTTTTTACAGTTCGCACAAATGTTTGAGCAGCATCGTGAGGTTTACACTATTTTACAATCAATTTCCAAATGACGAAGACACAGGGCAAGACGACTACGGAGGACAGCGCTCATGTGAGCATCAAGTTCTGACTCTTGCTCTTCACGCAAAACGTAAGTAAACCTCGTAAGTTTTGTTTTGTTTCGTTTCGTTTAGTTTCATAAGCCTCGGTTTCCCATAATGCTCAAACTACGACGGAAGCTCGTCAAGTACAAAAAGCCAACTTGTGTCGGATCGAGTCCGGTCTGCATTCTCACCTCAAACGAACCGCACCAGGATTCGTATGGAACCGGTCCGAGACCGACCTTTTTAGGTGGTCTCGGTTCACTTGTTTGCTCCGGATCGAGACTTTTGGTTTTTATTCACACCAGCCCAAAAGGTCCGAATCAAAGGAGCAAACGAACTCTGGTTCGTTTAAAACGAACCAAACAAGGCAGGTGTGAAAACGACCTTAGAGGAGTGGGGGGGGCAAATGCGCCGCTGGTTCCTTGTTTTAGCGGTGCACTGTGCCTGGCCCCACTTCCGCGTGTGTAAGGGCGAAGGAGGAAAGGAGATCCTTTTCAATGAAAAAAAACACATTTTTACAGAAAATAAAATTAAACCACTCCTGTTTCAGAGGTCCAGAGGGTCGGGTAAAGGACTTCCAAGCCTAGAAACACTCGCACGTGCCTCCAGGCAAATAAAAAAACGCATTTCGCATTGCGTAGCTCCTCCGCAGTCCAAACTCTCTGGGCGTGATTTCCAGAGACAGGGGGTGGAGATCCAGACGGTGGTGGAACTGAATTTGCATTTCTTTTTTCGATCTGACGTCAATAAGGTGCCTTGTCCAGAATCGCCCATTTGAGCTGTGTTTTTTTCAAACGCAGAAAAGGATCGCAAATACTCAGTTTAGACATTACGCAACTTTTAGCCATTGGGGGGCTAAACAGGGTAGGGGAGCTCACATTAACGTTCAAAAACCTCAGAAAGTGAAAATTTCATGCCATGGGACCTTTAAGACCTTACAGTCTCCTCTTTTTGACTATGCAATTCATTTCCCGGCACAACAATCACTCCCCGAGCACATGGGGCTTTTATACGGAAAAGCACAAAACGAGGTTAGCTTACCTTAGAATGCTTTGCACAGGTCAAACTCTGTATTTCACCATAAACTTGCTCTCAATTTGTCCGTAAGGATCCAGCGAATAAAATCCAGTAAAACAATTTAGTCCAAAACACGTGTTAGATCCATTACGACGTCTGATCCGGCAGCATGCTTGTGTTGTTTACCCAAAACCACGAGCCTTGCCGAAGGCTAGGCTCGTATTCAAAATGGCTGCCTCTGCATGGGGAAGATCCCCCTTTTATGTGACTATATCTAAGTCCAAAAGAATACTTTGATTTCATGATGGAAGTGAAAAGGCTTGGAAAACAATGTATTTTTGAATGGGTATCTTCAATTTCAGTAATTAACGGGTAAAAATCTTACACACTGTCCCTTTAAGGAAATAACTAAAACGTAACTTTTAATGCACGGCTAAAATCATATCATGTTATTGTTCAGGTCATATTTTCTAACCTTTATTATTACAAGTGCTAATGTGTACAGTTGGGGAGTTTGTGCAACATTGAATTCGATGTGAGTTTTATGGCTTTTATAAATACAGTAGATTTCTTGACTCCCACCCACCAGCTGACCCTATGTATCTGACTTGTTGTGCAAACTTAGTATAAAGATTTTTTTCCTGTACTGAAATAATTGTTTTGAATTAACACAAGCTCTTCCAAACAGCAGCTATCTCTGTATACTCATGTGCTCGTGTGATCTTGCTTGCTGCTGGTGTGTGACATGTGAATAAATGACGTAAATGGGAGTATGGGTAGTATGGTTAGTTGGACAGTGTCCTGAGTTCTTGCAGGTTACACTAGCTCACATTAAGGTACGGTACACTGACTGCCACTAGTGCTTTAGCCCCGGGAGCTGAGAGGAGAAGAGGAAGAGACAGAAAGAGAGATGAAGGAGAGGGAGCGAGTGTGTTTGAATAGAGAGACATGGCCGGGGCTTTTTTATTCTTGTTCAAATGGGTCATTTTTAAATACGAAACCAGCTAGAGTGTAGAGTGCAGAGTTTTTATATCTCAAGTTGATCACTGAAATTAGTTAATTCAACAAAGTATGTGTTTTTTAGAGGATGAACAATGCATTGACAAAAACAAAACAAAAAAATATTTTTTTTTTTAGGGCTGAGTCTTGTCAACTGTCAGCTGTCGTCCTCTCAGTCAATAACCTCATTAACAGCAAGTGATCCCAGAGTATTGTCATCCTGATCAAAAAAGTCAACGATAACTTTATGGTATACTTCACTGGGTTGCCATGGCGATGTGCGAATGCGCCCATGTTATGGCAAAATTTCAAATTTTTCTTAGTTTCACTGAAGAATGTGACATTTGCCACAGTGGCTCTTCAAGTCATCCCGGTCAGAAATGTCTAGATGGCCAAAGTTGTATTTTGCATTTTGGTGTTGCCATGGTGATGTCTCAAAGTGCCCATGTTATTGTACAGTATAATGGTCCTGAAATCTCCCATTAATGGAAATATAAATATTTTTATGGAAGAAAGTGAAACTTGGCACAATGAGTCTTAATATTATTCTGATCAAAAAAGTCAGAGGGACCCATGTTGTGTTTTGCACGGTGTTGCCATGGTGACAGCGTCAGCACTTCTGATGTGTGTTGACTTTGTCTGAACCAGGACTGGACCAGGACCAGACCAGATATACAAGTGCAAGAACATTGATTGAGGTGCTTTAAAGGGATATGCCACCCCCAGGTCAAACTTGGGCATCTCCCCACAGTCCAGAGACTAAAATAAGTGGTGGAAAGCGTTTTTCTAGTGACGCAGCCATTGTCCGGGGTATCTGCAGCTCCTCCGCGTTAGACTGGAGTCTAACATCGCCAGAGAAAGATTTCGGCCAAAAGGAATTAATTTGCTCGATGCGTTTCCCAATTACTTTCTGTGTAGTGCGCATTCATATCGAGTGCAAATAAATGTGCAAATCAACACGGAGAGCTTGCCTTGGTCATTTTGGGTGGGAACTATTTTTCAGTGCGGAAAAAGACAGACGAAGCACACACCACGCTGTGTAACAGGGGAACTGCCTTCCTGGTGCGTAACAGGGATTCCCCTGTCAGCGTGATGTGTGCTTCGGCTGTCTTTGGAAAACGCATCGAGCTAATTAATTCCTTTTGGCCGAAATCTTTCTCTGGCGACGTTAGACTCCAGTCTAACGCGGAGTAGCTGCAGATACCGCGGCGGTCAGTGCTGACAGACCTGGACAATGGCTGGGTCACCAGAAAAACGCTTTCCAACACTTATTTTAGTCTCTGGACTGTGGGGAGATGCCCAAGTTTGACCTGGGGGTGGCATATCCCTTTAAAATGCACTGTGCTGTTGTAACCAGTAAGCAATGTGATATTGCTCAGGCAGTGCCTTGGCAGAGGTCTCAGTGGTGAAAAATCACACCTTTGCTCTTTTATTTATGACATTGGAGACTGTGGCACATGTGGAAGCATGTGGTATAGTTTCTTTCTTTCTTTTTTTAAAGGCGTTTGATGTTTTTGATGAGGAAACAACAGTATAACAGATTGGAAAACAGTGTAATATGTAAAATGGTACAATATAATGAACAAAAATATCTGTATAGTATAAAGCATGATGAGACGTGTTATTGTGGCATTAAAAAATTAAATAAATAAAAACAAAACAAAAAAATATAAAACTGCCATCCCATCTCTGACAGTGTGTTTGTCCGAGCAAATACTGAGACAGGCTCGAAATAACTTGAGCCCTTCTGTCCACACGGTGTCCATAACATGTCACCTGCTCACAACAAGGACATTCTTTTCCACTACACCTCTCCTATTTTACTTTCAAATACTACTTCTGTAAATGTTAAAACCGAGAAATGTAGTCATTCATCTCAGGTTTGGTGCTTATTGCTATAGTTTTGGAAGGAATTTAACATTTTAGACCAATAATATTAGATACTGATGTATGTTCTAATATTGTTTTCTCATCACATACATGCCTGGAGTTGTGTTTTGTAACATTCACACATATTTAGGCAGAGTCCTTCTCTCAAACAGAAAAGATTCTAGTCCACCTTGTGATGTCAGCTGGTAGCAAGAAACATTTGGATAATTTCTCGACAGAACTAAAAGTAAAAGGAGCTGTTATTTTGGAAACTACTTATACTGTATATCACTTTACAAGGTGGAACAGAGCATTTTGGGCTTTGGAGTTGTAGACAGACAGACCAGACCCCCCAGGATTTCCCGGGCATTGTTTGTGGTTGTTGCGGGGCTAAAATGCCTGAATTTGCGTGAGCTTTTCCAAAAAGTTGCGATGAAAGTTGCGGTGCTTTTAAGGTTTTTGTTGTAATTTTGTTGCGGGAGGAAGTGAAAGTTGCGATAAATAGTTGCGATTTTCCCTTTATGTAATAAAAATTGAGTCATATTTTGAATACTGAGTTATTACTGACAAAGAATAATACAAAGACACAGAGATCACAGATATGGTCCTAAAACAACCTTACCAACATCGAAAATAAATGACTACTAGGAGTGGAACTGTTTCGCCCGGTCTTTGCTGTTATTTTAGTGGGCAAATGGCGCCGCAGACATGTTTCTTTGCCATTAGAAGCCATGTCCCAGTTCCCAGAGCGCACAGTTCGGAGCGTGGCCCGAAGGGCATGTGCGTCACACATTTCGACAGTACACCGGCGCGACGACTGCTTCTTTTTTGTCCCATGCGCAGTTAACACGCGGTCCGAAGACCGCAGTCGTTAAGCGGTCTGCAGACTGCAGTCGGGGCTGAGCAAGTGTGCACCTCCTTGACTGCAGACTGAGCCCCCTTCGGGCCGCGCTCCGAGCTGGGGACACGGCCGCAGTTTCGTCACACGGAACTAAGGCAGAAGGAAGTTGGTCGGCGTTCAATTCGTCACCGATGACTGGTCAAAATTAGTAAAAATTGCGTAAAAGTTGCGGTGATTGGTCAAAATTGCAACACCGCCCTGAATTCACGGGGATTAGCTGAAGTTGCGTTAAAGTAGCAAATCGCAACATTACGAAATCCTGGAGGGTCTGACAGACAGATAGATAATAAGGGTAGAGCTGGGCGGTATGATGAAAAATTGATATCACGGTATTTTTTAAAATTATATCGGTGTCACGGTATTTGACAGTATTTTTTTTTTTTTCATGCATGATTAGGTGTTAACCCCATTTCCTAATAATTCAGAGAATAATTACTGCAGTAAATTTGACTTGGTAAAACATATCTGGGTCCAGTGCTTTAATAATCTCCTTGAAGCACCTTTCTCAACAGTACTAAATGCTACTATGTCTTTGGCTAAGTGGATAGTAATAGCATTGGTAATGTCGTTCCACTGTTTGCTTTTCTTGTCGTAGGCGGTCCCCTTAGCAGACGCGTCCTTGGGTGACGCGTGAAGTTGCGTTTTGTGTCGCAGCGCCAACTTGAACGTTCCCTGCAGACGTGGAAGAGGATGCAGATCTTAGTTTCGTGCATTCTTCATATTCCAAGACATGTTTGTGATGGAGGTGGTGAAGCAGATTGCTTCTGTTGCCTCCTGCGACTACAACTTTAGCCCGACAACATTTACAGAATGTGGTTGTTTGATCAACACCAGATTTTTTTTAAAGCCAAAGTACTTCCACATAACTGACACGGCGCCTCTTTTCGTTAGAAGTTCCGCTGTGTCTAACATTTTCTCCGTTCATGTTGTTCACCGCTCAACACACACTGAGCTTCCACCGCTCTCATGCCACTGCCACACAGTCTCCCTCTCAAACAATGTCCCGTGCCACTCTGTGTTCCCAACGTTTTGTATGCACACACTCACCAGTATTGGGATATATGAAAAATTCATATCATTAAAAAAACACCGGTATTCGCCCAGCCCTAAATAAGGGATTACTCCAACATGTGATTGGAGCAATATACAACTCCAGGTATGATTTTGAGGATGTAACAACATTCTAACATGGCTTAAAGGGACAGTGTGTAAGATTTTTACCCGTTAATTACTGAAATTGAAGATACCCATTCAAAAATACATTGTTTTCCAAGCCTTTTCACTTCCATCATGAAATCAAAGTATTCTTTTGGACTTAGATATAGTCACATAAAAGGGGGATCTTCCCCATGCAGAGGCAGCCATTTTGAATACGAGAGCCGCAGAAGGACATTTGGGCTCCGCCTTCGGCAAGGCTCATGGTTTTGGGTAAACAACACAAGCATGCTGCCGGATCAGACGTCGTAATGGATCTAACACGTGTTTTGGACTAAATTGTTTTACTGGATTTTATTCGCTGGATCCTTACGGACAGATTTCAGACCAAGCTTATGGTGAAATACAGAGTTTGACCTGGGCAGAGCCTTCAAAGGTAAGCTTTGTGCTTTTCCATTTTGTGCTTTTCCGTATAAAAGCCCCATGTGCTCGGGGAGGGAGCGAGTGTGTTTGAATAGAGAGACATGGCCGGGGCTTTTTTATTCTTGTTCAAATGGGTCATTTTTAAATACGAAACCAGCTAGAGTGTAGAGTGCAGAGTTTTTATATCTCAAGTTGATCACTGAAATTAGTTAATTCAACAAAGTATGTGTTTTTTAGAGGATGAACAATGCATTGACAAAAACAAAACAAAAAAATATATATATATTTTTTAGTCTTGTCAGTCTTGTTTTAGTCTTGTCAACTGTCAGCTGTCGTCCTCTCAGTCAATAACCTCATTAACAGCAAGTGATCCCAGAGTATTGTCATCCTGATCAGAAAAGGCAACGATAACTTTATGGTATACTTCACTGGGTTGCCATGGCGATGTGCGAAAGCGCCCATGTTATGGCAAAATTTCAACTTTTTCTTAGTTTCACTGAAGAATGTGACATTTGCCACAGTGGCTCTTCAAGTCATCCCGGTCAGAAATGTCTAGATGGCCAAAGTTGTATTTTGCATTTTGGTGTTGCCATGGTGATGTCTCAAAGTGCCCATGTTATTGTATAATGGTCCTGAAATCTCCCATTAATGGAAATATACATATTTTTATGGAAGAAAGTGAAACTTGGCACAATGAGTCTTAATATTATTCTGATCAAAAAAGTCAGAGGGACCCATGTTGTGTTTTGCACGGTGTTGCCATGGTGACAGCGTCAGCACTTCTGATGTGTGTTGACTTTGTCTGAACCAGGACTGGACCAGGACCAGACCAGATATACAAGTGCAAGAACATTGATTGAGGTGCTTTAAACGGATATGCCACCCCCAGGTCAAACTTGGGCATCTCCCCACAGTCCAGAGACTAAAATAAGTGGTGGAAAGCGTTTTTCTGGTGACGCAGCCATTGTCCAGGTCTGTCAGCACTGACCGCCGCGGTATCTGCTGCTACTCCGCGTTAGACTGGAGTCTAACGTCGCCAGAGAAAGATTTCGGCCAAAAGGAATTAATTTGCTCGATGCGTTTCCCAATTACTTTCTGTGTAGTGCGCATTCATATCAAGTGCAAATAAATGTGCAAATCAACACGGAGAGCTTGCCTTGGTCATTTTGGGTGGGAACTATTTTTCAGTGCGGAAAAAGACAGCCGAAGCACACACCACGCTGTGTAACAGGGGAACTGCCTTCCTGGTGCGTAACAGGGATTCCCCTGTCAGCGTGGTGTGTGCTTCGGCTGTCTTTGGGAAACGCATCAAGCAAATTAATTCCTTTTGGCAGAAATCTTTCTCTGGCGACGTTAGACTCCAGTCTAACGCGGAGTAGCTGCAGATACCGCGGCGGTCAGTGGCGACAGACCTGGACAATGGCTGCGTCACCAGAAAAACTCTTTCCACCACTTATTTTAGTCTCTGGACTGTGGGGAGATGCCCAAGTTTGACCTGGGGGTGGCATATCCCTTTAAAATGCACTGTGCTGTTGTAACCAGTAAGCAATGTGATATTGCTCAGGCAGTGCCTTGGCAGAGGTCTCAGTGGTGAAAAATCACACCTTTGCTCTTTTATTTATGACATTGGGGACTGTGGCACATGTGGAAGCATGTGGTATAGTTTCTTTCTTTCTTTTTTTAAAGGCGTTTGATGTTTTTGATGAGGAAACAACAGTATAACAGATCGGAAAACAGTGTAATATGGGCCCTTTAAAATGGTACAATATAATGAACAAAAATATCTGTATAGTGTAAAGCATGATGAGACGTGTTATTGTGGCATTAAAAAAATAAATAAATAAAAACAAAACAAAAAAATATAAAACTGCCATCCCATCTCTGACAGTGTGTTTGTCCGAGCAAATACTGAGACAGGCTCGAAATAACTTGAGCCCTTCTGTCCACACGGTGTCCATAACATGTCACCTGCTCACAACAAGGACATTCTTTTCCACTACACCTCTCCTATTTTACTTTCAAATACTACTTCTGTAAATGTTAAAACCGAGAAATGTAGTCGTTCATCTCAGGTTTGGTGCTTATTGCTATAGTTTTGGAAGGAATTTAACATTTTAGACCAATAATATTAAAGATACGGATGTATGTTCTAATATTGTTTTCTCGTCACATACATGCCTGGAGTTGTGTTTTGTAACATTCACACATGTTTAGGCAGAGTCCTTCTCTCAAACAGAAAAGATTCTAGTCCACCTTGTGATGTCAGCTGGTAGCAAGAAACATTTGGATAATTTCTCTACAGAACTAAAAGTAAAAGGAGCTGTTATTTTGGAAACTACTTATATATCACTTTACAAGGTGGAACAGAGCATTTTGGGCTTTGGAGTTGTAGACAGACAGACCAGGCCCCCGAGGATTTCGCGGGCATTTTTTGTGATTGTTGCGGGTTAAAATGTCTGAATTTGCGGGAGCTTTTCCAAAAAGTTTCGATGAAAGTTGCGGCACTTTTAAGGTTTTTGTTGCAATTTTGTTGCGGGAGGAAGTGAAAGTTGCGATAATTAGTTGCGATTTTCCCTTTTTATAATTAAAATTGAGTAATATTTTGAATACTGAGTTATTACTGACAAAGAATAATACAAAGACACAGAGATCACAGATATGGTCCTAAAACAACCTTACCAACATCGAAAATAAATGACTACTAGGAGGGGAACTGTTTCGGTCTTTTGCTGTTATTTTTGTGGGCAAATGGCGCCGCAGACATGTTTCTTTACCATTAGAAGCCGTGTCCCAATTCCCAGAGTGCACAGTTCGGAGCGTGGCCCGAAGGGCATGTGCGTCACACATTTCGATAGTACACCGGCGCGACGACTGCTGTCCCACTTCTTTTTTGTCCCATGCGCAGTTAACACGCGGTCCGAACACCGCAGTCTTTAAGCGGTCCGCGGACTGCAGTCGGGGCTGAGCAAGTGTGCACCGCCTTGACTGCAGTCTGAGCCCCCTTCGGGCCGCGCTCCGAACTGGGGACACGGCCGCAGTTTCGTTTCGTCACACGGAAGTAAGGCAGAAGGAAGTTGGTCGGCGTTCAATACGTCGCCGATGATTGGTCAAAATTAGTAAAAATTGCGGGAAAGTTGCGGTGATTGGTCAAAATTGCAACACCGCTCTGAATTCACGGGGATTGGCTGAAGTTGCGTTAAAGTTGCAAATCGCAACATTGCGAATTCCTGGAGGGTCTGACAGACAGATAGATAATAAGGGTAGAGCTGGGCGGTATGATGAAAAATTGATATCACAGTATTTTTTAAAATTATATTGGTGTCACGGTATTTGACAGTATTTTTTTTTTTCATGCATGACTCTGTGTTAACCCCATTTCCTTATAATTTAGAGAATAATTACTGCAGTAAATTTGACTTGGTAAAACATATCTGGGTCCAGTGCTTTAATCATTTCCATGAAGCACCTTTCTCAACAGGACTAAATGGTACTATGTCTTTGGCTAAGTGGATAGTAATAGCGTTGGTAATGCCGTTCCACTGTTTGCTTTTCTTGTCGTAGGCGGTCCCCTTAGCAGACGCGTGAAGTTGCGTTTTGTGTCGCAGCGCCAACTTGAACGTTCCCTGCAGACATGGAAGAGGATGCAGATCTTAGTTTCGTGCATTCTTCATATTCCAAGACATGTTAGTGACGGAGGTGGTGAAGCAGATTGCTTCTGTTGCCTCCTGCGACTACAACTTTAGCCCGACAACATTTACAGAATATTGTTGTTTGATCAACACCAGATTTTTTTAAAGCCAAAGTACTTCCACATAACTGACACGGCGCCTCTTTTCGTTATAAGTTCCGCTGTGTCTAACATTTTCTCCGTTCATGTTGTTCACCGCTCAACACACACTGAGCTTCCACCGCTCTCATGCCACTGCCACACAGTCTCCCTCTCAAACAATGTCCCGTGCCACTCTGTGTTCCCAGCGTTTTGTATGCACACACCAGTATTGGGATATATGAAAAATTCATATAATTAAAAAAACACCGGTATTCGGCCAGCCCTAAATAAGGGATTACTCCAACATGTGATTGGAGCAAAACACAGCTCCAGGTATGATTTTGAGGATGTAACAACATTATAACATGGCTTAAAGGGACAGTGTGTAAGATTTTTACCCGTTAATTACTCAAGGAGAAAACAATCCCGCACTCCGTCTTACTTGCAAAATGAAAAAGTTTATTAAGACATGCAACGTTTCGGCCCTAGGCCTTCATCAGGCAAAAACCCGTTACCCGTTAATTACTGAAATTGAAGATACCCATTCAAAAATACATTGTTTTCCAAGCCTTTTCACTTCCATCATGAAATCAAAGTATTCTTTTGGACTTAGATATAGTCACATAAAAGGGGGATCTTCCCCATGCAGAGGCAGCCATTTTGAATACGAGAGCCGCAGAAGGACATTTGGGCTCCGCCTTCGGCAAGGCTCGTGGTTTTGGGTAAACAACACAAGCATGCTGCCGGATCAGACGTCATAATGGATCTAACACGTGTTTTGGACTAAATTGTTTTACTGGATTTTATTCGCTGGATCCTTACGGACAGATTTCAGACCAAGTTTATGGTGAAATGCTGAGTTTGACCTGGGCAGAGCCTTCAAAGGTAAGCTTTGTGCTTTTCCGTTTTGTGCTTTTCCGTATAAAAGCCCCATGTGCTCAGGGAGTGATTGTTGTGCAGGGAAATGAATTGCATAGTCAAAAAGAGGAGACTGTAAGGTTTCATTTGATGTGTAGAGTGTCATGGTACATGATCGGGAATGTGTGTTTTCATGAGAAAAGAAAAAAAAAAAAGGGAACGGGACCACGTTTTATTTATACAGTAGTGGCGCGCGGTTCTTGCGCCGGTTCGTGAGCAGTCCGCGTTACGGCGCGCCCGGGTGACCCTCGAGGTCTGCCGTAGCTAAAACAGAAAGTGCAATAGCACCATCCACCTATGCACCACGAATCCTACACACTGGGGCTTTAAAGCTCAAAAGAGTCAGTTTTGCGTGATATAGAATATAAAAGGAATATTATTAAAATGCATGTTTGTGTAATATAGGAAGGTCTAGCTGTCACTTGTAGAAATATTTTTGAATTTTCCTTAGGTGCATTGTGTGACTGTTTTCACACAGATTTTCTCCATGGAGATGCTATTGCTTTGCCTGGAATGTTTCACAGTATGGTATTAAACTTTTCTATCTTCATGTAGACCAAACCAAACCAAGTTACAGGTCAGATCTGTGGAGAGGCGACCCCGCTCACAGTCAGAATGCCTGCTTTTCTAGATATTTTTGAGCTATAAAACCACCTCTGAATTGAATAAATGTAAGGTAGAGCTGTTTAATATCATACTGTGGTACATTCCCAGCAGAGCAATGACATATCCAGAGCAGCAGGTGCCGAATTTCCAACCAAAAGTTACATAGTGGACTTGCCCATTTATGTCTATAGTTTTGCTGTTTTGTTTATTTCTGTCTTTTGTTAATTTTTTCCCCCGTTTTTGTATAAATTTGGTGGATTTTGAGAGAAATAAGTGCCATTTCAATGGCATTGGTTAATAACAGATATTAGCAGATGTACATAAATATAGGGATGTAACGATATCCCAATCTCTCAGTACAATGTTATCACGATATACATTTCATGGTACGATATTTATTGCAATATTTTGTGTCGGCTGTGAATATGCTACTTATTCCTCTTAAAGATCCCATGACATGGTACTTGTTGATGCTTTTATATGGCTCCTTAATGGTTCCCTAATACTGTAAATGAATCCTTCTTCAAAATCAACACTCAGTGCATGAGAAACAGAGATAAGATGAGAAAGAGTCATAAATATCTCTCTCAAACTCTTTATTCTGGGCGTTGTTGCTTGAATGCAAATGAGGAGAAAAGAGCTGGCCTATAGTAGAGGGTGGGGGCGTGGCCAAACTCTCCGCTCTCAGCTCTGAGCTCTCAGCTGATCCATTTCCGTGTTTTTGCACGGGGGGAGAGATTTGAAGCGTTCCATTGAAAAATAAACACATTTCCACAGAAAATAAAATTAAACCACTGCTGTTTAAAGGTCCAGAGGCTCAGATAAAGGACTTCCGAGCCTAGAAACACTCGGACGTGCCTCCAGGCAAATAAAAAAATGCATTTCGCATTGCCTAGCGCATTCGCAGTCCAAACTCTCTGGGCGTGATTTACAGAGACGCTGAGTACAGACAGACGGGGGTGGAACTGCATTTGCATTTCTTTTTTCGATCTGACGTCAATAAGGTGCCTTGTTCAAAATCGCCCGTTTGAGCTCTGATTTTTTCTAATGCAGAAAAGGATCGCAAATGCTCAGTTTAGACATTTCGCAACTTTTAACCATGGGGGGGGGGGGGGCTAAACAGGGTAGGGGAGCTCACATTAACGTTCAAAAACCTCAGAAAGTGAAAATTTCATGCCATGGGACCTTTAAAATGCATGGACAAGACTTAATCCAAAGAACTAAGATTTCAAAGTGCTTAGAACAGTTTCTTCATATAGTCTGCACGGAGCAAATAATCATGGTCTATCTAGGTGCAATATTATTGTGAGACCTTTGACATCCCGACATAAAGACGTATTACTGATATCGGTATCTGAAGTGAAAAAGCTGGATCGCTGCATCCCTAACTGCTAATGCATGCTGTTTGTTGTTGAATCCCCTGGCATCTCAAGAGCACTTATACTGCAATGAAAAAAATCTTCCATATCTAAGAATCTCATTGAAAAGACTGGGTTCTATGGGTTATTATTGGAAAAATGTAGCTTAAGCAGAGACTGGGCTGGTACATTAAGACTGCTGCTCGCTGCATTGTCAACAGCAGCTCTAAAAGCTCACTGTCCCTGGAGCATGACTCTCTCTTCTCTCTCTCTCTCTCTCTGTGACTTAATTGAGTGTGACCTAATTTGTACCTTCTGTTTTTTGCTGTAAAAAGGACATAAACACCCCAAGCCCTTCTTCTTTCCTATCAATCCCCCTCTCTCCCTCCCTTCCCTCTTCCCTCCTCTTTTGTGGCTCTTCCTTGGCTTCTTTCTTTTACCCTGACAGGCAAGTTTCACAAAGCCCCGCCCCCTCATGCACTAACCACGGACCGTATAAAGAAGTGGGCTAAGGGAGTGCGACATCACCCACAGCGTACGGCTCGGCTCCAGTCAAATGAAGCTCTGCGAGGCTTCGGTCACAGGAGCAAATAGGGAGTCGAGTTCTAGGGATAGGAATTGATTTAAGGACAAAAACGGACAAAATGAGGGGCCTGACAGCAGGAGTTTCAGTGAGGGGGTGACATTTTCTTTAATATAAAGTAAATTGGAGCCAGAGTTGATGGGGCCGGAAGCGCGACCGTGCTCACTTCCTGTATGTACACCACGCCCCTTTGACCGGCCCCCCAGCCCCTCTGCCTCCCACCGCTTGACCCGGCCCTATGAGGCAATTCGCAAAAGTTGTCATGGCCAATTTTTTTAAATTAGTTTTTGTAATGCATCTGTTAAAAAATGCTGTTAAAAAAATGATATTTATATGAAGTATTTATAGTTATATAATTACATATTAAAGAAGTATTTGCCACTGAATTGGCCGTCGATTTTTTAAAATGTGTTTATTTTATAGGCCTATTTATTTGACTTTTGTCAAGTGCTGCACACAATTATTATTAATACAATTGTTATTAATATTATTAGGGCTGTCAGTTTAACGCATTAATTAGATTAATTAATTACACTGCTAATTAATGCGTTATAAAAATTAACGCAATTAATTATGAGGGGCAATTCAATGCGCGCGCATTTAAAATTTGGCGTGCGGGGCCTTTGAATGGTGAGTTTATTTATAAAAACGTGACGGAGCAGATCCGTTTCGTCCCTGGACGCAATTTCATTGGACGAGACAGCAATGACGCGATGAGAAATGCCGTGCTACCATTGGTCGGCAAACAGAGACGAATGCACTTCTAATAGAGGAGAGCACGTGAAGACACACGAGCCCGTTTCCCTATCTGCTGCGCTCCGCTCGCTGAACCATTTTCAATTCCCATAACCTCTCCAGTGTGTTCTGCCGCGACTAAGGCTGCACACTTAGACGTTTTGACTTAGTCAGTTTTGCCCATCCGAATCACGCTAAACCTGATGATTTACTCACCCCGCGCTGCTGCCTCCTCCCTCCTCCCGTGGTGCGATGGTCCGGACACATCCACACCGGGAGTTTAAATCCTCCTCACGGGTTCCGGGGCTCATGTGAGCCATGAGTAATTTACACGGGCAATTATTTGTATTCTCTGTATATTTGAAGCCTTGTATATTATTTATTGCCGTTGCATGAAAGCTGCTGCACGTGCTCACCTTTTGGCACCAGAAATATTCACCATGTATTAGTGGAATGGTGTAAATGAGGTTTCGAATGAATGTTACGTAATGTGGGAGGTGGAATGGGGGTCTTGTCTTGGTTAGAGTGGAGAGAAAGAGAGTGAATGAAAAACTTAAAGACTTAAAGGGGAAGTCTGCAGTCTTTTCACTGTACCACTATAAATCACACGTTTGACACCTTTTTTGCACTGTGGGAGAGCACAATAAACCACCTTTTTTTTTAATGCGATTAATTAGATTAATTAATTACAAATCCTGTAATTAATTCGATTTTTTTTAAATCGCCTGACAGCACTAAATATTATTATTGTTAATATCAACAGGTCTACCTACAATTTCTACAAATTTTCACTTTTCTTTGCCAGTGTCATTCAGCAGATGTTTCTTTCCTTGATATTTCTTAACTTTGATGTTATTGTTATTAGAAAATAAATAAATGGAATATCTGAGGTATTTAAATTTAAAACAAAGTGTGAAGTACTTACTACTCTTGCAAACCACTAGTAACGATAAACAAATATGTGGCAGGAATTCTGTGTTGATATAGTTTTGTGGATGGCTGTACCAGGCTCGTCATGAGGCCTGCTGGTGGTCATTTTGGTCCGGGTCACGGCCTACCCGGCCCCCCGTCACAGTCAGGAGAGATAATGTGGCCCCCAGAGAAAAAAGTTTGGTGACCCCTGGTATATACAATCTATGGTGCTAGCATGTAAGCTACAGCTAAGTCCAGAAATAAACGATAGAAACTTGTGCCTGGAATTAAAATGAAATTGCTTCACTTTGTAATTCTTTTATATCAAGATTGACTTTTTCATTTGTTTTGTGTTCATCCAGTCAATCTTCTGCCACTCTACTTGTGTAATTAATCACATTTTAATTAAGATCAAGATTCAGCCATTTATAATTGTCAGTGATCAACATGATTTTTTAATGGAGAGGTTCCTCTGTCGGCATGTGGTTGATTCAGTCCCTATTGCTTCCTGTTTGAATGCTTTGAATTGAATATTTTTTGTTTTGTTTTGTTTTTTCAGAGACATATTGACAGACATATTTATCAATGCAAAAAAAAAGAATTACAATTTTGCTCTTGTAATAACTAGATAACTCGAACAAAAAAAGTTTATGGGTTCTACTATAGTATAGTATAGTTAGTATTTTTGAATTATAAAACCACCTGTAACTGAATAAATATAACGTAGAGCTGTTTAATGTCATATTGTGGAACATTCCAGGCAGAGCAATGACATATTCAAACTATCAATTATAACAACAATCATTTATTCATTTATTTTGAGCTTGGTTGTTCAATTCCTTTTCACACATTACTGTCATGGCAGTCAACTTAACATTAAAGACTAAGGATGGGACGAGATCTTGCAAGATCAAATAGCCTTGAGATTGTGTACGCACATGGAAAAAACGATCTTGCAAGAATTTATCCTCCGTCTTTACATTTGGCAAAGGCATTAAAGGGTTTCGTGCTTTGCTCAAGCTCTGGAAAGTTGCGTATCTTTGAGTAGCTGTAGCTAAAAGACAGAGAGAACACTTTAAACTCTGTCCCAGTTTTTATTTCGTAGTGATAGGACCAATATTGACGATAATAATCAATGTGTGAAGAATCCCTCAGTCGTCCAGGTAGAATCCATGATAAAAGGAGAAATTCAATTTGTCAACTGGACAAAGTTTGTTTGGTCGAAAACGTTTCACAGCTCATCCGAGTTGCTTCGTCAGTTCTGGTTAGAGTGCTGATGGACACTGCTTATATCTAGCTGCAGGGAGGAGCTAACTATACTGAGATCCAGTTGACAAATTGGATTTCTCCTTTTATCATCGACAATAATCAATGCTAAAGTTGGTAGAAAAAATATAATCAAAATATGGGAGCATCTAATTAACCTGTGAACAGCGCGAGGCATGCAGTGTTTTTCACACTTAAACTTTGTAAAAGATCCACAAAGAGACATTTAGGCCTTCTTCATCCATAACGTAGTTTTTAGTAAGAAAGAGAGAAGCATTTCTCCTCTGTCTGTGTCTCATCTTGTTCTCTTGAACCCTATCTCGTACTTCGTCCCACCAATATTAAAGATCCCATGACATGGTACTTCTTGATGCTTTTATATGGCTCCTTAATGGTTCCCTAATACTGTAAATGAATCCTTCTTCAAAATCAACACTCAGTGCATGAGAAACAGAGATAAGATGAGAAAGAGTATTTTTTCTCTCTCTGAACAGTCCATTATGGGGGTTGTTGCTTGAATGCAAATGAAGAGAAAAGAGATGGCCTATAGTAGAGGGTGGGGCGTGGCCAAACTCTCCGCTCTGAGCTCTCAGATGATCCATTTCCGTGTTTTTGCACGGGGGGAGAGATTTGAAGCGTTCCATTGAAAAATAAACACATTTCCACATAAAATAAAATTAAACCACTGCTGTTCAAAGGTCCAGAGGCTCAGATAAAGGACTTCCGAGCCTAGAAACACTCGGACGTGCCTCCAGGCAAATAAAAAAACGCATTTCGCATTGCCTAGCGCATTCGCAGTCCAAACTCTGTGGGCGTGATTTACAGAGACGCTGAGTACAGACAGACGGGGGTGGAACTGCATTTGCATTTCTTTTTTTGATCTGACGTCAATAAGTTTCCTTGTTCAAAATCGCCCGTTTGAGCTCCGATTTTTTCTAACGCAGAAAAGGATCGCAAATGCTCAGTTTAGACATTTCGCAACTTTTAACCATGGGGGGAGGGGCTAAACAGGGTAGAGGAGCTCACATTAACGTTCAAAAACCTCAGAAAGTGAAAATTTCATGCCATGGGACCTTTAAATAGAATTTAATAGAAAATAGAATTTCCTTTACCATTTGTTCACTTACAATAATGCCAACTGCAAAAAAAAAAAAAAAAAAATCCATAGAAACAATTAGGTGAAGGGCCCCGAGACAAAAAGTTACACAGTGCACCTTTAGGTCAGTAAAACCGTGCCTTTAGCAGATGATCAGACTGTGTAAACAGGCTGTAGTTGGGTGTTGACGTATTGTACCAGCCTGATTGCAGGCAGGATTGGAGTCACTAAATTTATGAAAATCATACGCTAAATGCTTTACAGACACTGCGCAGCGTGCTCCAGTCTCTATACACTTCTCGGAGTTAATGACATTTGCATAATTACAGCCTACATTTGCTAAAACCAGTGTTCAATGGGCCCGTTTTCTCTGCTTGCTTTAGCTTGATGAAAGTGAATTAGATATCTGCTGTTAATGGGCCATTAAGAGCGATGTTCATTGTCAGCATCTTTATTTGACTTAATAAGGTTGAATCAGGAGCACACACAAACACGCACACACACTGTACGCTTTGCTGAGTGATGCTGAGGTTACACTTCTGTGGGGTATTAATTGTTAACACGTAACACATTTAGATCACCGTGTTACCTTTTAGCGTTTTGAAAATGCTATATTCACAGAAAGAAAAACATGGTGCATTTTGTAACTTTTCTGGTGGAGGGTCCATCACATGCTTTTCTCCGTGTGCTTCACAGTCTGGTATTCTATGTTCATGGAGACCAAACCAGACCAAGTTACAGGTCAGATCTGTGGAGAGGCGACCCCTCTCACTGTCAGAATTAATGTTTGTTTTTTTAGGTATTTTTGAGCTATAAAACCACAGTAATTGAATAAATGTAAAGGCAGAGCTGTTTAGTGTCATGCTAACAGTGATGCTAACAGGTCTACGCATACGTCAGCGTTTTGTTTTGCTCGTTAGCTTGACTCCCAAACAAATAGTTTTAACAGATAATTAAGACAACTTTTAGAGGGCGATATTAAACATCGAGGCAGCTTTTTGACTTTGGTTACTACCTGGACCTGTGTTTTTTAAATTAATCCAACCAAAGAAAGCCTCAGGCCACATAGCTACAGGTGAGCCATGCATCCACTCACCTCTACATCCAGCTGCGACAGCTGCACCGCCCTCAGTCAAAGGGTGGCTGTTTGACTGAAGCAGCAGTGGTTTAATTTTGTTTTCTGTGGAAATGTGTTTTTTTTAATGGAACACGTCTTGTATCTTCCTCCGCGCTAAAAACGTGGAAGTGGGACCAGCGCACCACTAATCCAGGAAACAGCGGCGTATTTGGCCACAACCCACCCGCTGCACTGACCTGTCTCTGTCCTCCTCATTTGCATTCAAGCAACACCGCCCATAATAAAGCATTTCAGAGACATAGTTATGAATAGAACTGTCTTCATGAGGCTCTCCCATGCACTGAGGCTTGATTTTGGAGAAGGATTCATTTACAGTATTAGGGAACCATTAAGGAGCCATATAAAAGCATCAAGAAGTACCATGTCATGGGATCTTTAAATGTCTTAATGGTCTTGGGCCTTCTTATCTTTCAGAACTGCTTTTACCTTACGAACCTTCACGGGCCCTGCGCTCCTCCGGCAACAGGCTCCTGGTCATTCCCAAAGTCAGGACAAACTCCCACAGAGAGGCGTCTTTTCAGTACTACGGCCCTCGTGTATGGAACAGCCTGCCGGAGGAGCTCAGGGCTGCAGAGAACATTCATGTTTTTAAGAGTGGGCTCAAGACACCTGTTCAGCTTGGCCTTTGACTATGTGTGTGTGTGTGTGTGTGTGTGTGCTACTGTTTGGGTTGTTTGGTTGTGTGGTGGCGGGCAGCTGTGGGGCTGGTTGGGTGGGTGGAAGGAAATGTGAGATTGTTTTTAATCACTGTAAGGCGCTTTGTGTTACATTTTTTTTGTATGAAAAGCGCTTTATAAACAATGTTTGATTGATTGATTGATACTGTGGAACTTTCTGGGCAGTTTTCCCTTGTTTCCCTAGAAACAAGCAGGTGGTGGATCCCCAACCAAAAAGTTACATAGTGCACCATTAACATATTTAATACATTTGGTTTTCATTTTTGATGCTCCGAGACTCTCCTCTCTTTGCTCCCATGCCAAGACACTCCCCCTCAGAACACTGTTTATCACTTTTCAATTGGCGTGCATTTCGCTAATGAAACTAATGCACATCGCACCAGGGGGGTATTCCACGAAAGCTACTAAGCGCAAAGCCCGGCTTTGTTCGTCAGTTGGCGCAAGGTAAGTGAGAGTTCGGTTCCACGACGCTCGCTAAACTTAGTTCCCGCTGAGTTACTGGGGCAACATGGTCTTAGCAGATAGTCTGCTCGCGGGGAGGCTAAAGTTCTGTCTTAGTTAGGCCGTGTCGCAGAGAATACGTACCTGACGTAAACAGAGTGTCAAACAAACAGTTCCGCACACCTCCCCGCATGAGTATCTGTGTTGTCTGAAAACAATATCAGCAAAAAAACAAATTACCTTACGTTCTCGGTTCTTGACAATTCTCCGGTAATCTAAACATGTGCTTTTCAACCACTGTCTTTACGACATTAACATATAGAAGAATTCCAGCAGTATTTCAAAGAATATCTGTGGTCGAGTGGATATGTGCTTTGACTCTTGTGTGGGCCGGGTTCGATTCCCGCTATTGACCTATTGATGCCCACGTCAAATTTCAGTTAAATTTTCACGCATTTATATTTGCAACATATTACAGAAATGGAAATGAATTTAACCTACAATTACTCTTATCATCACATCAAATTATATCAGCTGGGCCTAACATCACTCTCACTTGACGACATTGACACTTTATATTTTATGTGACATCTCTATCAAAGAATACAGTTACAGGTAAACCTTTACTTTTAGAACTAAATGTAGCCAAATAACAGGCACGCTCCATGATGCAACATTTCAATGATTCAACAAATTTGCTTAAGAGATGCTGTGCAAGCCTTTTTAATGAAATCCTATTTATCAATTTCCATCAATAGGCATAAAACAATAAAAGACATTAGGTATGACATTCTGGTGTGAGGCCACTGCTGGAGGACTGCTGAGGAGGGTCCAAGTGTACGCCATCTTCAGTAACTTGAATATACTCTTCAGGAGAACTCGCAGGAAGGATCTTTGATGGGGTCCCTCCTTCAGTTACCTCCACCAGTGGGTGACCCCGGTTTAGGGCCAGTGCCAGCTCCTCTGCAGGTGAAAGGTTTTGAGGGGGGCTCCCACCTCCTGTGGCTTGGTAGCTACTGTTCATTTTAAATTAAATTAAGGTACCATTTCAACAGTATTACTAATTTCACTGAATAATAATATTAATATTAGCCTACTTACCACTCTGCAAAATGTTATTATGCTTTGTCTTTACCTGCAAAACAGTCCTCTTCACATTATTCCTGCTCAAAGACAAGATAACACAATTTAACGTATTAGTTGGAGCAAATACTTTTACACAGTAAAAATAAATTACAACTGACAAGACTCCTATACAAATGTATAATAATAATGCCATCAATTGCCCACCATGAGTTTCGAACTCACTATCTCCCGCTCTCCAGACGGAAACTTTCCCCCTGCGCCACAAATCAGCGTTGACGTCAATGGTGAAAAACAGACTTAAAAAACTCACTGTCCAGCACTGTTATAGGACTTAACTTACGTATTTAAGCGTTCGGCGAACTTCTGCCACGCCATGTCTCTGGCCTTGGTTATTGCAAATGTGTTGTTGAGTTCCAAAAGCAACTTCTGTTCTGATGCGCCGAAATAATCGGCCCGAATCTTCCACATGATCGCGTTTTCGACAGTCGCTTGTTCAGGGCTTCTTACCTTCCCCGTGCACGCGTCTAGGCCCGGCCTGATTAGGCCAGACTGAGCTTAGCTCTGACTAGGCGCAGCTGAAACGCGTTAGTGGAACGGGTTCAAGCTTTTGTCTAAGTTGTGTCTCAGCCAGGCGAGAACTTAGCACTTAGTCGCGGCTAAGTTTAGCCACGTTCGTGGAATACCCCCCAGGTTTATGAAGTCATGTTGTGCATTGTTTTGTATAGTGCTTGGTGTGGGACAACTTCGGGTTCCCTGTGAGTTACAACAGCAACGGAGAGCGGGTGGTGGACAAAACGAAGAGGGTCTGTCGTCCTTGTTCGACAGTTGTTGGTTATGTGAGTGGGAACACTTCAAATATGCTAACACACATCCGACGACATCACCCAGACATCCCCATCACTGGAACAAGACCGAAGAAAAGTGTGCAGTTACTTCTCCCTACTGTGTTACACCAACCGCTACACCACAAATACTTCCAGAGTAAAAAAAATACAGAAGCAATTGGAATTTATATCGCATCAGCTATGCGGCCATATTCCACTGTAGAAGAGGCAGGATTCAAATATTTATTACAAGTGCTCGAACCTCGTTACACTCCGCCATCCCGCAGCCATATAAAAGAATCAGTAGTCCCCGCCATATACAGCAGAACAAGACAAATTGTGGAACAGGAGTTAAAAGCTGCGTATTCCATTGCGCTCACCACGGACTTCTCGGGCAACCGAGAGCTTCCTAACTGTCACGGCTCATTTCATCAGCTCCGAGTGGGACATGAGGACAATAGTCCCGCAAACACGCCCCTTGCATGAACAACATACAAGCAGCCACTTGGCTGAAAAACTGAACGAAGTTAGAAAAGGCCTGGGATGCCCATAGCCGTCACCACAGACAATGCGAGGAACATTGTAAATGCAGTCGGTGAAGCAGGGTTCGGCCCGCATATCGCGTGCTTTGCACACACCCTCAATCTGGCTGCAAAAAAAGCCCTTGACATCAAGCAGGTGTCGCATGTGCTTGCAAAAATGAGATCCACTGTCGCATATTTCCACCGCAGCACCACAGCAGCATACGTCTTGGAGTGCAAGCAAGAAATGCTGGGTTTGCCAAATCATGTGCAGCTATCCCATGCAGAGGCCATAGTTGACGTGATGAGGCCTCTGAAGACCGTGACGGCAGTAATCAGTACAGAAACCTACCCATCTGTTTCCATGATCCTGCCAATGCAAACTACACTTCTGAAATCAATCAAAAAAATACAGCTGATGCTCCAGTTACTAGAGATATGAAAAATGCCATCAGGGAAAACTTTCAAGGCTAATATGACAACCCAGACCTCCGGGACTTCTTAAATAAATCTACAGCACTGGACCCCAGGTTCAACACACTCAATCACTTGGATCCAGCCTGTCAGCAGAAAGTTCATGAAGATCTTGTGAGAGAAGTTCTGGGCAGAGCAGAAAAGGTATGCATACAATAAATAATAATAATAATAATAATAATAATAATAATAATAATAATAATAATAATAATAATAATAATAATAATAATAATAATAATAATTTGCACAGGCCACAGCTTGGCCAGGGATGGCAGAAGAGTCAGAGGTATCCTCCTCCCCACCTCCTTCAAAGAGGTCAGCAATGGCAGAACTTTTTGGCTCACTGTTCAAAACTGATCAGAGGAACCAGCCTAATTTGGAACAGAAGTTGAAGGAAGAAGTCTGTGCATACATGGCAAAGGAGTGCACCTCAGTCGACTCTGACCCACTGTCCTGGTGGAAAAGTCACAAATCTGTGTATCCTAATCTAGCCGTCTTGGCAAAAAGTTACCTGGCCATACCTGCCACTTCAGTACCTAGTGAAAGGGTTTTTTCAACAGCAGGTGACATAGTTACTGCCACCAGATCGGCACTCAGCACTGACAGTGTAGACAAACTTGTTTTTTTGAAGAAAAACTTGAAAATTTAATGAAGGTGAACACAGCTGTACACAGTTTGTTATTGCAAAATGCACATGTTTAAAACAGCGTTATGTTGTTATCTGTGATATAGGCCAGGCCTATAGCTCATGTTCACTGAGCTATGTAAATGTAAATGTGTTAAAACTTCACTGATGTACCCAGCTCAGTATATCAATATATGACAACTCAGTGTGATGCTTGTGTGTTCACTTGTTTTACTTACAGGTTTTAAGTTGCAGCTATCTCAGCTGGAGATTTAAACAATAAAAAGCTGCCTTTGAGGACAGCCTTTCTGGTTGTTTTTTTTTTCCTGCACTGTACCAAAAATGTACCGAACCGTGGGGTCTGAACCGAGGTACGTACCGTACCGTGAGTTTTGTGTACTGTGCCACCCCTAACTCCTTGCAATCCCAAGTTTCCATATCCCACAATTTGCTATGGCAATGTTGTTGTCATCAACTTTATAATATTTCCAGACCACAGACATACTCGCCAAACATTATAGCGTACTCCTCTCCTTACCTCCTCTCTGCTTTGCGCTTCGAGCTGCTTCCGTGCATTTAACCAATAGTGTGTCATGCCGTACGTGTTGATGTTTCTGTGTGAAGTCTCACTCTGTGCCACCGCATACCCATAGATCTCATCTAGGGTATGTTAAAAAATAATAAATATATATATAGATACACATACACGTACGTACATACAGGGGGTCCTCGGGTTACGACGGTCTCGACCTACGACGTTTCGTGGTTACGAACGCGCCCCCATTAAAAAAAAAAAATTACGCGTCATTCCCTCTTACGCGGTTTAGCGTGGTAAGCGACGTAAACAAATGCGAACGGCGCACGGCAGAAGAATACGCTCTGTTGTGGTTGTGGGGCGAAGAAGACGGCCTCGTGTGCGTGCCCAATGTGGGCGGAAGTACCTGATGTGGGCTCTGATCTGCTCCTATGAAAGCGGCAGTGATAACCAAGCGAGGCAAGCGCGGCGGTATCAGAGCTAGGCTAACGGCTAGCCCGCACCGGCCGGCCATTCCATCCATTCTCCTCGCCAACGTGCAGTCTCTGGACAATAAAATGGACCACATCAGACTGAGGGCTGCCCAGCGCGACGTGAGGGAGTGCTGTGTTTTTGTTTTTACGGAAACATGGCTCCATGACAACATCCCGGACTCAGCGATACGCCTGGACGAGCTAACATGCTACCGCTCGGACCGAGCTAGCGGTGTCCCCGGAGTTAAATCCCGCGGAGGGGGTTTAATAATTTTTCTTCGGGACACTTATTGTCGGGACGCTGTGGTGGTATGTAGACACTGTTCACCCCTAGTGGAGTTTATGATTCTGAAGTGCCGGCCTTTTTATCTCCCGCGTGAAATCACGGCAATATTGCTAGTGGTTGTTTACGTCCCCCCATCACCGAACAGCGCTGATAGGAGGGAGGCACTGTATGAGCTGTATAACTCTATTAGCGAGCAACAGACTGCTCACCCGGACGGATTTTTTATCCTTGCCGGGGATTTCAACCATGCAGACCTCAAAACTGTCATGCCACAAATGCATCAGCATGTTGATTTCCCAACCAGGGGAAACAACATTTTGGACATGGTTTACACACCACACAAGGGAGCATACAAGGCTTACCCCCTCCCCCACATAGGCCTCTCTGACCACATCTCTGTTGTGCTCAGACCGGCATACAGACCCCGTGTAAGGGTCTCTAGGCCGGCTCTGAAGCAGATCCAGGTGTGGCCAGAGGGGGCCTCGTCTGCACTACAGCACTGCCTCGGTACAACAGACTGGGCAGTGTTCAAACAGGCCGCCACATACAACAATCACACTGACATTGAGGAGTACGCAGACACTGACCTCCTACATCACCAAATGCATTGGTGATGTCACACACACTAAAACCATCACCACCAGGGCTAACCAGAAGCCATGGCTGACAGGGGAGGTTCACAGGCTGTTGAGAGCCAGGAACGCTGCCTTCAGAGCTGGGGATGTCCCCCATCTGAGGGCAGCAAGAACCAACCTGTCCCATGGCATCAGGAAAGCCAAACACAGATACACACAGAAAATAACCGGACACTTTAGAGACAGCAGGGACACACGGAGTCTGTGGCAGGGCATCCAGAACATCACGGATTACAAACCCTTGCCACAGACCTGTGACAATAATATCACCCTGCTCAATGACCTCAACAGCTTCTTTGCACGGTTTGAGGCAGGAAATGACACCCGGCCCCAAAAAACTCCACCACCTCCCCACGACCAGCCCCTGTGTGTGTCTGCAGCCAGCGTGAAGAGGACACTCTCCAGGATCAACACCCGCAAGGCTGCAGGCCCGGACAACATTCCTGGTCGTGTGTTGAAAGACTGTGCAGAGGAGCTCAAGGATGTCCTCACAGACATCTTTAAGGCTTCTCTGAGCCAGGCTGTCGTTCCCTCCTGCTTCAAAACCACTACCATCGTTCCCGTGCCAAAGAAGCCCACTCCGGCCACTTTTAATGACTATCGCCCTGTTGCACTGACCCCCATCATCATGAAGTGCTTTGAACGGCTAGTCATGGCACACATCAAATCCATCCTCCCCCCCACCCTAGACCCATACCAGTTTGCATACCGGGCCAACCGCTCTACCGAGGATGCAATCTGTTCTGCACTTCACCCGGCTCTCACCCACCTAGACAATAAAGACTCATATGTGAGAATGCAAACTAGACCACCTGGGGCTTCAGACCTCACTGTGTAATTGGCTGCTGGACTTCCTCAGTGAGAGGCCACAGGCAGTGCGGGTCGGCAGAAACACCTCAAGCTGCATTAGACTGAGCACAGGAGCCCCCCAGGGCTGTGTGCTCAGTCCGATGCTCTTCACTCTGCTGACCCACGACTGCTCACCAGCGTTCAGCACCAATCACATAGTGAAGTTTGCGGACGATACGACTGTGGTGGGTCTCATCTCTAATAACGATGAGACAAACTACAGGAGTGAGGTGAGCCTTCTGACCCAGTGGTGCAGCAATAACAATCTCCTTCTTAATGTTGAAAAGACCAAGGAGATTGTTGTTGACTTCCGGAGAGGCCCCACCCAGCACCCCCCACTGTCCATCAATGGTGCTGCTGTAGAGAGGGTGAGCAGCACCAAATTCCTGGGGGTGCACATCAGTGAGGACCTCTCCTGGACAGTGAATACTGTATCACTGGCAAAGAGGGCTCAGAAGCGCCTCTATTTCCTCCGCAAACTAAGGAGAGCTGGAGCCCCTCCACCCATTATGACCACCTTCTACCGAGGCACCATTGAGAGCGTTCTGACCAGCTGCATCACTGTGTGGTACGGGAGCTGCACTGAACAGAACAGGAAAGCCCTGCAGCGCATAGTGAATGCAGCTGGGAGGATCGCTGGTGTCTCTCTCCCCTCCCTCCTAGACATTTTTAACACCCGGCTCACCCGCAGAGCGTCCAGCATTGTGGGTGACCCGAGCCACCCCGCACATAGCCTGTTCAGCCTCCTGCCCTCGGGGAGAAGGTACCGGAGTCTCCGGGCCCACTCCACCAGGCTTTCAAACAGCTTCATCCACCAGGCTGTCAGGAGGCTGAACTCACACCCGAACTCGCACCTCACCCATCTGCCACCCCCCACCCCCCATATTGGCATAACCTGTATTCCATAAAAGACATATCACTCTAGACACTTTAAAAAACTGCTGCTAAGGACTACTGTTGCACTGTTGCACATTTACATTTACTACTGGATTTTACTCCTGTTGCACTGTTGTTTACTACTGTTATTGCACACTTACATTTACTACTGGAATTTTTAGTACTGTTGTTTACTCCTGTTATTGATTTTTACCCCCGTTGCACTGCTGTTTACTACTGTTATTGCACATTTACTACTGGAATTTTTAGTACTGTTGTTTACTCCTGTTGCACTAGAATTACTACTGTTGCACATTTATTTTTATTTATCTTAACTCCAATGCACATTCTACTGCACATGACCAATTCACTGCTGTATCTTCCATTGCACATTTTGATGCACACTGCACACTTTGGAAATCTGTATATAGTATAGTTTATTTATTATGTTGCACTGTTTTAAGATTTTAGACCGTAGACTTTAGTTTTAACTTAGATCTCTGTCTTAGATAGTTTTTGTTGTGTTTTGTCTTCATATTGTATTTTGTACACTGTCTTTTTTGCACTACTTGGCCAGAGAGAAACAAAATTTCGATTCACTGTATGTTGAACACATATGGCAGAATTGACAATAAAGCTGACTTTGAACTTTTGAAGCAGCGTAGTGGTCTAATTATTGAGATGGAAAGGTTATTGGTGCTTTGGTTGGAAGATCAAGGTCAAAATCCGACTTACGACGAAATTCGGGTTACGACGCGTCTTAAGAACGGATCAACGTCGTAACCCGAGGACCCCCTGTATATAGCCGATACTGATCGGGAGGTAACGTCCGATTCCGATCACGTGATTGGATTGGGACATCCCTAATTTTCACAATATGCGTCTGTTATTTCTTCATGTTGTCTGCACTGACAACACCAAAGGATCTATGCAGTCTATGCAGTTCCATCTGTTTTTTTAGCTATTGCTGCCCTATGGCGAGGCAAGGCAAGTTTATTTAATTCATACACAAAGTAATTCAAAGTGCTTTACAGCAGGTGTTTTCAAATTGGGTGAAGGTGAACCTCCCCTTAGAGTAGGTAAAATCAACAGAACATGCTTTGTAAACAATGACAAAACTACCGCTGATGACACCTGAAATCATGCATAATCCTTTTCTGTGACTGCAAATGATCACGCTTCCTCTCAAAAACTCAACTGGCTTGTTCACTAAATTTGCGTGCTTTGTCTCAATGTGACGCTGAAGTTTTCATGGTCTCACGCTGTCGTTCACACGCACCTCTTTGCAGACCACACACTGTGGCAGAGGTGCAGTCTCAGAACCCAACCAGGTGAAACCGAACTTTAAATAATCAGGATCATATTTCTTACTGGGTCCTGTCTCCTCCCTTACTACTGATTTCTGTTGAGATGGAATCAAAAAACGATGCATTTTACAGCTAATACACGCACACACAATTACCAATATCAATACTGCTGCAGATGCGCACACAGTGGAATAAGAAAGACATGAAACTCACAAAGACATTAAAATCACCATTACTACTAATTTAAGCAAAGAGACTTGTAATCTGATATGCTGTGGTGATGGCGTCTGATATTATTGTGAGACTTTTAAAGGAAAAGTAACGTTTTTTACAAATTGAGCCTTATTTCGGTAATAGAAGTTGTTTTACTCACCCATAGCACTTTGGTGTCATATGGAGCATTTCCGGAGATGTTTTAGATTAGCGTTAGGCTTACGCCGTTAGCCTAGCGCGACTTATAGCCATAGCTCGGGGCATTCCCCGAGCATGTAATATGCCCCGTGCGGGCTCCAAATAACACAAACTTTAGCACTTTTCAAATCATAGAAGCCCGATGTCTTAGCCTACGATTTCGTGTGGTCAAAAGTGGCCTGTAATCCGAGATTTAGCCATAGTTTTGAGTAAAAGAGCTCTCAGCTCCCGGGACCCAAACATGGAACGCAAAGCTGTAAACTATGGCTAAATCTCGGATTACAGGCCACTTTTGCTTCAAACGAAATCGTAGGCTAAGACATCGAGCTTCTATGATTTGAAAAATGCTAAAGTTTGTGTTATTTGGAGCCTGCACGGGGCATATTGCATGCTCGGGGAATGCCCCGAGCTATGGCTATAAGTCGCGCTAGGCTAACGGCGTTAGCCTAACGCTAATCTAAAACATCTCTGGAAGTGCTCCATATGACACCAAAGTGCTATGGGTGAGTAAAACAACTTGTTTTATTACCGAAATAAGGCTCAGATTGTAAAAGACGTTACTTTTCCTTTAATGATACGATATCACAATATTTCAGTTATTGTTACATCCCTAGTCCTTATAATACAAATTTCATTGACTTAATGGACATAACGGCCTTATCCACCACCACAGCCACTGGAAATCCCATGTTTTTTGTGCATTATTTGACTAATCTATTTCCATATTTCATTTTGTGGCTTTGTTTATTCTTGAATCATCATTGCATCATGTATTTATATTCTTATTTGATTGTAGCTGGCCAAAAAATGACTTAGCCAATTACGCTGTGAGGCCATCAATTAGATGCAGCATGATGTCATATAGTGCATTAGTGGATGTAATGGACAGTGGAGAATAATACTGGTTGCCAGTCCACTTGTTTTTTTTTCTCTGTCTTGACAAACACATCCTTTATCCCTTTTTGCGATCTGATACATCTCATCTTGTATCATCTTATCTTTGACCCACTGTCACACAAATATTTTTGGTCTTTATTCTTGTTGGTGAAATGCAGAGTTTCAGTTTTTGTGTTGGTGTTAGTTTGGAGTACGGCTGCGAGTTTGATCACGATCATAACAAAATCCAAATTTAAATGGATGCAATTAGCAAAGACTACAATTTTTGAATCGCCATCATTTTTTTCTGCAAACAACATAAATCTCCCGCCTTGTTTGACATAAAAATGGCTAACCCTGTAGTTTAGATCTGTACAAACATGTTCCTAAAGGTGCATTGTGTAACATTTCTAGTGCTTGTCTCCATGGAAATGTGATTGCTTTGTCTGGAATGTTCCACAGTACAGATGAAACCTCTATCACAAGGGAGACAAGCAGGTTACAGCACGACTCTACATTACAGTTCAAATCTGTGGAGAGTCACCCCAATACACAGAAGGACTTAAAGGAAAAGTAACGTTTTTTTTTACAATCTGAGCCTTCTTTCGGCAATAAAACAAGTAGTTTTACTCACCCATAGCAGTTTGGTGTCAATTGGAGCAGTTTTGTAGAACTTATGTTGAGCCGTTCTGTTCTACTAATGATCCCGTATCCGTTAGCGTGAGTGCTCGGGGCACTGATTTGCGGTGTCCAAATAACACAAACTTTAGCACTTTTCAAATCACAGAAGATCGCTGTGTCAGCGTAGACTTTTAGTAGATGCCAAAACGTCCTGAAACCCGATATTGCAACAGAAAAGTAAAGTTCAGAGCGGTGTTAGCTTCTTTCGGACTAGCGGTGTTTACAAAACAGCTGAGTTCACGCATGCGCACTGTCCTCTCTGATGACGTCATCAAATGAAACTATAGCTGGATATCGGGTTTCAGGCCGTTTTGGAATCCACTAAAAGTCTACCCTGACACAGCGATCTTCTGTGATTTGAAAAGTGCTAAAGTTTGTGTTATTTGGAGACCGCAAAGTAATGCCCCGAGCACTCACGCTAACGGATACAGGATCATTAGTAGAACAGAACTTCTGCGATACCACTCCAATTGACACCAAACTGCTATGGGTGAGTAAAACTACTTGTTTTATTGCCGAAAGAAGGCTCAGATTGTAAAAAAAACATTACTTTTCCTTTAGGTCTATTCAATACTGTGAGGACTGCAGATGTAAATTAGCTTTGAGCTAAATCTGGTGCAGACATCTTTTTAATGAAACTGCACATTGTCCTTAATAAACTAAGAAACAATATGCACTGGGAGTGTGGGCTCTTGTTAGCATAGCCATTCAGGACCATAATGGGTGTTTTCACACCTCTGGACCTGACCTGGCTAATCCTATTGTGTTCTTTGTTTTGAACAAAGAAAATGAACAGATGCGAATACGGGCCACAGAACCCCAGGCAACCGCACCTGAGCAGGGCTCAGCCGTAAAGTCAAACACAAGTGCGCATCTAGTAGCAGGCATCATGCAGAACACAGTGGCGCTAACTGGAGCTTGCTGGACGTCCCTCAGTAATGGAACTACCTCAGGGTCACAGCACATTATTTCACCCACAGTGGGAATTTCAGTCGCTTTGACTCTTATTGAAGACAGAAGAGAAGCACTTCACTCACACTGTCGCAAAGCACTTCATGAAAGTGGAACAGGAGAGTGGAACATCTAACACAAAGTTGTCTCACTGACAATTGCTATGGTTTGCAATAAAAACGTTGAAAAGAGTATTGAAATGATGATTGAAGGGACAAAAATGTGCAATTAATTTGCAATTAATCGCAAGTTAACTATGACATTCATGAGGTTAATCGCGACAAAACTACATGTTATGTTTGTCTGTTAATATTTCAGTCTTTTTGTCAGTTCACTTGAATCATTTGGATCATTTTAGACCAGGAATTGCCAATGTCTACTGAACTAAAGGTAAAAGGTTGCTGTTAACTTAAAGACTACCACCACTTCATGACATCACAAGGTGGAAAAGATGATTTTGAGCTTTGGAGATGTAGAAAGACTAATAATAAAGGATTACTCATACATGTGTGAATGAAATAAACACAATCCCAGGTGTGTTTTGAGGAGTTAACAGCATTATAACATGGCTAAAAGCTCACAGTAGTCAATTTTGTGTAACATTTTATTAGTTTGTCAGTTCATATGATCCGTTTTTGTAACTTTTTGTTGTTGAAATGTCAAAATATGAACTTGATATAGAATTCAAATTTGTTTTATATTTATAACCTGGTTTAAATAATTGATAATAGTATTTTTAAACATACTCCAATAGATTATGTCATGGTCCGTGTACTGCATTCTGTCATCTCTTATTACTCCTCTCCTGTACATGTACAGAGCATAAATCCACATGTAATCTTTGGCCTGTATTAACCCATAGGGGAAGCAGCTCTACCTTTTATTAAAACCCCACACACCTACATTGTCAGTCCAACTACAATATTTCACACATATGGACCAATCCTCTCTTCTTAAGTCCCTTATTTGCTCCTTCAGCCTGTTTGAAAAGATAACCACATATTAGAGTTCCCTTTCAGTCCCCGTGTGTTTTCAGAGATGCCGTTTTTTTCATGCTAGTGCCAACGCGGGGCAGGGGTGAGCCGCTTAGCCAAAGATTAGCCACGCCTGGAGTGACTTTTTGGCATGGTCTCTAGCTCCAGTGCTACATGCTCTGGCCGTGGAGATGTGCGCCATAAAACAGTGGCGTTAGGATTTACATATGGGCTTTTAGAAAATGAAATGCCCTCTGCAGTAAAACACAGATGGAAAATACACTCAGTTAATTAAAGAGGAGGCGGGTGTTCTTGATTGGGGCATATGTTGTTAAAGGCCCCATGTTACGCTATATTCTGATATAATTATAATGTTGTTCCCTCATTACAAACATACCTGGAGTTGTGTTTTGTTTCAGTCATACAAATTTAAAGGTCCCATGGCATGAAATGTTCCACTTTCTGAGGTTTTTGAACGTTAATGTGAGCTCCCCTACCCTGTTTAGACCCCCCATGGTTAAAAGTTGCGAAATATCTAAACTGAGCATTTGCGATCCTTTTCTGCGTTCGAAAAAATCAGAGCTCAAACGGGCGATTTTGAACAAGGAAACTTATTGACGTCAGATCGAAAAAAGAAATGCAAATGCAGTTCCACCCCCGTCTGTCTGTACTCAGCGTCTCTGTAAATCACGCCCAGAGAGTTTGGACTGCGAATGCGCTAGGCAATGCAAAATGCGTTTTTTTATTTGCCTGGAGGCACGTCCGAGTGTTTCTAGGCTCGGAAGTCCTTTATCTGAGCCTCTGGACCTTTGAACAGCAGTGGTTTAATTTTATTTTCTGTGGAAATGTGTTTATTTTTCAATGGAACGCTTCTAATCTCTCCCCCCATGCAAAAACACAGAAATGGATCAGAGAGCGCACAGCTGAGAGCGGAGAGTTTGGCCACGCCCCCACCCTCTACTATAGGCCATCTCTGTCCTCCTCATTTGCATTCAAGCAACAACGCCCATTATGGACTGTTCAAAGAGAGAAAAATTACTCTTTCTCATCTTATCTGTTTCTCATGCACTGAGTGTTGATTTTGAAGAAGGATTCATTTACAGTATTAGGGAACCATTAAGGAGCCATATAAAAGCATCAAGAAGTACCATGTCATGGGTTACCTGGCCAGCCAAATGATATCTCTCTGTATTTGCTATACAGCGCGATACCATTTGGACACCCTCGCTCCACCCTCGCTCCCCCGGTTAACAACGGACTCCGCGATTCTGATTCGTTCAAAGATGGTGACGTCAGTGCACCCGCCTTTGCCCGCAACGTCCCTTCCATTCAGCTGTAAAATTGGTCTTAAATGACCTAAAACACATCGATTCCTTAAAACCACAGCAGCTGACAGCTCTAGAGGCCTTTCTTTTCAAAAAAGATGTTTTGCATTGCTTCCTACCGGCTTGGTTCACGTCGCTGTCCGTTAACTGTTCTCTGATTGGTTCACTTAGCTGTCTGTCTAAGCGCAACAGCAGCGCATTCTGGACCAAGCGTTACCAGACTCACCGCTGGTACAGCGATGAGTCATGGATTCTTCCAGGCAATGCCATGGGATCTTTAACACACACATTCTGATTATTTAAGCTGAGTTCTTCTCACGGAAAACATTGTGTTCCAATTTGTGATGTCATGTGGTAATACAGGAAGGATCATTCATTCATTTAGCCCTGGAATTTCCAATCTAACTAAACTAAACTAAGTGTAAAAGATACCTGATGACTTGAAAATCCGACATCACAAGGTGGAACAGAGCATTTTGAGCTTTGAGATGTCGATCGATGAATAAACCATGATTATTCAAACAACTCCAGGGATGTTTTTGATGAGTTAACATTATAACATGTCTCAAATCTTACAGGAGTCAATGTTGTGTAATATAGGACCTGTGAACTTTAATTTTAAACAGTTTGCAATGGTCCAAAGTTATTCCTTGCTTAACTTATGCATTCAGATCCTAATTATTCACAGTGATGAATTTATAACTGCTTTTTCACAACTCTAAAAGACTTGTGCAGTGTTGCTCTGATGATAAAGCTAACAACACTTGGCATGTGAATGTGCACTTCCTGATTATTGGACAATAAAATGCTGCTAATTATATACAGACTTATTTTGCTCTCAAGAGTTTTGGAAAATCACATATAGGGTCTTTAATAGAGGCAGAAAAGTATTAAAGGTATCAAAATCATACCTGTTTTCTTTTATTCAGACATGTTTGAGTAATCATGGTTTATTAGTTTGTGATGAGGAAACAACATTATAACACACAATAGATCAGAAAATAGTTGAATATGGGCTCTTTAAAGCCCCAGTGTGTAGGGTTCGTGGCGCATAGGTGGATGGTGCTATTGCACTTTCTGTTTTAGCTACGGCAGACCTCAAGGGTCACCCGGGCAGCTCTCGTACCCGCGCACGAGCCGCGCGCCGCTACTGTATAACAAAACGCGGTCCCGTTTTGTTTTTTTTTCTCATGAAAACACACATTCCCGATCATGTACCATGACACTCTACACATCAAATGAAACCTTACAGTCTCCTCTTTTTGACTATGCAATTCATTTCCCTGCAAAACAAACACTCCCCGAGCACATGGGGCTTTTATACGGAAAAGCACAAAACGAGGTTAGCTTACCTTAGAATGCTTTGCACAGGTCAAACTCTGTATTTCACCATAAACTTGCTCTCAATTTGTCCGTAAGGATCCAGCGAATAAAATCCAGTAAAACAATTTAGCCCAAAACACGTGTTAGATCCATTACGACGTCTGATCCGGCAGCATGCTTGTGTTGTTTACCCAAAACCACGAGCCTTGCCGAAGGCGAAGGCGGAGCCCAAATGTCTTTCTGCGGCTCTCGTATTCAAAATGGCTGCCTCTGCATGGGGAAGATCCCCCTTTTATGTGACTATATCTAAGTCCAAAAGAATACTTTGATTTCATGATGGAAGTGAAAAGGCTTGGAAAACAATGTATTTTTGAATGGGTATCTTCAATTTCAGAAATTAACTGGTAAAAATCTTACACACTGTCCCTTTAAAGGAAAAGTAACGTTTTTTTTACAATCTGAGCCTTCTTTCGGCAATAAAACAAGTAGTTTTACTCACCCATAGCAGATTGGTGTCATTTTGAGCAGTTTCGTAGAAGTTATGTTGTAGCGTATCCGTTAATTTGAGTGCTCGGGGCATTACTTTGCAGTCTCCAAATAACACAAACTTTAGCACTTTTCAAATCATAGAAGCCCGATATCTTAGTCTACGATTTCGTTTGAAGCAAAAGTGGCCTGTAATCCGAGATTTAGCCATAGTTTCGAGTAGATGAGGAGGCCAGTGCGCATGTGTGGACTGTGCTCTCAGCTCCCGGGACCCAAACATGAAACGCAAAGCTGTAAACTATGGATAAATCTCGGATTACAGGCCACTTTTGCTTCAAACGAAATCGTAGACTAAGACATCGGGCTTCTATGATTTGAAAAGTGCTAAAGTTTGTGTTATTTGGAGCCCGCACGGGGCATATTACATGCTTGGGGAATATATTATATGCCCCGAGCTATGGCTAGAAGTTGCGCTAGGCTAACGCTAATCTAAAATATCTCTGGAAGTGCTCCATATGACACCAAAGTGCTATGGGTGAGTAAAACAACTTGTTTTATTACCGAAATAAGGCTCAGATTGTAAAAAAAACAAAAACATTACTTTTCCTTTAAAGGGATATGCCACCCCCAGGTCAAACTTGGGCATCTCCTCACAGTCCAGAGACTAAAATAAGTGGTGGAAAGCGTTTTCCTGGTGACGCAGCCATTGTCCGAGTCTGTCGCCACTGACCGCCGCTGTATCTGCTGCTCCTCCGCGTTAGACTGGAGTCTAACGGCGCCAGAGAAAGATTTCGGCCAAAAGGAATTAATTTGCTCGATGCTTTTCCCAATTACTTTCTGTGTAGTGCGCATTCATATCGAGTGCAAATAAATGTGCAAATCAACACGGAGAGCTTGACTTGGTCATTTTGGGTGGGAACTATTTTCCAGTGCGTAAGAATACAGCCGTATCACGCACCACGTTGTGCAACAGGGGAACTCCCTTCCCGGTGCGTAACTGGGATTCCCCTGGCAGCGTGCTGCGTGATACGGCTGTATTCTTACGCACTGGAAAATAGTTCCCACCCAAAATGACCAAGTCAAGCTCTCCGTGTTGATTTGCACATTTATTTGCACTCGATATGAATGCGCACTACACAGAAAGTAATTGGGAAACGCATCGAGCAAATTAATTCCTTTTGGCCGAAATCTTTCTCTGGCGACGTTAGACTCCAGTCTAACGCGGAGGAGCAGCAGATACCGCGGCGGTCAGTGCTGACAGACTCGGACAATGGCTGCGTCACCAGAAAAACGCTTTCCACCACTTATTTTAGTCTCTGGACTGTGGGGAGATGCCCAAATTTGACCTGGGGGTGGCATATCCCTTTAAGTGTTGTGTTTATTACAGTTCATTTTTTAAACAATAATGTACATTTAGAATAATTTTAGGGGGATAATTCTACTTTATTATCATTTATCATCTATATTTACTTCAGCAATATATCACTCTTCGAAATGTGTTATGGTGACAGGCCTAACTTCTTCTTCTACATTCCCTTTGTGCAGGTATCACCACCGTCCTGACCATGACCACCCTGAGCATCAGCGCCCGTCACTCCTTACCCAAGGTCTCGTACGCCACAGCCATGGACTGGTTCATCGCCGTGTGCTTCGCCTTCGTCTTCTCAGCACTCATCGAGTTTGCGGCGGTCAACTACTTCTCCACGCTCCAGGCCAACAGGGAGATGAGGAAGGCCGCCGCACTGAAGGCTGCAGCCCAGGAGGGGGCGTCGGCTACTGGCTCCTCTCCCGGCCCCCCAGCCAATGACGGAGAAGTGTCTGTAAGTCAAGAGCGGTTATGTTTTCTTAGTGTAGGGCTGTCTAATTATGCAAAAAAAAAAAAAAGTTTTAATGCACCAATCCAATACTGTTATTTGATATCGGCGTCGACTGAAAAAAAAAAAATACTGGATCAGATATCAGCTTCTCAGTATCAGCTTATATCCTGGTTGGATACATACATTTATGTCATTAGACATTTACTATGTATAAATACAGTGGTACCTCACCTTACGAAATTAATTCGTTCCAGAAGTGGTTTCATAACGTGAATTTTTCGTAAGTTGAGTAGCTATTTCAATGGAAAAAGCCTGATTCGTTCCAAGGCCCCGATCCAAGTTTTTTTTTATAGTGTAAAATTTTTTTATAGTGTAACATTGTGTTCTGCGTCCTGATTGGCTAAGAGACTGTAGACCCAGGACTAAACGTGGACTAAACCATGTCTAGACCAAGGTCTAAACCTGGACTGGACCAGGACTAAACCTGGAATAAACCAGGACTGGACCAGGTCTAGACCTGGACTAAACCAGGACTAGACCAGGTGGATTAAAGCACCGCATGCGGGTCTATTTCCTGGTTTCGTGCTAGCTCTGCCGGTGTACCTCACGAGTCACGGCTGAGGCGAGCAGCGAGGAGGGGAGGGGAGGGGAGGTGCCTCCCCTCGGGACCGCAGGCAGTCTGAGCACATGAACGAACGCTGGTTTAGACCTGGTCTAGAGGAGGCACGGTTTGAGCACGGGTCTCGTGCTCGCAGCCCCGCGCCGGGTCATGCTGTGCAATCACACACGTGTCCGCGCGCACACTTCTCCCCCCTCCTCCTTCCCCCCACACTTCACTATTAATAATTTTGTTGAAAATCTATGAAAGTTTGAGTGTTTAAACGAGAGACAAATGTGAGAAAAGTTTAAATTCAGTCTGAGAAAAGCGTATAATGTGTGTGGCTGAGCGCGCATTATTTGAATTTTTGAGATTTCGCGTTTCGTAACTTGAATTTTCTTTTGTATCTAGAGACCAAAATTTAACGTGAAGGCGTTTCGTAACTTGAAATTTTCGTTTGTTCAGTCTTTCATAAGGTGAGGTACCACTTACGAAAGGTACCACTATATTTATATATATATATATATATATATATATATATATATATATATATATATATATATATATATATATCTGAGCGGATGAACGAACGCATGCAAGAGCCGCAGTGGTCTAGACCTGGTCTAGACCAGGTCTAGACCAGAGGAGGAGGTCTAGAGGAGGCACGATTTGAGCACGGGTCTCGTTCATGCGCTCAGACTGCGTACGGTCCCCCTCGCTGCTCGCCTCAGCCGTGACTCGAAACAAA
The DNA here is from genome assembly GCA_036785185.1 of Paratrypauchen microcephalus. NCBI lineage: Eukaryota > Metazoa > Chordata > Actinopteri > Gobiiformes > Gobiidae > Paratrypauchen > Paratrypauchen microcephalus. Next base: position 2,394,602 of record JAVJIX010000104.1, on the reverse strand, counting down.
ACCAGGAAATAGACCCGCGCGCGGCGCTTTAATCCACCTGGTCTAGTCCTGGTTTAGTCCACGTTTAGTCCAGGTTTAGACCTTGGTCTAGACCTGGTATAGTCCACGTTTAGTCCTGTGTCTACAGTCTCTACGCAGAACACAATGTTACACTATATAAAAAGTTACACTATAAAAAAAAACTTGGATCGGGGCCTTGGAACGAATCAGGCTTTTTCCATTGAAATAGCTACTCAACTTACGAAAAAATCACGTTACGAAACCACTTCTGGAACGAATTAATTTCGTAAGGTGAGGTACCACTGTATTTAGACCAATTATTTTTATTCTTTGAAAATGCCATATTCGCCGAAAACGTATTTACATTTGAGATTTTTCTTTGACGCTCAGAGAACCTGTTCCTCTTACTCCTTTCAGAATGCTATCACGACACAATGACAACAACCACAATGATATGGTACATAACATGTACATAATATGTACCGTATCATATAACATGGTAGAAAAAAACTCCCAACTCCCCTTTAAAGCATGTCTAGCATCCTCATTATCCATTGCAAATTTCTAAGCAGTTTTCACATCTTTCAAAGGCCAGAGCGGAGATTTGGCATCACTGTAGCGTTACTAGCACATAGCATGCTAACAACGCATTTTAATTCTTGGTTTGTGGAAGATAATGCTTTTACATCTGTACTAGTGCAAAACCAATGCTGCTTTATTTCATGAACAATTCGGTATAGCCCCTTTAAATAATCAGCTTGGTGTGTCAAATATAATTCAGGTTAAAACAGTGCCTTGTTTATACACACTTCTTGCCTCCATTTTGTCCAATTTATCATCTTATGTGAGCAGTTTTACAGTACCATTCTTACAGTTTCTTCAAATGGAGTTTTTTTTTTTTTTTTCCCTTTCTGACAGTTTCTTGTGATGAGTGATAACAGCAGTTGTTGTTTTCCTCAGCGCATTATTTCTGTCCCCAGCAGATCGTCCGTGACACATCCTGGTTTGACATGTTGGACACACACATTTTACTGGGTGTGAACACTGGACACTAATGGCCATACACTGACAATAAGCATAGGCTGGACTTCCATGCATATCTCGTGTCAGAGCACTCTGCAGGTAGGAGGGAGCTTGTACTGGTTTAGTCTGACAAGGAAGGATGGGAGAAGAATACATTTCTTTGAGATGTGACGCGAGATTGGGCCCACGGAAACAAGACTTAAAGGTGCATTGTGTAACTTTTGTGGTGGAGGGTCCGTCAAATGGACCGTCCATGGAGATGTTATTGCTTTGGCTGGGATTTTTTGCAGTATGGTATTAAACTTCTCTATCTTTATGAAGGCCAAACCAGACCAGGTTACAGGTCAGATTTGTGGAGAGGCCACCCTGCTCACAGTCAGTTTTTCTTGATATTTTTGAGCAATAAAATCCCCTGTAAAAGGAGGGGTGACATTTTTTTCAATGCAAAGTGAATAGGAGCCATAGTCAATGGAGCCAGAAGCACGCTCATGCTTACTTCCTATTTGGAACATGGCGACTAGCAGGTTAGCTATGTCCATTTATAATAGATTATGCTGTAATTAAGCAAGGCAATAGAGGTGGGCGATATATATCATCTGCGATATTACCGTGATTGTTTTAACGATGTGCAAATTTACATTATTGAGTATTTAAATTAGTTCGCCAAAACCAATGAAACGCGCTCCGACACTTACAGACTCCGACACACATTAGAGCGCCGCAGCAGCGCTCCACACTCAGCTCGACTCTGCCGCTCGATTTGTAGGCCTAGGTGATCACATGACCTCTCTCGCGAGCAGCCTTGGAACAAGTTAGCAGCGCAGTTTGAGAAAATGCAGGTAGAGGCAGCTAAAGCTGGGTCTACTTCAGAGGATTTAGTGCCAAGACGCGGGTCTACTTCTCTGGCATGGAAATGGTTTGGTTTCGAAAAGACTGACATTGATCAGAACACTGTCATATGCAAGATTTATCGGAAATCTATCGCTGTGAAACAAAGCTCCAAAACAAACCTCTTTCACCACAATAAAAAGTACGAAGAATACGAGAAACTTCAAGGCTCTGCAGCTCAAAGTAGGCGACCTGTTCAGCACACCCAACAAACCCTCTCGGACTCATTCAGCAGAAAAGTGCCGTATGACAGAAAAAGTCAACGATGGCGAAACATAAAAAATGCCATCACCAGATTCATAGCCAAAGAGATGTTGCCGATGCAGTAGCGGGCACGCAGTTTTGACCTCCTTGTTCGCTTGTATGGCTTTGTTGTTCTAAATTACGCATATGGATCTCACATTTCGTCCACTTCACTCAAGTTTTCATTGACTTTCACTGACACTGCGGCTGAGACACAGATCCACAGATCTGCATGTAAACAGAGAACTTTCAGCCAATCAGAGCGCGTCATTTTCTCCCAGCTCCCCTTCCCCCTCCTCACCCACTGAGCCCAAAAAGTAAGATTAATACATAGAGTTAGCCCATCATTAACCCGTCGGTGTTGGTAACCACTCGTCAAGGTTACGACGAACAGATGAACAATGTTCGTCGTGTGTTGCAATGGTCACCGCCACGTTTCCCCGTATTCATTGCAGACAAAACAGTTTTGGTTTTAAACTGCAAGGCTTGCGTGACATGGCTGAACCACCAAAAAAAAGACTAGGAAACAGCAAATATTTGTGGACAGCTATCGGGAGAGATGGCGCTAACCGTGTCCAGGCTGCACGCGTTTATTGCACAGTGAGCAAAACTGACATCAGTGACCAAGGTACGAACACACACACAAATCCCCCTTCCACAATATCCATATCATACCCTCATCTAGAGGACGAGCTGTCTGGTGAAATGGGTATAAAGTTTTAGACAGGCTCGGTTGTCTGATTGTAAAAATCAGTACGAACCTATAGCGTAGCTCTGTTGCTTGAACATTAAGAATAGCCTATATATACACACACCGTAATTTCCGGACTAAAAACCGCTACTTTTTTCTCACACTTTGAACCCTGTGTCTTATGTATTATGCGTGTATGCATGTATTGTGGACGAATTATTAGTTTATGAACACAGCGGATGTGTGTGCGCGCAGCCTGAGGAGGAAGTGTCTGTGCAGTTTACATGAAGTTGCAGCGTTAGCGAGCGCTGCTGTCTGCACTAAAACAGTTTATCTCCATGTGATAAAATAAGTTCTGACTAAATGGGGGTGATATCGTCATAATATCGTTATCGTTAAAATCCTACAAATATCGCACTTTTTTTTTTTGCCCATATCGCCCACCTCTACAAGGCAAGAACCCTTTATTATTTTCTGCTACTACATTATTGTCTATTAAAGGGATATTCCAGGATTTTTGACATGGGGGCTCATTTCCGAGTTAGCCAGAGTGCTGCAGAGATGTGGAGACACTTTTTAGCGAATTTCATGCAGTCCTTCCAGCTGCAGAGTTTTCTGTTGCTAGGCTAGTGCAAGTCAATGGTAAATAGTAGCCGGATTTTAATCAGGCTTACCCACTCCATAGTGCACCCAAAACAAGTCAATTATAACGCCAGACTGTCGATGTAAATGTCTGTGTTGATGGAACAATTTTAGAAATATAATCAACCTTGTAATTTAAAGGATTTATGTCCTCATGCAACAGCGCGTTTTTCCCCGATCTAGCTAGGCATGGGTGGAGTGATATCACCTTGCAGTTAGGTTTCCAGCTGATATTTGTTTACCTTCAGCTGTCGTCGTTAGCCGTAGAGTACAGTAGCCTGCCCTGTTCTACAATCCAGACATGGCCACGTTTGGAGGTCTCCCCGATGCTTGGAATATACAGATGAAGAGTTGAGAGAGATGGATGTTGAAAGGGCAGAACGCGAGAGAGTGTCGGTGAGTTAGCCCCCGCTACAGCTACAGAAAACCGGGTTGTTGCATTGTTTGTTGGAATGAACGATCAATGTGGGGCTGTCCTTTCAGTTCCGTGCTCAACAGTGTAAACATCTCTTCTGTAAATCGCGTCACTGTGAAACGACATATAAATTTGCATTGCATTGCATGAGCATGTGAGCTTGAGCCTATTATTCCACTCTGCCAAGCTATAACACATAGCGTTACCTTTATATGAATGTTCATGGGCTAGCAACAACTTTATGAGCGTGCATGCCTTTTCTGTCAGCCGGGTAGACTACAAGAGTGAAGAAAAAGCTCTAGCACAGTCCTCATCAATCGACCAGCAGGCTAACATAACAACAGGCGCAAGCTTGGGTAAAAAAAATACAAACCTGTTCTTCATCACGGGATCTTGCGCTTGGAAAGACAGATGGTACTGCAGTGGTTGTCAGACTAGGCTTTCCAAGGGATTTGGTGTAGTCGTCTGGTCCGAAATGATCACTGCAAATCTTCTGTTTATGTCGCGTCTCCACCGGTGTGTTGATGTCTAAGCCAGCAGCTACAAGCCACAGTCGCGTCATTTCTCGATCGTGCACCGGAAAGCTGTGAAAACTTTGTGGTGCCCACCTGCGGGCTTTATTTGTAGATTTTCGAAATGCACACTGAAACACCATTTTGCCCGGTAGTTCTTTTAAAATTCACCTCTTCACTCTGTGGTCTTCCCTACTACGACTTTTCTCACTTCTCTGTTTACGTGATTGGTCACTTCACAACCAACTAGAGTCAAGTAAAATTCCGCTGCTGCTACGTAGCTAGTCCCTCAGATATGGAATGATTCATGCTATTCGCACTCAGTTTAATTTCAAAAATTACTCAATCAACATACATTTACATCGACAGTCTGCCGTTATAGTTGACTTGTTTTGGGTGCACTATGGAGTGGGTAACCCTGATTAAAATCCGGCTACCATTTACCATTGACTTGCGCTAGCCTAGCATCTGAAAACTCTGCAGCTGGAAGGACTGCATGAATTTCGCTAAAAAGTGTCTCCACACCTCTGCAGCACTCTGGCTAACTCGGAAATGAGCCCCCATGTCAAAAATCCTGGAATATCCCTTTAATAGTATTGTGGTACTAGTGATTTTTGCAAATTTAGTGCAAACTAGATACATTTGCAGGTTTTTGGAGTGTGTGTGTTGCCTCCAGTGGCCATTGTAATTTCAACTACTATGTGACATCACGCAAGATGCTGATTACAGATTAGAGAAGGTCTAATCAGCACTAGAACCAGAGCGGACGAAGCCTCTCGGATGAGCGCCGAAACGTTTTCGACCAAACAAACTTTGTCCAGTTGACAAATTGAATTTCTCCTTTTATCACAGATTAGAGATGTTTCGGATTACAAACACCTGGCTGGCCAATCACACTGTTCCTTCAGAGCGTGCCCCTTTTCCTACCTCACTCTTTTGCTTAGTCCTCCAGACCCCCCTTTTCCTCCTCCCCTTACTCTTTTCTTTAATCCTTCAGCTACTACCCAGTTTAGCAGCTCTACTGTGTGTTTTTAACAAAGATGGTACAATGAATAAATTATGAGTTGCTATTACAATTCTCCAGGGAATAAAAGAAACTAGATTCACCTTTAACTATATATTATTATTATGTTTCTTTTTTGGAGTTATTGGCTGCAATTCATGTTTTTTTTCACCCATTTTTAGAAAGTCAAATAAACAAATTGCAAATTCAATATTGCATCTTTGAAATAACCTTGGTTTTCCATCTGAATAGAAGAAAAATAGACACGTCCAGTCCAGAAGTCTGTTTTGCATTGCATACATTGCCAAGCCCCATGCTGTGTTTTTGATTCACGATCTATAGAGCATTTCCTTATGTATGCTCTCTGTACAGCATGCAGAAACCACACAGGATTACATGTTATTTCTAGAAATTCTATCGAGCCTCATTATCCAACTTAAAACCTAAATCTATTCACAAACCAAATATTTTGACCACAGGTACTGTCCCGCAAAACCAATACTAGAAAAACATGAAAACTTAAAGGGACAGTGTGTAAGATTTTTACCTGTTAATTACTGAAATTGAAGATACCCATTCAAAAATACATTGTTTTCCAAGCCTTTTCACTTCCATCATGAAATCAAAGTATTCTTTTGGACTTAGATATAGTCACATAAAAGGGGGATCTTCCCCATATAGAGGCAGCCATTTTGAATACGAGAGCCGCAGAAGGACATTTGGGCTCATCCTTTGCCTCGGCTCCTGCTAGCAGCTGCTCATGTGGGAGAGAAGGAGCGAAGGAGAGAAGGGGAAGGGGAGGGGGGAAGGGGGGAGCCTCGTGTAAAGAAGCATGCTGCTGTATTACACATCGTAATGGATCTAACACGTATTTTGGACTAAATTGTTTTACTGGATTTTATTCGCTGGATCCTTAGGGACAGATTGAGACCAAGTTTATGATGAAATACAGAGTTTGACCTGTGCAGAGCCTTCAAAGGTAAACTAAGTAAGCTAAGTTTTGTGCTTTTCTGTATAAAAGCCCCATGTGCTCGGGGAGTGATTGTTTTGCAGGGAAATGAATTGCATAGTCAAAAAGAGGAGACTGTAAGGTTTCATTTGATGTGTAGATTGTCATGAATCATGATCGGGATTGTGTGTTTTCATGCGAAAAGAAAAAAAAAAAGTGAACGGGGGACCGCGTTTTATGTATACAGCGGTGCGCGGTTCGTGCGCGGGCACGCGCGATGTCGGCGCTACGTTGCGCCCGGGTGACCCTCGAGGTCTGCCATAGCCAAAAGAGGGAGTGGAATAGCTAGTAACCACCTATGCGCCACGAATCCTACACACTGTCCCTTTAAGCATATGCACTTTAATCTAGATAGTATTACAGTAGTTTATATCCTTGACCCATACATTTCTCTACAAACACCAGCTTCTTAGTATCTCGTGGACCCTGTAATAAAATGAAAAGTAAATTTTTTTTTACAATTTGAGCCTTATTTCGGTAATAAAACAAGTTGTTTTACTCACCCATAGCACTTTGGTGTCATATGGAGCACTTCCAGAGATGTTTTAGATTTGCGGTTAGCCTAGCGCGACTTCTAGCCATAGCTCGGTGCATATAATATATTCCCCGAGGATGTAATATGCCCCGTGCGGGCTCCAAATAACACAAACTTTAGCACTTTTCAAATCATAGAAGCCCGATGTCTTAGTCTACGATTTCGTTTGAAGCAAAAGTGGCCTGTAATCCGAGATTTATCCATGGTTTACTAGTCTGGTTAACACCTGACCATATCACAAGTGAGATATGGGTCTGGAAACTCGCTTCGAAAAATCCCGTAGCGGAGGTGTGGTTAGCGATTGCCAACGGCCGTTTATTGGGCGTTATGAATGTCTATCATTGAGCGTATACGTAAGTCCATAGCCAATCATGTCAGTTGTCAGTTCAAACTACAAGCTTCCGTTTGTCATGTAGTACGCGTCACCGTCTTGCCACACCTCCCCCGCTCTCTGATTGGGGCCCTAAATCTGGGACTCTCGCTTGGACGAGTTTCCAGGCCGCCTTCCAGTTCGAAACGAACGGAAGCGGCCTGGGAATTCCCAGGCTAATGGTTTACAGCTTTGCGTTTCATGTTTGGGTCCCGGGAGCTGAGAGCACAGTCCGCACATGCGCACTGGCCTCCTCATCTACTCGAAACTATGGCTAAATCTCGGATTACAGGCCACTTTTGACCACACGAAATCGTAGGATAAGACATCGGGCTTCTATGATTTGAAAAGTGCTAAAGTTTGTGTTATTTAGAGACCGCAAACATGTGCCCCGAGAACTCACATGATGGAGATCGCAAATCTAAAACATCTCTGGAAGTGCTCCATATGACACCAAAGTGCTATGGGTGAGTAAAACAACTTGTTTTATTACCGAAATAAGGCTCAGATTGTAAAAAACGTTACTTTTCCTTTAACTGTACAGAAGGATTATCAGACCACCTCACTGCAGGCCTGGACTGGTAATCGGGCATACCGGGTGGGCCAACAGTCCTAGAGGCCGATGCTTTATTTTTTTTACTTAGAGACCGGCCCACAATTTAAGGGGGGTGGCCCATTGGTCCATCTTCAATATAGACAGTGGACTAAACCAGTCAGGATATCCTCCTGAGACCCGGCCCATTATTTTGTGCCCTTTATAGTGGACATTGAGTTAACCAGTCGATCTTTTAAGTGTTTAGAGATACACTCTAGTTTGTGGCTGCGCTATGATAAATAAATACATAAATAAACAAACCAGGTCTCAACTAGGACTAAACCAGGTCTAAACTAGGACTAAACCAGGTCTAAACTGGACTAAACCAGGACTAAATCAGGAATAAACCAAGACAAAACAGGACTAAACCAGGAGAAAATCAGGAATAAACCAGGTCTAAACTAGGACTAAACCAGGTCTGAACCAAATTTGAGTGAGGTTTAAACCACATCTAAACCAGGATTAAACCAGGTCTAAACTAGATCTAAACCATGACTAAAAGAGGTCTAAACCAGATCAATACATAAAAAATAAATAAATAAATAAGAAATTAAAAGGGAGTCCAAAAACTTTTTCAGGCGACTGTAGAAGCTTGTCAAAGATATTGGTAATAAAAAAAATGTCTTTGTTAGGTTAACGTCACATGGATTAAACACTATTACAGTCCATTACAGAGGACACGTTACAACATTATGAATAAAAATAAAATTAACAAAATGTAAATGCTAAGGTGTTCATTTACCTCCAAATAGAAAATCACACACCCACACACACAAAAATGAAATACACTTTTTCTTCGGGTCCCAGGAGGATGTAGTAGCTTATGAGAGCGATCCCACCATAGACGCTGCAAAATGTTCTAAAATAACCTCCATATTCTCTGGAGGGGCTGCTGGAGCCTCCACGTCCTCTGCAGCCCAGGCTGAAGGTGGACAGGGAGAGGAGCAGCCAGAGACTGTGGACAGGGAACCTGAGGGAACCTGAGGGAACCCGAGGGAACCTGAGGGACAGAGTGACCAGGGAAGTGTCACACAGGCCCAGCAGGTCAGCAGGTTAGGATAATAAAGGGACTTTTAGGTGATGGCAGGCATGAAAATCCCTCACCTTTCTGTGAAATTCGCCGTTTTGAAGCCAAAACAGGTGACCTACGTGAATTGTTTAGATTCGATGAGAAAGGTTTTTGTGTGTGTGTGTGTGTGTGTGCGTGTGCGTGTGTGTGCAAGATGCATTTTAAATATACCATTGAATGTGTGCAAGTTTGCTGGTGGGTTTCGGGAGTTGGGATTTTTTCCTTTAAATGTTGCGCCCTGGTTTCCCCTAGGCTAAGATGTAACAATAGCAAAATACTATGCTTCATAAATTAGAACAGTGGTTCTTAACCTGGGTTTGATCGAACCCTAGGGGTTCGGTGAGTCTGTCTCAGGGGTTCGGCGGAGGTCAAGACATGCACCCGAGTCGCAAAATACTGTCGCTGTGTCCTTAGGCAAGACACTTTACCCACATTTGCCTAGTATGAAAGTGACGTGTGCATGAGTGTTGGACATGGTCGGAGGGGCCGATGGCGCAGATTGGCAGCCTCGCTTCCGCTTCGCTTCGCAGCTGTGGCTACATAAAGTAGCTTACCACCACCAAGTGTGGAGTGAATGAACCATGAACTGTAAAGCACTTTGAGTGGCACGAAAGGTGCTATATAAATCCAATGAATTATTATTGAATTATTGTATTGGTTTTGTTTTTTTGAACACAGTGATGTTAATGCACGGTTCATTTTGTGCGCCAGTAAAACATACCTGTGTCTTGAATTTGAGAAAAAAAATCATATTTTATTTTTCAATAAAGAAGGGTTCGGTGAATGTGCATATGAAACTGGTGGGGTTCAGTAGCTCCAACAAGGTTAAGAACCACTGAATTAGACCATGTGCTCCTCTAATTATGAGGGGCCAGTCTAAGCCAAAAATGCCAGGGCTGTTTTTTGTCCCAGCCCTGCCTCACTGTCTGCTCTACTGCGCATGTCTCTTGCAGAAAGAACCGCTGTTGTGTCTGGTATCATGGCAGTGTCTTGTAGATTTCAGACTCTCCCTGGGGCGGGGCTAGGTGTGTCCATCAGGTATGAGTGGATGTCCAGCTACTGAAGTTTGGGCCATTTCTTCTCATCATTTACCCATTCACTTGCAGTTAACGCTAGGGATGTCAACAATTAATCGATTAACGGTTAATTGTCAATTAAGACGTTGGTCGATCAAAATGCATTAATTGTAATTAACCGCTAACCACGGACACGCGTACACGCGCACCCGCGTGGTCATGAAACAAGGCAACCGCGCTACGCCAAGATCGACTCACAGCCGACCGCAGGCGCCAACGGCACTGCTCAGCAGCCCCGGGTGTACGCGCGAGGCGAGATCGAACCCGGAATGCGTGCCGCTGCTGCTGGCGGCTGAGCCGCGGCGAAACCAGCAGCAGCGGCACGTGGTGGTTTAATCCTGGTCTAGTCCAGGTCTAGTCCCGGTCCAGTCCAGGTCCAGTCCAGGTCCAGACCTGGTTCAGACCTGGTCCAGTCCACGTTCAGTCCTGGTCTAGTCTCTTAGCCAATCAGGACAGAACACAATGTTACACTATAAAAAAATGTTACACTATAAAAAAAAATTGGATAGAGCGAGGGATTACTGTATTTTGTTATTCAGCATCAATACATTTGTCTGATTTTTACTAAGGAATAATTAATTGAGGAATATACAATATAATAATACTATGATATATTTATGACTCAGTGTTATGTTACTATAGCTTATATTCTTAAAGACCCTATTGAAACACTAAAATTCAGGTGAAAAACGCCGCTTATCAGTTAATCGTTAATCGATCGATAAGGTCAATCAACTATCAGTTAATGAATTAACCGATAATTTGCATCCCTAGTTAACGCATATGGATCATTAAAGGGACAGTGTGTAAGATTTTTACCCGTTAATTACTGAAATTGAAGATACCCATTCAAAAATACATTGTTTTCCAAGCCTTTTCACTTCCATCATGAAATCAAAGTATTCTTTTGGACTTAGATATAGTCACATAAAAGGGGGATCTTCCCCATGCAGAGGCAGCCATTTTGAATACGAGAGCCGCAGAAGGACATTTGGGCTCCGCCTTCGCCTTCGGCAAGGCTCGTGGTTTTGGGTAAACAACACAAGCATGCTGCCGGATCAGACGTCGTAATGGATCTAACACGTGTTTTGGACTAAATTGTTTTACTGGATTTTATTCGCTGGATCCTTACGGACAAATTGAGAGCAAGTTTATGGTGAAATACAGAGTTTGACCTGTGCAAAGCATTCTAAGGTAAGCTAACCTCGTTTTGTGCTTTTCCGTATAAAAGCCCCATGTGCTCGGGGAGTGATTGTTGTGCAGGGAAATGAATTGCATAGTCAAAAAGAGGAGACTGTAAGGTTTCATTTGATGTGTAGAGTGTCATGGTACATGATCGGGAATGTGTGTTTTCATGAGAAAAAAACAAAAAAAAACAGGACCGCGTTTTATTTATACAGTAGCGGCGCGCGGCTCGTGCGCGGGTACGAGAGCTGTCCGCGTTACGGCGCGCCCGGGTGACCCTCGAGGTCTGCCGTAGATAAAACAGAAAGTGCAATAGCACCATCCACCTATGCGCCACGAATCCTACACACTGGGGCTTTAAGACGTTTTTAATCACATGGTCATTATCCTTTTTGGTGCATTGACAACATCCGCTGTGTTGAAAGACAAGTAGGAGTATATTGTATAGTTCTCCGCCCATACCAGCTTCTCAGTATCTCTCCTCAGCCCCCCTCCCTCTCTGCCCCGGGACAGTGAGATAACCAGATATTAACAGAGGAGGACAGCCCGTGGCTCAGCGGACCACGCTTGGGCGCATTACGTAATAGCCATAGATTAAAGAGGCTATGATGAGCGGACGGCACCAACAGAGCCACACCCAGAGCGGTCCCTGTGTGTGCTGGGTCTGTTTAGATATATTATTTTACTTGTTATTCTGTCACTCATGTATGCAGTCTATAGACATCGCCAAGGAAACAAGCCTTGCCATATGGCGTGTTGAAACATTATGTGGGTGATTTCTTGACATAGTGGTCGGCATAAATATATTCCGGAGTTGTTTATTTGTCTCCCTGCGAGTAAATGGTCAAAGGATAACATAAATGTGTTACATTTTTAGATTTTTACTCGCTGCAAGTATCAAAATGAAACAGCAATAAGTCACAAGGAGAGACACAAGTTCAACGTTAAGATTTTTGTGTGGCATTCCATATACAGTGGTACCTCACCTTACGAATGACCCAACAAAGTTACGAAACGCCTTCACGGTAAATTTTTGTCAAGTTACGAAACGCGAAATCTCAAAAATTCAAATAATGCGCGCTCAGCCACACACATTATACGCTTTTCTCAGACTGAATTTAAACTTTTCTCACGTTTGTCTCTCGTTTAAACACTCAAACTTTCCTAGATTTTCAACAAAATGTATCAATATTGAAGTGTGGGGGGAAGCGGGAGGGGGGAGAAGACTGCGCGGACACGTGTGCGCAGCATGACCCGGCACAGAGCTGACAGCAGGACTAGACCAAGATCTAAACCTGGACTGGACCAGGACTAAACCTGGGCTAAACCAGGACTAAACCAGGACTAAACCTGGACTAAACCTGGACTAAACCAGGACTAGAACAGGTGGATTAAAGCGCCGCGTGCGGGTCTATTTCCTGGTTTCTCACGAGTCACAGCTGAGGCGAGCAGCGAGGAGGAGACCGCAGGCAGTCTGAGCGCATGTGAGCGAGAGCCATGCAAGAGCCGGTGGTCTAGACCTCCTCTAGACCTGACCAGGTCCTCCTCTAGACCTGGTCAGGTCTAGAGGAGTCGCGGTGGTCTGGACTAAACCAGGACTAAACCTGGACTAAACCAGGAGGAGCCGCGCTCACATGCGCTCAGACTGCCTGCGGTCTCCTCCTTTCTGCTCGCCTCAGCTGTGACTTGTGAGAAACCAGGAAATAGACCCGCACGCGGCGCTTTAATCCACCTGTTCTAGTCCTGGTTTAGTCCAGGTTTAGTCCAGGTTTAGTCCTGGTTTAGTCCAGGTTTAGTCCTGGTTTAGTCCTGGTCCAGTCCAGGTTTAGATCTTGGTCTAGTCCTGCTGTCAGCCCCGCGCCGGGTCATACTGCGCTATCACACGTGTCCGCGCAGTTTTCTCCCCCCTCCCGCTTCCCCCCACACTTCAATATTGATACATTTTGTTGAAAATCTATGAAAGTTTGAGTGTTTAAACAGAGACAAATGTGAGAAAAGTTTAAATCCAGTCTGAGAAACCAATCAGGACGCAGAACACATTGTTACACTATAAAAAAAAGTTACACTATAAAAAAAAAAAAACTTGGATCGGGGCCTTGGAACGGATCAGGCTTTTTCCATTGAAATAGCTACTCAACTTACGAATTTTTCACGTTACGAAACCACTTCTGGAACAAATTAATTTCGTAAGGTGAGGTACCACTGTATTTATTTCGTACGGAGCTCCATGGAGATGTGGGTTAACATTCAGGGAAGGCAATTACATGTGCATGGAGATAAGCATGAACAAGAAATACTACATAGTGAAGCTTTAACTCACATTTCCATTTAAAATGTCCCTGATTTTTTCCTCTCCTCTCTCTGTGTTTGAGCAAAATTCTTGCCCCAGTACAGATATATTATATAAGCAGCTCTTGACGTCATAAGACGTCAGCCGTGTATTATCTGCATTTAATTTTTTTAATGGTTGATTGTATGATAATCAGGAAGTGTGTGGTTAGCATGCTAGTTGTTGTTAGCTTTACCATGACAACAAAACTCTGCTCTATTGTGAAATGTGCTTATCTATTAATCGCTGAGGTAAGTGAGTTATGACTTTTGGACTGCTGCATACTGCAATTTCTGATTTTCACATTTTTAAGACACAAATCAGAATTTTTAACAAGTACAACACCTTTTATGTAAATTTCCATCAGCTTTGTTTCTTGTAAGCCTAGCTGAGTGGATCGCCGCTGGAATAGGTTGTTTTGCGTGCTCCACTTTTACACTGTTACACTGGGAAGAGTAGGAGGCATGCATCACACTAAATCACTGCTTTCACCAAATATGTGGGAGGCTCACTCTTTATTACACAAAACATCCAAAGCACAACAATGGAGCAGCCTGGTGAACAGTCATCTGCCCGTCACGATTCACTACAGTACGGCAACCTGCTGTGGACACATTGGACGAAGTCTCCAGCAGGTGTGGAACCCCAGGTGCAGCGCCGGCCGACTCTGTGGTTACGCATAATCACAATGACAATATTATGGCACTCCCTCAAAATGGGATAAAGATGTATGTAAATGTGGTCATATTTTATTGCATTTTTATGTCATTTAAAACAAAAAGCAAATTAAGGCCAACTATGGCCAATTTGCATAGCCTCTAAACGCCTATACAGTGGTACCTCACCTTACGAAATTAATTTGTTCCAGAAGTGGTTTCATAACGTGAAAAATTCGTAAGTTGAGGAGCTATTTCAATGGAAAAAGCCTGATCCGTTCCAAGGTTTTTTTTTAAAATAGTGTAACTTTTTTTTTTATAGTGTAACGTTGTGTTCCTGACGGGCTAAGAGACTAGAACAGGACTAAAAGAACGTGGAATAAACCAGATCTGGCCAGAACTAAACCTGGATTGGACCTGTTATTATTATAACATGGCAGTGCCGTTGGAGGAGCGCGTTGCTCGTGTCTGCGCTCCTTGCCAGCCCCGCGGGGCTCTGCTTCTATCTCACCTCCAGAGCCGGGGGGCTCTGTGAGCTAACAGGCCGAGAAAGGTGCTCTATCGGCCGGCAAGACCGCGGGGTCTCGCTCGGGGGGGGGGCTCTGGTTCTATGTGACTTCCAGAGCCGGGGGGCTGACACTGTGAGCCGCGCGGGCCCGAGGAGGAGGCACGGCCCGGGCGCCACGGCTCTCCATCCCGCAGCCCCGGTGTAGCGCGGCCTCGCGCCGTATGGACGTTTTGATCCTTCGATGTCGGCTCTTCCTATCATTGTGAAGCAGAATTCACCAAGCGTTGGATTGTTCACTCACTAAGGGAACGTGAGTGGGGTTTAGACCGTCGTGAGACAGGTGAGTTTTACCATACTGATGATGTGTTGTTGTGTATTGAGCCGTGTCCCCCCCAACACATTCCATTGAAAATCTATGAAAGTTCGAGTGTTCAAACGAGAGAGAAATGCGAGAAAAGCCCAACTCCACTCTGAAAAAAGTGTAGAATGTGTGGTGAGGCATTTACAGCCCTAAAACATGTAGAACAATTGCCAAATACAAAGTTGTCCTACCTCGTGGACTTCTCCCACCGCGGGCCACCTCTGGAACCTAACCCCGTGTGTGTTGATAAAGTGTATTTACGTTTCGGGGCGTGCATCTGAGCGCGTATTAATTGAATTTTTGAGATGTGTTGTTTTTAAAGTGCTTTATAAATAAAGTTGGATTGGATTGGAGATTTCGCGTTTCGTAACTTGAAATTTCATTCGTATCTAGAGACCAAAATTTGACGTGAAGGCGTTTCGTAACTTGAAATTTTCGTTTGTTGGGTCATTCGTAAAATGAGGTACCACTGTATTTTGTGATCTATGTTATAATGTTTCTTCAAAAACAGAACTGGAGATGTCATTAGTTTCATTCACAGGTGTTTAACACACAAACCCTGCATAATTACGCTGAATTCTTCTTTCAAGCTGAAAAAAAAACCCTGTTCCACCTTGTGATGTCATGTGGTAGCCCAATACAGGAAGTGCTCAATGCCATTCATCTTCAGCAAACTCATTTAGATAATGACCTCACAGCATTTTGAGGTTTGGACATGGACAAACCCAATGTAGTGTTTGTGTATTTTGATGAACTGGACATAATGAGATGTGAATTAAACTTAACTTGGAAAAAAAATGTCTATCCAGCGTCCCCTGCAAAGTTATAAATGGATAGAAACATTTATCTCCAATGTGGAAATGATGCAACCATTATCACTGTTTACATTTTTAATCTCAAATAGGTAATTCTGCTTATCTCTACAACTATTCTGATCCATTTTCCAATACCTCCCACACGCAGTTACCATATTGTACTTCAACATACGTTATTGTGTACAGTCATACCCATATGTTATTGACAAAAGTCCATTGTAAACACAGTAAAAGTAGTGCGTACAGTACAGAGTGGGTGGAGTGGTGCAGTGAGTGAGGATTAACACAAACTTAGAGTGTGTAGGAGGCTTGGAGAGAGAGAGAGGGAAGCAGAGAGAAGCAGAGGTGTATTTTTAGGAGAGTCCACAGGTGTCTGGCTTCAGAACAGCTGTGATTTTCTCCTGTTTATCCTGCAGCCCTGATAATTACACTCGCTATGAGACGCACTTCATTGTCAGCATGAAATATGCATGTAGCATAACATAACGTTTGTACATTTGGAAGGGCTCACTAATCTTGTTTAAATATATATGCATGTATGTTATTATTTTTATCTCAAAGCAATATGATGTACAGCCATTGTTTCTGTTGTCTGTCTAGTTGTAATGAAAAAAAAATGTTTTAAGTGGGTCTAAACAGTTAAAGGAAAAGTAACGTTTTTTTTTTTACAACCTGAGCCTTATTTCGGTAATAAAACAAGTTGTTTTACTCACCCATAGCACTTTGGTGTCATATGGAGAACTTCCAGAGATGTTTTAAGATTAGCCTTAGCCTAGCGCGACTTCTAGCCATAGCTTGGGGCATATAATATATTCCCCGAGCATGTAATATGCCCCGTGCGGGCTCCAAATAACACAAACTTTAGCACTTTTCAAATCGAAGCTCGATGTCTTAGTCTACGATTTCGTTTGAAGCAAAAGTGGCCTGTAATCCAAGATTTATCCATAGTTTACAGCTTTGCGTTCCATGTTTGGGTCCCGGGAGCTGACAGCACAGTCCGCACATGTGCACTGGCCTCCTCATCTACTCGAAACTATGGCTAAATCTCGGATTACAGGCCACTTTTGACCACACAAAATCGTAGGATAAGACATTGAGCTTCTATGATTTGAAAAGTGCTAAAGTTTGTGTTATTTGGAGACCGCAAACATGTGCCCCGAGAACTCACATGATGGAGATCGCAAATCTAAAACATCTCTGGAAGTGCTCCATATGACACCAAAGTGCTATGGGTGAGTAAAACAACTTGTTTTATTCCCGAAATAAGGCTCAGATTGTAAAAAACGTTACTTTTCCTTTAAACTCCAGCTACGATCACATTGCAAATAGCGCTGCTACAAGGGAGAGTGAGGGAAGAGAAGGAGGTGGGGTTTGGGCACAAGAGAAATAGTTGGGTTGGTCTAACAGGAATTCACACTGCAAACACTGCAGGGCAGTCTTGTGTGATATCACATAGTACTTGAAAATGCAGTGGGCAGCACATGTTATTTTATTTATTCATTTATTTATTTGACTGTATTGACACACATTTGGAAATGTCCATAGATTGCATTGATGTTGCAAAAAGAAAACAGTAGACAATGCGAATAAAATACCACAATAGTGTGTTTAGTTCCACTTAAAGATTGCAAAGACTTTCATTAGAAAACAGTTTCATTAAAGGTCCCATGGCATGAAATTTTCACTTTCTGAGGTTTTTGAACGTTAATGTGAGCTCCCCTACCCTGTTTAGCCCCCCCCCCCCCATGGCTAAAAGTTGCGAAATGTCTAAACTGAGCATTTGCGATCCTTTTCTGCGTTACAAAAAATCAGAGCTCAAACGGGCGATTTTGAACAAGGCACCTTATTGACGACAGATCGAAAAAAGAAATGCAAATGCAGTTCCACCCCCGTCTGTCTGTACTCAGCGTCTCTGTAAATCACGCCCAGAGAGTTTGGACTGCGAATGCGCTAGGCAATGCGAAATGCGTTTTTTTATTTGCCTGGAGGCACGTCCGAGTGTTTCTAGGCTCGGAAGTCCTTTATCTGAGCCTCTGGACCTTTGAACAGCAGTGGTTTAATTTTATTTTCTGTGGAAATGTGTTTATTTTTCAATGGAACGCTTCAAATCTCTCCCCCGTGCAAAAACAAGGAAATGGATCAGCTGTGGGCTGACAGCGGAGACCGGAGCATTTGGCCACGCCCCCACCCTCTACTATTGGCCAGCTCTTTTCTCCTCATTTGCATTCAACCAACAACGCCCAGAATAAAGAGTTTGAGAGAGATATTTATGACTCTTTCTCATCTTATCTCTGTTTCTCATGCACTGAGTGTTGATTTTGAAGAAGGATTCATTTACAGTATTAGGGAACCATTAAGGAGCCATGTAAAAGCATCAAGAAGTACCATGTCATGGGATCTTTAAAAGCTTTGTCATTTATCACAATTGATTTGAAATGCCAGTTGAAATGTATTTACCATTCTGGCAAAGGAGAAATGTGAGGGTGGAAGTTTAGCATTGCTCAGTGCAGCTGTTAATTTCAGTCTAAGGTCTCCAGCTTCTGTCTTTGTGAGCTTGTTGTTTCCGCTGCCGTGATGTAGTCCACCGTGGGGATGTGGTTAGGAGTCACAGAGAAATTCAGTCCTTTGCACAGAACTTCTTTCTCTGTCTGAGTGAGTACCCGGTTGGAAAGATTTTTCACCCAGCGTTCTTTGTGCACTGATTGGCTCGGTCTGTCCTCCTTCCTATTGTCACTCGGATCCTTGGGGTTCTTTCTATGTTGATTCTGGAGTTGTGCAAACTTCCTAATGTGTCGCTCTTTGGTTTTGTTGTGCTGCCTCAACTTAGAGGTAAGATCGGGCCTAAAAAATCCAGCCCAACCTGACCCGGCCCGCGGGTATTAAAGCCCGACCCGGCCCAAACCCGACCAATTAACTTGAGTTGCAGGCCCGAGCCCGAAGCAAACCCAAAATTTCATATTTTATTTGTGAGGACTCGGGAGGAGGAGGGGTGATTTATGATAAATTAAAGCCTGTCTTTTGTAACGAAATCCAAGTTAAACAAGACTGTATAAACATTGACATCTTTTATATTTGTTTCTGCAGAGGGCACATTAACCGACAATTTTCCATCATTGACGGATTTTTTTAAGAGTTGACGGGAAAAATTTAAGGCCGTCCGTCATTTTGACGGGTTGAAAATTGGGCCATAAACCACAGCAGCAGTACGTCCTTAAGAATCTAGCGCGGCACTTTAAGAGAGAAGCAGAGAGACAAAGAAGAACAATGACGGGTGGATAATAGAGACAATTATATAGAGAGATAATAGTGTTTGTCTTTTCAGTTCTCCTGTCTTTAGTTTATCCTTAACTTCTTGCTCCTCCATATTGGGGATACCAGGTCAAACTTGCGGAGGGGAAGATTATTAAGAGAGCGGCGTTCACGTGCGCAGAGCTCTGGCTCTGCAGCTCCTGTTTAGTAGTTAAATTGCAATTACATTACAGCGCCTTCTCTGTTTTATCCAAATTATTTATTTTAAAACAAGTATTCCTTAGTTTAGTATCGGGCTCGGGCTTAAGATCTTACCTCTACCTCAACTGACCTGTAGCTATGAAGTCGTTAATCTTGTGAAACATTTCTTTTGGCACTAGACCCGTTATTTTGTTTAGTAAGCTGTCTATTTCAGATTTTAAGTTATCAATTTCATAATTGAGACGGCTGATTCTAAGGCTGAGTATACCTCTCAGGTAACGCTGGGTTAACCTGTCTGCCCTTTGTCCTGGTTCCGGTGCTTTCTTCTGTAGAACCTTGGGAATAAGTTGCTCCTGTCGACATCTAAGATTAAAGCGTAGATGATTCCTCTTCTCGGCTAGATTTCTTGTGTCCTTTTCCAGCTTTCTTACCAGTCCAATGATGTTGGGCTCGTAGTTTTTCTTCCAAGCTGCTTCTTCAGTTTTCCATATTGTTCAGACCTAATTTCACTCACATGCTTGTCTCCTGGGGTTTAAATCAGTGTAGGACTGCCACTGGATGTTGAATCATCTAGAAATTGTATTCATAATGCTGCAATAATGCACCAAGAAAAACAAAAAAAAGCACCCTTTCCAAAGATGCAATTGCTGGAATCAACAGGGATATGATTAAAAAAAATAATGGCTGTTAATTGTTTTTTGTTTTTTTAACAAATATTGTAAATGTTTCTATATTTTTCTTGGCTTGCTTTGAGACTCTCATCCACAAACATTTACATAAAGATCTTTTTAATACCTCACAGAGAAAGCCTCTACACCCACACACAGCCTACAGAGAACATAGCTGTACTATTACTCTGCGGCGGCCATATTGGTACTGTCCTTTGACCTCATCTCCAACACTCCCACACAGTTAACACATCCAACACAATAAAGCCAATATACATTTCATTTCAGTGTGTAGCTTCCACACCCATAACTGCTCATGTGCTACTGTACCTCACCGGCAATCAGAGCTTTCCCTTTCCCTAGACATGTAAAGGTGCACTACATTTTTGGTTGGGGGTCCGTCACTTACTTGTTTCTATGGATATGTCATTGCTCTGCCTGGAATGTTCCACAGTGTGACATTAAAGGAAAAGTAACATTTTTTTTTACAATCTGAGCCTTATTTCGGTAATAAAACAAGTTGTTTTACTCACCCATAGCACTTTGGTGTCATATGGAGCACTTCCAGAGATGTTTTAGATTTGTGATCTCCATCATGTGAGTTCTCGGGGCACTTATTTGCGGTCTCCAAATAACACAAACTTTAGCATTTTCAAATCATAGAAGCTCGATGTCTTATCCTACAATTTTGTGTGGTCAAAAGTGGCCTGTAATCCGAGATTTAGCCATAGTTTCGAGTAGATGAGGACGCCAGTGCGCATGTGCGGACTGTGCTCTCAGCTCCCGGGACCCAAACATGAAACGCAAAGCTGTAAACTATGGATAAATCTCGGATTACAGGCCACTTTTGCTTCAAACGAAATCGTAGACTAAGACATCGGGCTTCTATGATTTGAAAAGTGCTAAAGTTTGTGTTATTTGGAGCCCGCACGGGGCATATTACATGCTTGGGAAATATATTATATGCCCCGAGCTATGGCTAGAAGTCGCGCTAGGCTAACCGCAAATCTAAAACATCTCTGGAAGTGCTCCATATGACACCAAAGTGCTATGGGTGAGTAAAACAACTTGTTTTATTACCGAAATAAGGTTACCTGGCCAGCCAAATGATATCTCTCTGTATTTCCTATACAGCGAGATACCATTTGGACACCCTCGCTCCACCCTCGCTCCCCCGGTTAACAATGGACTCCGCGATTCTGATTCGTTCAAAGATGGTGACGTCAGTGCACCTGCCTTTGCCCGCAACGTCCCTTCCATTCAGCTGTAAAATTGGTCTTAAATGACCTAAAACACATCGATTCCTTAAAACCACAGCAGCTGACAGCTCTAGAGGCCTTTCTTTTCAAAAAATATGTTTTTGCATTGCTTCCTACCGGCTTGGTTCACGTCGCTGTCCGTTAACTGTTCTCTGATTGGTTCACTTAGCTGTCTGTCTAAGCGCAACAGCAGCGCATTCTGGACCAAGCGTTACCAGACTCGCCGCTGGTACAGCGATGAGTCATGGATTCTTCCAGGCAAGAAATAAGGCTCAAATTGTAAAAAAAACACGTTACTTTTCCCTTTAAACAACTCACAACAAACAACCTAAAATGCATTAAGTTCCAGGTGGTTTTATAGCTTAAAGGGATATGCCACCCCCAGGTCAAACTTGGGCATCTCCCCACAGTCCAGAGACTAAAATAAGTGGTGGAAAGCGTTTTTCTGGTGACGCAGCCATTGTCCAGGTCTGTCAGCACTGACCGCCGCGGTATCTGCTGCTCCTCCGCGTTAGACTGGAGTCTAACGTCGCCAGAGGAAGATTTCGGCCAAAAGGAATTCATTTGCTCGATGCGTTTCCCAATTACTTTCTGTGTAGTGCGCATTCATATCGAGTGCAAATAAATGTGCAAATCAACACGGAGAGCTTGACTTGGTCATTTTGGGTGGGAACTATTTTTGAGTGCGGAAAAAGAAAGATGAAGCACACACCACGCTGCGTAACAGGAGAACTCCCTTCCTGGTGCGTAACAGGGATTCCCCTGTCAGCGTGGTGTGTGCTTCGTCTGTCTTTTTCTGCACTGAAAAATAGTTCCCACCCAAAATGACCAAGTCAAGCTCTCCGTGTTGATTTGCACATTTATTTGCACTCGATATGAATGCGCACTACACAGAAAGTAATTGGGAAACACATCAAGCAAATTAATTCCTTTTGGCCGAAATCTTTCTCTGGCGACGTTAGACTCCAGTCTAACGCGGAGTAGCTGCAGATACCGCGGCGGTCAGTACTGACAGACCTGGACAATGGCTGCGTCACCAGAAAAACGCTTTCCACCACTTATTTTAGTCTCTGGACTGTGGGGAGATGCCCAAGTTTGACCTGGGGGTGGCATATCCCTTTAAAAATACCTAGAAAACAGCATTCTGACTGTGAGCAGGGTCGCCTCTCCGCAGATCTGACCAGTAACTTGGTCTGTTTTGGTCTCCATGAAGATAGAAAGGTTTAATGCCATACTGTGAAACATTCCAGACAACGCAGTAACATTTCTATTGAAAAACAGCATTTGACGGACCCTCCACCAGAGAAGTTACACACTGCCGCTTTCAATGAGAACATAGCAGGCGTTAGTTCATCTCCAAAGTTCTACAGGAGCTACTATTTGCTCTTGTCAAATATGGATTCCAAACCAATATGGTCCCAGATGTTTCATAAATCTTAAGAAAACATTCATAGAAATAGATGTAATAGGACCCAGACAAGTAAAGCCTGCAGCTGCTCTGCTTATATGAACAATGATACAGAAGTCTGGTGTCCTGTACCATACAACTACTTTATTACACAAGGCCCATATACACCATATATATGAGTCATTGTATTAAATAGGAACCTAGTGCCATTTAGACCACTGCAAACTGTTTACACTGAACTATTTCTGTCTTTCATGTTTTTAAAGGGATATGCCACCCCCAGGTCAAACTTGGGCATCTCCCCACAGTCCAGAGACTAAAGAAGAAGAAGTGAACTTTATTGATCTCACACTGGAGAAATTCTTCTCTGCATTTTAACCCATCCTATATATACAGTATATACATATATTAGGAGCAGTGGGCAGCACACATTAGGGCGCCCGGGGACCATCTCCATGATCTTCTTGCTTCGGCTTGGTCAGGACCTAAGCTGGAGTACCTATGGTGCATGTTTTGGGTTGGTGGGGGAAACCGGAGTGCCCGGAGGAAACCCACCCAGACACGGGGAGAACATGCAAACTCCACACAGAAAGGCTCGGGCGACCCGGGGATCGAACCCAGACCATGCATGCAAACTCCACACAGAACACACACGGAAAGGTCTGGGCGACCCGGGGATCGAACCCGGAACCTTCTTGCTGTGAAGCAAGAGCGCTAACCACTCTGCTACCGTGCCGCACAATAAAATAAAATAAGTGGTGGAAAGCGTTTTTCTGGTGACGCAGCCATTGTCCAGGTCTGTCAGCACTGACCGCCGCGGTATCTGCAGCTACTCCGCGTTAGACTGGAGTCTAACGTCGCCAGAGAAAGATTTCGGCCAAAAGGAATTAATTTGCTCGATGCAAAGCACACACCACGCTGCGTAACAGGGGAACTCCCTTCCTGGTGCGTAACAGGGATTCCCCTGTCAGCGTGGTGTGTGCTTCGTCTGTCTTTTTCCGCACTGAAAAATAGTTCCCACTATGGAAACTTATTGACGTCAGATCGAAAAAAGAAATGCAAATGCAGTTCCACCTGCGTCTGTCTGTACTCAGCGTCTCTGTAAATCACGCGCAGAGAGTTTGGACCGCGAATGCGCTCGGCAATGCGAAATGCGTTTTTTTATTTGCCTGGAGGCACGTCCGAGTGTTTCTAGGCTCGGAAGTCCTTTATCTGAGCCTCTGGACCTTTGAACAGCAGTGGTTTAATTTTATTTTCTGTGGAAATGTGTTTATTTTTCAATGGAACGCTTCAAATCTCTCCCCCCGTGCAAAAACACGGAAATGGATCAGCTGAGAGCTCTGAGGGAGAGCGGAGAGTTTGGCCACGCCCCCATCCTCTACTATAGGCCAGCTCTTTTCTCCTCATTTGCATTCAAGCAACAACGCCCATAATGGCCTGTTCAGAGAGAGAAAAATTACTCTTTCTCATCTTATCTCTGTTTCTCATGCAGTGAGTGTTGATTTTGAAGAAGGATTCATTTACAGTATTAGGGAACCATTAAGGAGCCATATAAAAGCATCAAGAAGTACCATGTCATGGGATCTTTAATAGTTTCGTGAGAAATATAAGCATTATCTGAAAAGCATTGAATAGTCCAACACAACTTCATGCTGTTTGACTCATGATGAAGGAAATCTGAGCTAAACAGAATAGTTGGAATCATAGGAGATGCTGCTACAGTAACCATGGCAACCTGGTCCAGTCTTTGCTCTGAGTTTTTGACTGTCAACTGAGTAAAGTTAGTGGTTTATTTTCTGAAGACTGGCTGGATGCAGAAATAAAGCCTGTCTAACTTGACATTGTCGGTGGACTTTGGGAGGAGTATTTTGAAACAGACTGTTTGGTGCAGAGGATTTTATGAGACAGCTCTTGATGGTCCAGTTCAAAATGTTGGATTACATAATCCGGGAATATTGGAACACACGTCTGTATTTATGCAAGAGGTTGGGGGGTTAAATCTCCTTAGTGTTAGGCATGTGTTGTTTGAGTTATGCATATTTATGTGTTTTGAGAATTGGGGACCTAAACATCAAATTATGCTTATATTGAGTTTTTTGTTATACAAAAATAAGACTATTAAAGCAGAGCTATAATGGAAAATTTAACTTTTCTGAGCTTTTAAACATGTTTCTCCTCATTTACCCTCTCAAAGTTGGATTTAGTGTGATTCGTGCATGTTTGAGTAATCTTTAAAGGGACAGTGTGTAAGATTTTGACCCGTTAATTACTGAAATTGAAGATACCCATTCAAAAATACATTGTTTTCCAAGCCTTTTCACTTCCATCATGAAATCAAAGTATTCTTTTGGACTTAGATATAGTCACATAAAAGGGGGATCTTCCCCATGCAGAGGCAGCCATTTTGAATAGGAGAGCCGCAGAAGGACATTTGGGCTCCGCCTTCAGCAAGGCTCGTGGTTTTGGGTAAACAACACAAGCATGCTGCCGGATCAGACGTCGTAATGGATCTAACACGTGTTTTGGACTAAATTGTTTTACTGGATTTTATTCGCTGGATCCTTACGGACAAATTGAGAGCAAGTTTATGGTGAAATACAGAGTTTGACCTGTGTAAAGCATTCTAAGGTAAGCTAACCTCGTTTTGTGCTTTTCCGTATAAAAGCCCCATGTGCTCGGGGAGTGATTGTTGTGCAGGGAAATGAATTGTATAGTCAAAAAGAGGAGACTGTAAGGTTTAATTTGATGTGTAGAGTGTCATGGTACATGATCGGGAATGTGTGTTTTCATGAGAAAAAAAAACAAAAAACGGGACCGCGTTTTATTTATACAGTAGCGGCGCGCGGCGCGGCTAAAACAGAAAGTGCAATAACACCATCCACCTATGCGCCATGAATCCTACACACTGGGGCTTTAATAACTTATTTTCAATACACATACACACATAAATATACCCACAGCTAGCTTTTGGTATTATTACTCCTTTTTATCCTTGCTACTCGCTACCGTGAGCTACAGATATCCATAGGAGAGGCTGACAGCTTCACAGCTCTTTGTCGTTAAGTTTTTATATATGACTACGTTTTAGTAGGCTCAACCACAAAAGGTGTTCTTTAAAAATTACTCTACAAGAAAAATCCAAAATTATGTAATTTGTTTTGGATTTTTTTTTTTTTAGAACTATTTTACGTATAATTGGACATTATATTTCACACTGGAGTTGGACACAGGCTAAAACCCCTTCTGCTAAAAACTTCTCTCTTGTATAAAAAATGGTGTATCTGAAGCCTTTCGCAACTTAAGGAAGAAAACAGAAACAGTGATTTTGCTGCCAGATGAGAAAATGACAGGTAGAGGGTCCATCATGTGCTTGTCTCCATGGAGCTTTGCCAAGAATGTTCCACAGTATGACCATAAACTTATGAATCTCCATGGAGGCATGCAAGAAAAAATTACAAGTTAGATTTGTGGAGAGCTGGCCCCACTCACAGTTTTTAAACAATAAATAATTACTTAAATGCCATACTGTGGACAATTTAAATCAAAGCATTAACATCTCCATGGAGACAAACCTTGGCTCACTGGGTCCCTCAGTTCAGTCCAGCTCTAGAAATCTGAGACTTCTGTTGGACAAATCGACGTCTTTGGGGGGCAAGTTAAAAACTGTTTTTAAAAGGTTAACGAAGTGATTTGTTGTCTGTCACAAAAACAAAAAAGTTCTGTATATTGTCAAAGTAAATACAGATGATAATCGATAATATTGAAACCATAATATAGCAGAATTATATCCAAAATGTATTCTAAATATACAATTATTGGTAAGAAATATGAACTGCAATACTTTTGTTGCTAGTTTAGAGTCATGATACTGTAGATGCATATACTGTCTGTAGACATTCTACAGCTCAAATCAGCTTTTTCTGTTCTAGCTGTTGCGGTGAGCGGACGTGTTTTCCTTTCCTCCCTTATCTTGCTGAGCTTTGTGTCTGGTGTTTTTTTTTTTTTTTTTTTTTCTCGTCCCTTTTTCCTTCTGTTGGCACAGAATTTTTAAAATTCCTAAATTATGGAATTGATAAGCTCAACGCAACTGACACACTTTTTTCATGGAGGAATATCAGTCCGGGAGAGCCGAACTGTCCTGACGCTACTGGATACACGAGGGACGCTTTGGACAAGAGGAAGGTTGTGTGTCTGGCACCGCTGTTTCTTGAGGACGTTGAGGACATCTACCTTTTTGAAGGTGGGACATCTGATGATTGGCCTGGGGATGTACCTGATCTATCGGAAAATTGGAAAGCTGGCAGCCGAAAGAGGCGCCGAAGCTGTCGGCCACTATCGGGCACCACAGCGGGGTTGTTGCTGACCTGGTGAAGGGATTACATCAGGAGGTGACACAGATTGAGGAGCTGTACCATTACCAGTTTGTGGAAACCTCCCGGCGCCTGGATTCCATCACGAGCATGCTTGTGGAACTTTGCAAAAACAACGTGGCTGAGACTGCAATCATAACTACGCGACAGGACGAGATGACAAGAGGTCTAGCGGCCCTGCATGGGGACATGAGGTTGGGGCTCTTGCAGAGCCAGGGGTACGAATAAATTGTCCGTTCACCTGGTTCTAAATTGTATTGATTGATGTGATTTTTTTTTTCTTTCCCTGTAACTAATCAGTCTCCTTGAAAAATCTGAATCAACAGAACTCTTTGTTTTGACTCTGCTCTCCTGCACTCAACACTCACAGCTGTGGTCATCACAGCAAACTATAAACAAAAGGACGTTATCAAAATTCGTCTGGAACACTCTGAACTTGTATACTGTAAATACTCTGCCCTGCCTATTTAGTAATGTCCGCCTCAGCCTCAGTTTCACCAATTTCATCATTATTCTGTTCTACCCACCACACAAAAAAAATTGCCGTGTGTTACCTGTCCCATTGTTTTTGTCGTAATATGTTTGTGAATATTGTTATTGATTGTACAGTGAACCCTCGTTTATCGCGGGGGTTAGGTTCCAGAAATAGCCCGCAATAAGTGAAATCCGCGAAGTAGGACAATTTTATATTTTACAATTATTCTACATGTTTTAAGGCTGAAAACGCTTCACCAGACACATTATACACCTTTCTGAGACTGGTATTAACATTTTCTCACATTTTTCTCTTGTTTAAACACTCAAACTTTTGTAGATTTTCATTAAAATATATTAATAGTGGGGCGGGGGCACGTGACACGCGGGCACGTGCGCGCGGGCACGTGCGCGCGGGCACGTGCGCGCGGACACGTGCGTTTGTTTTGGTACCACATATCCATGCCATGTGCGAAAGTCGAGTGGAAAGCGACCTGGATATCATTTTGGGCAAGACTCAAGCCACTGCTAACAGTGCCGAACCGCTAACAGACGCCTCTGAGCACCACAAGACCAGGTAAGACCAACCTGCGCTCACAAGAGTTGGTTGCATTTCACCCCGGCTCCAAAATCAGACCGCTATCAATGCGTCGCCAATACTCCACAGCTCTCTAGGACGGGGTCGGGTTCCTCCTCTCGTCCTCTCACGGGGAAGAGCCACTGTCTCCACAGTGCGCGCGAGTGTCCTCTCCCCGCTGCGGCTCCCCCGGACGCCGCAGCGGGCCCGTCCATGTTGATTCTTGGAAGAGTCCATGTTGATTCTTGGCTCTTCCATGGTCCGGCTCGCACTCTCTTCTATGGCTCGTGCAAGTAAACAAAGGCCACACCCCCTGTCACCCAGGCGCTCTCGTGAAGGAAATCTGAGACTCTGTCCCTACCATCCCTGGTCTAGACCTGGTTTAGTCCTGGTTTAGACCTGGTTTAGTCCTGGTTTAGACCTGCTTTAGACCTGGTTTAGTCCTGGTCTAGTCTCTTAGCTAATCAGGGCGCAGGACAGAATGTTACACTGTAAAAAAAAAGTTACACTATAAAAAAAATTGAAAAAAAACAAAAATTGGAAAAAAATCCGCGAAACAGCGAGGCCGCGAAGAGTGAACCGCGATACAGCGAGGGTTCACTGTACTTGCATTTTTTTCTACTCTGTTATCTCCAAGATGGCGGCGCGCGCGTTCACTGCAGCCCCTCCCTGCCGTCACTGTCTCTGTCTCTGCTTGGCCGGGGAGAAACGAAATTTTGATTCGCTGTATGTCGTGTACATATGGCAGAATTCGACAATAAAGCTAACTATGAACTATGAAATCTGATCATAATACAGAAAAATATCCAAAAAGTACCCCACTAGTACAAAGGAAAAAGTCTCCATTTGTTGATTGTTCTATCATCATGCATTGAACAATAAGAGATAAGTATTTATGGTGACAGTTCAAACAGAGATAATGGATGATTCTTTTATTTCATCTCATTTTTAAATTCTCTTTTTACATTCTCGTTTTAACAGAATCACTCTTAAGCAGCTGGAACTTGTCTAAAATGCTGCTGCAAGGTTTTTCACAGCATCTAACACTTCACACCAACTTTTATCTTCTCTGCGTTGGCTTCTTATTCAATTTTGTGTTCAGTTTAAACTCGTAAAGAGCTATAAATGTTTTGGGATTTTTATCTGTCTGTGATTTTTATCTATGTAGTTACTTCCATTATTATCAGATAAATGCTTGCAGGATGGTTTAGTGGGGTCTTGGTGGTAATGGCGTGTTAAAATTCCCTATGTCTCGCAAATGATTCTAGTGAAGGTGTATGAAATTTAATAACATAGTGGAGTTCTTCTTGTATTACCACAGAGAGAAGAAGAAGAAATATGCAGGGTTTGTGTGCTAAATGTGTGGAAAAAACAACTGACACTGCTGCTTAAATGACACTTAAATGACACTGACACTGCTGCTTAAAGGAAAAGTAACGGTTTTTACAATTTGAGCCTTATTTCGGTAATTAAACAAGTTGTTTTACTCACCCATAGCACTTTGGTGTCATATGGAGCATTTCCGGAGATGTTTTAGATTTGCGTTAGGCTAACGCCTTTAGCCTAGCACAACTTATAGCCATATCTCGGGGCATTCCCCGAGCATGTAATATGCCCCGTGCGGGCTCCAAATAACACAAACTTTAGCACTTTTCAAATTATAGAAGCCCGATGTCTTAGTCTATGATTTCATGTGGTCAAAAGTGGCCTGTAATCCGAGATTTAGCCATAGTTTCGAGTAGATGAGGAGGCCAGTGTGCATGTGTGGACTGTGCTCTCAGCTCCCGGGACCCAAACATGAAACGCAAAGCTGTAAACTATGGATTAATCTCGGATTACAGGCCACTTTTGATTCAAACGAAATCGTAGACTAAGACATCGGGCTTCTATGATTTGAAAAGTGCTAAAGTTTGTGCTATTTGGAGCCCGCACGGGGCATATTACATGCTTGGGGAATATATTATATGCCCCGAGCTATGGCTAGAAGTCGCGCTAGGCTAACGACGTTAGCCTAATGCTAATCTAAAACATCTCCGGAAATGCTCCATATGACACCAAAGTGCTATGGGTGAGTAAAACAACTTGTTTTATTACCGAAATAAGGCTCAAATTGTAAAAAACATAACTTTTCCTTTAAATGACACAATTTGAGCTTTATTACACATTGTGTGTTTTACCTATTTGTAAATATACAAGTCTACTGTACTTTTGCTACGAGTATATGTGATGTTTTAGTCATGGTGTTTATTGTCTTGTTTATCAGATGTTTTATGTTCACTGTGGGCATAGGGGGCGCTGCAATTTCAAATCCTGTGTGCAACCTGTACATAAGGTTTTTGACAATAAAACTAACTTTGAACTTTGTACTCCAGGAATGACTGTGTTGAGGAAAGAACGGGCACTTTAAAACTAAACCTTGAGCTATAGAACAATTTTCATAGTCAGTATTCTGGTATTCACTGTAATGTTAATATTTACTGCTGTGTGCACATTAGGAGGACTCAACATATCATAATTTCATGACTGTATTGGTTTACCAGGGCTGCAGCTCTTTCATTATTGGTAAGTATTGTATATAACATTATAGGAAATTCTCTGTACTGTACTAGTGTTTCTCATATACTGCCTTTACATATAGAAAAATCTCCCTATTTCAATTTTTAATATTATCGTAACAATTTTGTATTTTCCATATTAGTTTGGCTTTTTTGTGTGTGTGTAATTTCCTTTACTGAAACCTGTACTCAGATTGCTCATAGAATATGTAATTGGCTGCGGTTTTTTGCACACTCAAAAGACACAAAAGACTAACATTACAATGACATGTACACTTAAAGCCCCAGTGTGTAGGATTCGTGGCGCATAGGTGGATGGTGCTATTGCACTTCCTGTTTTAGCTACGGCAGACCTCGAGGGTCACCCGGGCGCGCCGTAGCGCGGACAGCTCGCGTACCGGCGCAAGAACCGCGCGCCGCTACTGTATACATAAAACGCGGTCCCGTTCACTTTTTTTTTTTTTTTCTCATGAAAACACACATTCCCGATCATGTACCATGACACTCTACACATCAAATGAAACCTTACAGTCTCCTCTTTTTGACTATGCAATTCATTTCCCGGCACAACAATCACTCCCCGAGCACATGGGGCTTTTATACGGAAAAGCACAAAACGGAAAAGCACAAAGCTTACCTTTGAAGGCTCTGCCCAGGTCAAACTCAGCATTTCACCATAAGCTTGGTCTGAAATTTGTCCGTAAGGATCCAGCGAATAAAATCCAGTAAAACAATTTAGTCCAAAACACGTGTCCATTACGACGTCTGATCCGGCAGCATGCTTATCACCTTATGTTATATCTCCAATTGTTTTTCTGTCATTACATGTTGTTGAATTGTTATTGATTGTACTGCATCTTTTTCTACTCTGCAACCAAGTTGGCGCCGCGAATGGCAGCCCTGGTGCTCGGAGTGTCTGTCCGCTCTAGGTATCAAAGCAAGTTCCTAATGTTGTGAACCTGTTCACTCATATGGCAATAAAACCTTCCTGATTCCTGATTCCTGATTCCTGATGCTTGTGTTGTTTACCCAAAACCACGAGCCTTGCCGAAGGCGGAGCCCAAATGTCCTTCTGCGGCTCTCGTATTCAAAATGGCTGCCTCTGCATGGGGAAGATCCCCCTTTTATGTGACTATATCTAAGTCCAAAAGAATACTTTGATTTCATGATGGAAGTGAAAAGGCTTGGAAAACAATGTATTTTTGAATGGGTATCTTCAATTTCGGTAATTAACGGGTAAAAATCTTACACACTGTCCCTTTAATGTAAAAATGATCTTATTTCTGTCTGATCATCGTCCCTCTGTAAGTCTATGTTATAATGTTTTCTTGTCACAAAAATACCTGGAGTTGTGTTTTGATTCATCTGCACATTCACCTTCACTAGAATAATTTGGATAATTTCAGACCTGGAATTGCAAATCTCTACTGAACAAAAGATAAACGGTAGCAATTAACCAGAAGCATTTTGAGCTTTGAAGATGTAGACAGACTAATAAAGGAATACTCAAGTATATGTGACAAAACAAAACACAACTCCAGGTATGTTTTTGATGAGGTAACAGCATTATAACATGGCTTGAAGGTGTACTATGTAACTTTTTGGTAGTTTTTTTTGTTTGTTGTGTTTTTGGCTGCTCGTTTTTATGGAAATGTCATTGCTCTTCCTGGAATGATCCACAGTGTGACTTTAAACACCTCAACACAGATTTGACCCGTAACTTGTTCTGGTTTGGTCTCCATGAAGATAGAAAGGTTTAATACCACACTGCAAAACATCTCTCCATCTCGCCACATCTCCATGGAGAAAAGCATTTGATGGACTCTCCACCAGAAAAGTTACACAATGAACCTTTAAACTTAAAGCTCCAGTGTGTAGGATTCGTGGCGCATAGGTGGATGGTGCTATTGCACTTTCTGTTTTAGCTACGGCAGACCTCGAGGGTCACCCGGGCGCGCCGTAACGCGGACAGCTCTCGTACCCGCGCACGAGCCGCGCGCCGCTACTGTATAAATAAAACGCGGTCCCGTTTTTTTTTTTTTTTCTTTTCTCATGAAAACACACATTCCCGATCATGTACCATGACACTCTACACATCAAATGAAACCTTACAGTCTCCTCTTTTTGACTATGCAATTAATTTCCCTGCACAACAATCACTCCCCGAGCACATGGGGCTTTTACACGGAAAAGCACAAAACGAGGTTAGCTTACCTTAGAATGCCTTGCACAGGTCAAACTCTGTATTTCACCATAAACTTGGTCTCAATTTGTCCGTAAGGATCCAGCGAATAAAATCCAGTAAAACAATTTAGCCCAAAACACGTGTTAGATCCATTACGATGTCTGATCCGGCAGCATGCTTGTGTTGTTAACCCAAAACCACGAGCCTTGCCGAAGGCGAAGGCGGAGCCCAAATGTCCTTCTGCGGCTCTCGTATTCAAAATGGCTGCCTCTGCATGGGGAAGATCCCCCTTTTATGTGACTATATCTAAGTCCAAAAGAATACTTTGATTTCATGATGGAAGTGAAAAGGCTTGGAAAACAATGTATTTTTGAATGGGTATCTTCAATTTCAGTAATTAACGGGTAAAAATCTTACACACTGTCCCTTTAAAGAATCCATTTATCATAATATAGAAGCGTTAAATGTCCAGAAATCAGATTATAACCAGATCTGACAGCTCCAGAAATCAGATATTTAATGTGCATTTAAACATATCTGGTGTCTGTGTCTCTATAGGTGGACCCGAGCGGCGTGCTGAAAAAAAGGATGAACTCCGCCCCCATTTTCGAACGTCCTGCCAAGACCTTCCCCAACCCCCCAGTGAACGCTCAGGCCTTCCTCCAGCAGGGGTCGGCTGTCCCCGCCAACAACGTCCTGACCGGGACCAGCATCATCGACAAGTACTCACGCATCCTCTTCCCCCTGTCCTTCGGAGCCTTCAACCTGGTCTACTGGATCGTCTACCTGACCAAGGACACCATGGAGATGTCCAGGTAAAGATATGGGGAAGAGAGTACCAAACGATTGAAAAAAAAGAACAAAGCAAACTCGATACTCAAGAATACACTGAAAACTCAATACCGATTCTGATACCACAATCATAATAAAAATGATATGGCGAAGAGAGCACCAGAAGGATTGATGCCGTGTTACTGGGCAAGACACTTTACCTAATATCTCTATTTTGTATTTTGCAGACACTAGTAAATAACTGCAGCCTGTGCAATTTGACAGGTCAACTCGTGGTTTGGATAGATGGCAATATTGTGCAATCCTGCTAGAAAAGCAAGTATGAAAAAGTGCACTGTGTAACAAACATTTCTGTCACCATAGACAGGGGTCGGCAACCTTTACCACTCAAAGAGCCGTTTGGACCCGTTTCACACAGTTAAGAAAACAGTGGGAGCCACAAAACCCTTTTGAAATTTAAAATGAAATAACACTGCTCGTATAAAGTTTTTTTTGTTTGTTTGTTTTCTCCCTTTGTGCCATAGAATTACATTTTGAAAATGAAAAACTAACAAACTAAAATAAAATACATTTTAATCAAATACAGTGGTCCCTCGCTATATCATTGCGTTTGCATTGTGTTCTGCGTCCTGATTGGTTAAAGGAAAAGTAACGTTTTTTACAATTTGAGCCTTATTTCGGTAATAAAACAAGTTGTTTTACTCACCCATAGCACTTTGGTGTCATATGGAGCACTTCCAGAGATGTTTTAGATTTGCGATCTCCATCATGTGAGTTCTCGGGGCACTTGTTTGCGGTCTCCAAATAACACAAACTTTAGCACTTTTCAAATCATAGAAGCCCGATGTCTTATCCTACGATTTCGTGTGGTCAAAAGTGGCCTGTAATCCGAGATTTATCCATAGTTTCGAGTAGATGAGGACGCCAGTGCGCATGTGCGGACTGTGCTCTCAGCTCCCGGGACCCAAACATGAAACGCAAAGCTGTAAACTATGGCTAAATCTCGGATTACAGGCCACTTTTGCTTCAAACGAAATCGTAGACTAAGACATCGGGCTTCTATAATTTGAAAAGTGCTAAAGTTTGTGTTATTTGGAGCCCGCACGGGGCATATTACATGCTTGGGGAATATATTATATGCCCCGAGCTATGGCTAGAAGTCACGCTAGGCTAACCGCAAATCTTAAAACATCTCTGAAAATGCTCCATATGACACCAAAGTGCTATGGGTGAGTAAAACAACTTGTTTTATTACCGAAATAAGGCTCAAATTGTAAAAAAACGTTACTTTTCCTTTAAGGGACTGTAGACCTTTGCTGATTCGTCAGTCCTTCTCCTCCATGTCTCCTGTACAGTACAGAACGCGTTCAGCCAAATTTATATAAATGTTCGATCACTAACAGTATGACTCTGAAGTGCTGTTTGCTTGCAAGTTTTGTCCCCGACAAAACTCGCAACAGTGGATCGGCGCCAGGACGAAGACGCTCCATCAGACAAACTGTAAAATACACGCAATATGTTTAGAGCCTGAAAACAGGTTTGGATCTTTGGTTTCATTCTGTCATATCTTCACAGATTTCGCCTATCGTGGGTTATTTTTAGAACGTGACTACCGCGATAAACAAGGGACCAGTGTACTGAGCCGCATCAGAGGGATCAAAGAGCCGCATGTGGCTCTGGAGCAGCAGGTTGCCGACCACTGGTCTAGAATGTTCCATAGTATTAGAGGTAAGATCGGGCCTAAAAAATCCAGCCCGACCCAACCCGGCCCGCGGGTATTAAAGCCCGACCCGGCCCGAGCCCGACCAATTAACTTGATTTGCAGGCCCGAGCCCGAAGCAAACCCGAAATTTCATATTTTATTTGTGAGGACTCAGGAGGAGGAGGGGTGATTTATGATAACAAATTAAAGCCTGTCTTTTGTAACGAAATCTAAGTTAAACAAGACTGTTGTAGTGACTGTTGGTGTAGTGGGGCAGGACCGAGTCGACAGGTACGCGGCCAAAAGTTGACCCAACATTGATCAGTTCTTGGGCCAGACTTTTGAAACCTTTGCCACTAACTACTGAAAATGGTCTAAGGTCCTGACAGCAAAAGTCCACGCACTTGCCTGTGATGGCCTGCTTAGCGCGAAGAGGGGCGTTTTTTGAAACAAATGATAATATAGATGTTTGACGATCATCAATTTTGCCAGTACAGCTGTTTAAATGCCTGCTCAGCGTCTTTTTGCTCTCGTATGAAAGCAAAGCGCCACATTGACTACATTCAGCGAAGCCAACGCAAGTTTCTGTAGCATTTTCAACAATCAATTTGAAGCTTTTCCACACCTCACTCTTACCGGTGCGTGTTTGTCTTTTCAGTTCTCCTGTCTTTAGTTTATCCATAACTTCTTGCTCCTCCATATTGGGGATACCAGGTCAAAATAGATGCGGACTTGCGGAGGGGAAGATTATTAAGAGGGCGGCGTTCACGTGCGCAGAGCTATGGCTCTGCGGCTCCTGTTTAGTAGTTAAATAGCAATTACATTACAGCGCCTTCTCTGTTTTATCCAAATTATTTATTTTAAAACAAGTATTCCCAGTAGTCGAGTTGTAAAATGAAACCAGGGGGGATGGTGAAATTTTTCACCAACGGGGGGGGGGATTAAGCTAAGCCCTCCCCCATCACTGACATCACTGTGGTGTTTCAGGGCAGGGCAGAATTAGAAGGTACTTTGTTAAAATGGAAATGCTTTTATAACAAAAAGTCCATATAATCATTCAACACATATACACACACACACACACACACCTTAGTCCTGGTTTAGTCTTGGTTTAGTCCTGGTTTAGTCCCAGTTTAGTCCTGGCTTAGTCCTGGTTTAGACCTGGTTTAGACCTGGTTTAGACCCATTTTAGTCCTGGCTTAGTCTTGGTTTGGACCTGGTTTTGGTTTAGTCCCGGTTTAGTCCTGGTTTAGTCCTGGTTTAGACCCGGTTTAGATCTGGTTTAGTCTTGGCTTAGTCCTGGTTTGGACCTGGTTTAGTCCGGGCTTAGACCTGGTTTGGACCTGGTTTAGTCCGGGCTTAGACCTGGTTTAGTCTTGGTTTAGTCCTGGTTTAAACCTGGTTTAGTCTTGGTTTAGTCCTGGTTTAGTCCTGGTTTAGTCCTGGTTTAGTCTTGGTTTAGTCCTGGTTTAGTCCTGGTTTAGTCCTGGTTTAGTCTTGGTTTAGTCCTGGTTTAGTGCCGAAATAGATGAAGAAATAATCTGATAATATGACTCACCCATAAGAATAAGGGATGTAAGAAGGGATGCCCGTTTTAGAAGAGGGATGATTTTGACTATTTTTTCCCACAGGGGGGATGCCACCCCCCCCATCCCCCCTCAACTCGAGTACTGATTATTCCTTAGTTTAGTATCCACACATCGTTTTAGTATACATTTTTATAAACATATATTTATTTTTAAAAAGTCAGCGAGAGAGAAGCCCGGCCCGACCCGACCCGAAGCAATGATTGACATTTTAGGCAGGTCGGGTCAGGTTGGGCTCGGGCTTGGGCTTAAGATCTTACCTCTACCACAGTATAGATTAAACCTCTATCATGAGGGAGACAAGCAGGTTACATCACTACACCACATTACAAGTCAGATCTGTGGAGAGTCGCCCCTATTCAAGGAATGATTGTATTTTTCACCAATAGTAACAAATGTAATGAATAAATGCTACTTGGATATGTTTAATGTATATTATACCACGGAACATTCCAAGTGAAGCAATAACATCTCCATGGAGCCAAACTGGTGATGGATCCTCCACCAGAACATTTACGCAATGCACCTTTTATCGAGATAGAAGATCCTTTACACCAAAATTACACGACAAGCTATAACAATACACTTTAATACACTCCTGTACATTATCATAAAGTGGATACACAACACACTACCTACATTTAAGTTAACAAAACTCATAAATGCTTAATGCATGCGATTGCGTTATCTCATTTATTTGATGGCATCTTCCCTCACTGTGTATGGGAATGGGGCTCGGCTGTATGTACTCGTCTATATAAAAATTTCCCTTTGTTTATATGTGTACTACCATACATAGAGCTTATACATAATTCAGATGCTCCTATAACTTCAGCTCTAATCACGCAACACATGTCTTTTCCAATATAGGGCCAAGGGATGCAGTCTGAGTCTTCCTGCAGAGGAAGCGTAATGTGAAACCAGCATTTTGTATTTGTCGTCCAGCGATTTCCTATTGGCCCTGGCTGTGTTGTGCCAGGAGGTTGTAGTTTCCTTCTGTAGGTGTGAAGCATTGCGGAATCAGCAAATGTAAAGAAGGGCAAATGCAAAACACAAAATAAAGCATGTTTTCCAAGCTGAGAGAAACCTAAAATTAGCTCATTAGTAATTTGCCTTTTTTCAAGTTTGGATAATTTTCTACCAATTAAAACCTGTACCCATTTTCATGTATTGGAATGAAATTTGCCTAACTCACGTCAAAGTAAGTATACTGTGTACCAGAGGTGTGGACTCGAGTTATGTGACTTCGACTCGAGTCAGACTCGAGTCATGAATTTGATAACTTTAGACTCGACTCGACAAAATGTACAAACACTTGCAACTCGACTTGGACTTCAATATCAATAACTCGTGACTTCACTTGGACTTAGGCCTTTTGACTTGTGATGACTCGCTACGTCCAATGAAAAAAAAAAAAACTCTAAAAGTATGTTGATAAGGACCGCACTCGTTGTACTTGTGAATCTGCGAAAATGTATGCAAAGAGCATGTGCGCGCGGCTTGCACAACATCCAATCACAGTAGATCTACGTTGCTTTCATTCGACCACATCCAAGGCAAATTACACAACAAATGATGCGGAAACAAGCATCCACGCGCCAGTTTGCAAAATGATGCCGAAGGTGATTTCGTTTGGTTATAAAAACTACGAAGTTGTCAACAAAAAACGAACGGCAATATGCAGAACGTGCGGGTCAAAGATTACAGACGGAGCTTCCACAACGTCCAATTTTGTTCGGCACCTGAAGCTGCACAAAGACTGAAATCACTGTCATAAGTTTTCGGACCTTTTGGTTCAGTATTTAGTAGAAACACCGCTTTGAGCTAATACAACCATGGGGAATATTATAACATGTTTTTCACACCTGGATCCTTTCATTTTTTTCTAATGTTATTTGATATGGTGTAAAAAGGTAAAATGAATACAGATCTTGCAGACATTATATGATTTGTAGAAATTTTATTTCTTTGTAAAGGTGACTCGAAATGACTCAAAACTAAAATGCTAGGACTTTGGACTCGACTTGAGACTTGTGAGCTTTGACCTCGGACTTGACTCGGCACTTGGATACTCTTGACTCGGGACTTCACTCGGACTTGAGTGCAAAAGACTTAGACTTACTTGGGACTTGCCCAGCAATGACTTTGTCCCACCTCTGCTGTGTACTGTCTACATCTAATTAAAGATAAAGTGGTTTCTTGTCCGTGAATTAGGAAATACTAGTTGTTTGCATTACCGTGGCAGCAAACTCCACTCTGGTCTCTGAAAGTTGTGAAACATGCTTATAAATTCATTGCATTGTTTTTTGTTTGTTTGTTTTTTTCATTATAAGTCTTTATTTCAAGAGGCAATATATAGACATTAAAGGTGCATTGTGTGTCTGATTTACAGAAATAAATGAAAAGCAATTACATCGGTCCTTATACCGTTCGTTCTTTTGAATTTCAATTAACAACGAAAAACAATAACATGGATAAACATCATCTATCATTTTGTTTTTTAATTAAAGCCGTCTGCCCCTTTTATCCCCTCCCACCCCTCCCCAGCCAGCCAATACTTAAATTACCTCTAGATATAATATTTAGGGTTGTTCAGTCTGTTTAAAGGAAAAGTAACGTTTTTTTTTACAATCTGAGCCTTATTTCGGTAATAAAACAAGTTGTTTTACTCACCCATAGCACTTTGGTGTCATATGGAG
Source organism: Paratrypauchen microcephalus (assembly GCA_036785185.1). Lineage (NCBI taxonomy): Eukaryota > Metazoa > Chordata > Actinopteri > Gobiiformes > Gobiidae > Paratrypauchen > Paratrypauchen microcephalus. The sequence goes on along the minus strand of JAVJIX010000104.1, from coordinate 2,354,952 downwards.
CATTTCCAGAGATGTTTTAGATTTGCGATCTCCATCATGTGAGTTCTCGGGGCACATGTTTGCGGTCTCCAAATAACACAAACTTAAGCACTTTTCAAATCATAGAAGCCCGATGTCTTAGCCTACGATTTCGTGTGGTCTAAAGTGGCCTGTAATCCGAGATTTAGCCATAGTTTCGAGTAGATGAGGAGGCCAGTGCGCATGTGCGGACTGTGCTCTCTTGCCTGGAAGAATCCATGACTCATCGCTGTACCAGCGGCGAGTCTGGTAATGCTTGGTCCAGAATGCGCTGCTGTTGCGCTTAGACAGACAGCTAAGTGAACCAATCAGAGAACAGTTAACGGACAGGGATGTGAACCAAGCCGGTAGGAAGCAATGCAAAAACATCTTTTTTGAAAAGAAAGGCCTCTAGAGCTGTCAGCTGCTGTGGTTTTAGGGAATCGATGTGTTTTAGGTCATTTAAGACCAATTTTACAGATGAATGGAAGGGACGTTGCGGGCAAAGGCGGGTGCACTGACGTCACCATCTTTGAACGAATCAGAATCGCGGAGTCCGTTGTTAACCGGGGGAGTGAGGGTGTCCAAATGGTATCGCGCTGTATAGCAAATACAGAGAGATATCATTTGGCTGGCCAGGTAATGTGCTCTCAGCTCCCGGGACCCAAACATGAAACGCAAAGCTGTAAACTATGGATAAATCTCGGATTATAGGCCACTTTTGACTCAAACGAAATCGTAGACTAAGACATCAGGCTTCTATGATTTGAAAAGTGCTAAAGTTTGTGTTATTTGGAGCCCGCACGGGGCATATTACATGCTTGGGGAATATATTATATGCCCCGAGCTATGGCTAGACGCGCGACGCTAGGCTAACCGCTAATCTAAAACATCTCTGGAAGTGCTCCATATGACACCAAAGTGCTCAAATTGTAAAAAAAAACGTTACTTTTCCTTTAACTTGAAAACTACCACTAGCCTACATGACATCATAAGGTGGAACAGAGCATTTTGAGCTAATAAAGGATTACTCAAACATGTGTGAATGAAGGAAAACATAACTCCAGGTATGTTTTCGATGAGCAGCATTATAACATGACTAAAATCCATTTTGTGTGCTATAGGACCTTAAATGAACTATTTGTTGTTATGAATTACGCATTTCTCTGTCCTTTTTTACTCTCATAAATTACTCAAAACCTTGACCAAAACATGCATACATAATGTTACTATGGCAACCTTAACAAGAACATTTCCATATACTGTAAAAGTCCTTAAATTCCTCCTTGTATTCTGTATATATGCTTTGCTTGTATAACCACGCTGCGGTTAAAAGTCATTATCGTGCTAGGGGGCATTATTTTCTTTGTTTGTGTATGCATTTCCTACACAGCCAGTTTACGTCTTTAGGTATGTGGGCTGACGCTTTCATAGAAAAGCATTGTGTAGCGTGGTGAATTAGGAGGCAGCCACGTTCTGTACCACTACATTCGAATGGTTATCAATTTACACCTCGCTATTCACAACAGCAGTATAAACCACTCTGCGGTAACCATTAAAATGCCATAATGCTTTTTCCTGTGTTTTTAACGTTGTAGGTTTGAGTCCAAATACGTCTGATTCATTGTCTGTTAAGAGCTTGAAAAAAACAAAAGAAAAATCCTGTAATGATTGTGTGGTGTAGCTAGAGGCATATATGTTGGGGTTACTGTTGCCGTTAAAATTCACACCCTTAATGTGACAGAATGGTATGTATAAAGAAGACGCAAACACACATGCATAAATCGGTGGAGTGCAATTTACATAAGCTATACAAATATGTGAAATTGTGGGGGAAAAAAAGAAGGAAATTAAAGGGCCAGTACCCATTGTTGTTCCATGTATTTAAAGGGCCGATATATGTTTTAATGTTGTTTCCTCATCGCAAACATACTTGGAGTTGTGTTTTATTTCAGTCACGTGTTTACACAGAAATTTAGGTTGAGTTCTTTCTTCTCTGAAACTGAAAACACTCTGTCCCACCTTGTGTTGTTATGCGGTAATACGGGAAGCGCTCCATTGTGTTTTCAAACCTTCGCTACATTCACTATAAGCAGTACTCGAGTTGAGGGGGGATGGGGGGGGGGGGGTGGCATCCCATCTGTGGGAAAAAATAGTCAAAATCATCCCTCTTCTAAAACGGGCATCCCTTCTTCCATCCCTTATGGCATTTTATCAATCAGGCATGAAAATCCCTAAACTTTTGGTGAATTTCGCCGTTTTTAAGTCAAAATGGCCAGTGCCAAGAGCCAATCATAGGCCGAACTGTGCTCCAGCTTCCAATCATGTTGCAGCATAATTACGCACCGATACGCGCTCCCGCCAATCATGACGATTGCCGCTGTTGTGTTTGCGCCTGTTCGCCGATCAGCTGTGAGCCTGATATTTACGCGGCATTTCCAAGAGAAGAAGAATCCTTAACTTGCTACGTTAATGCTACGTAAGAAGGAACTCTCACCTCGGGACATGGGATACGTTCGGGATTATGTCCTTTTCTCCGGAGCTCCGGATTATTAAAGACAACACGGCAAACTGTTAGAATGGATCTGACCGCGTTCTTATGGGTGAGTCATATTATCAGATTATTTCTGCATCTATTTCGGCACTAAACCAGGACTAAACCAGGACTAAACCAGGTCTAAACCAAGACTAAACCAGGTCTAAACCAGGACTAAACCAGGTCCAAACCAGGTCTAAACCAAGACTAAACCAGGTCTAAACCCGGACTAAACCAGGTCCAAACCAGGACTAAACCAAGACTAAACCAGATCTAAACCGGGTCTAAACCAGGACTAAACCAAGACTAAACTGGGACTAAACCAAAACTAAACCAGGTCCAAACCAAGACTAAGCCAGGACTAAAACAGGTCTAAACCAGGTCTAAACCAGGTCTAAACCAGGACTAAACCAGGACTAAACCAGGACTAAACCAAGACTAAATCAGGACTAAACCAAGACTAAATCAGGACAAAGGTGTGTGTGTGTGTGTACGTGTGTGATAACATATATCCTGTGTATTATTGAATTACTGAATGATTATATGGACTTTTTGTTATAAAAGCATTTCCATTTTAACCCCCCCATTGGTGAAAAATTTCACCATCCCCCTGGTTTCATTTTACAACTCGACTACTGACTATAATCATTTAGATGATTTCAGCCCTGGAACTGCCAATGTCTATTAAACAAAAGGTAAAAGGTAGATGTTAACTACAGCTTCATGACATCACAAGGTGGAACAGAGCAGTAGACAGACTAAAAAAATAAAATACTCAATCGTGTGGATGAAACAAAACACAATTCATGGGCATGTTTTTAAGAGGTAACAACATTCTAACATGTTTTAAAGCTCACAAGTGTTCATTTTGTGTAGTATAGAACCCTGAAATTCATATGTTTCCCGTCAGCTCCTACACCATATTTGGATGTTTATTTATTTCCCATCGTGTGGGTTCTGATCTCCTGCGTACATTCTTCGTCTCTGTGGAAGGCTGGCTCTCTCAGGCGTGTTCTAGCTGGATTGAGTCAGATGACACGACAGGATTGGCGAGCATGGGGTTCTTTCACTAAACCACTTGGAGATACTGTCCAAACGGCTGCTGTTAATTGATGGCGACTGTAAGTGATCAGCCACATCCTGACACATGGGGGAAGCAGAAAGCACTGATTATTTCCTCTAAGGATCGCTGCCAATAAAGCCCCAGCGTGGTACAGAGAGGGGAAACCAAACACAGGGTTTAGCTCAGAGGATGGATGTGAGTGTTGGGAGCTTTAAATGTGTATAAATTGTTGCAGGATCTTTCTCTTTTCTTTTTTCTTGGGTTAAAATTCTTGCTTGAGCTATGAGTAAATTAAATGGAGCTACTGTAGCAAGTAAATTTCTCCTGTGTGAGATCAATAAAGTCTTATCTTATCTTAAAGGGACAGTGTGTAGGATTTTTACCCGTTAATTACTGAAATTGAAGATACCCATTCAAAAATACATTGTTTTCCAAGCCTTTTCACTTCCATCATGAAATCAAAGTATTCTTTTGGACTTAGATATAGTCACATAAAAGGGGGATCTTCCCCATGCAGAGGCAGCCATTTTGAATACGAGAGCCGCAGAAGGACATTTGGGCTCCGCCTTCGCCTTCGGCAAGGCTCGTGGTTTTGGGTAAACAACACAAGCATGCTGCCGGATCAGACGTCGTAATGGATCTAACACGTGTTTTGGACTAAATTCTTTTACTGGATTTTATTTGCTGGATCCTTACGGACAAATTGAGAGCAAGTTTATGGTGAAATACAGAGTTTGACCTGTGCAAAGCATTCTAAGGTAAGCTAACCTCGTTTTGTGCTTTTCCGTATAAAAGCCCCATGTGCTCGGGGAGTGATTGTTGTGCAGGGAAATGAATTGCATAGTCAAAAAGAGGAGACTGTAAGGTTTCATTTGATGTGTAGAGTGTCATGGTACATGATCGGGAATGTGTGTTTTCATGAGAAAAGAAAAACAAAAAAAACGGGACCACGTTTTATTTATACAGTAGCGGCGCGCGGCTCGTGCGCGGGTACGAGAGCTGTCCACGTTACGGCGCGCCCGGGTGACCCTCGAGGTCTGCCGTAGCTAAAACAGAAAGTGCAATAGCACCATCCACCTATGCGCCACCAATCCTACACACTGGGGCTTTAATATATTTTAGGTACTGTATTGTGCAAACTTGACTCCTGTAAGCTTTTAGACATGCTATAATGTTATCTCATCAAAAACATACCTAGCGTTGTTTTGTTTCATTCACACTTGTTTGAGTAACATTGCCTCAAAAGCTTAAAATGCTCTGTTCCACCTTGTGATGTCATGAAGCTGTAGTTTTCAAGTTAATAGCTATGTTTTTCCTTTTGTTAAATAGAGATTTCGCAATTTCAGGGCTGAAATAATCCAAATGATTCTGCATAATGAAAGTGTATGGAGTTTAAAAACACAGTGGAGCACTTTCTGTATTACCACATGACATCACAAGTGTCATTTCTGGAGAAGGAAAAGTACAAACATCGACTTTTATCCCTAAAGATCATACGCCAGAGCAGAGTTTTGCCCTCACAGTCATTCTAACTAACAACAACTAGCATGCTAACAACATACCAGTGTTTCTTCCTGGTTTGCAGACAATTAATACACGTCATACTTAGATGAAGACAGAACATAGCAGTCTCATTTTAAAATTAGAGCTGCTTATACAATATATCTGTACTGGGGCAATACAATAACAGTGGGTGTTTGAAACTTGTTATGGTTCCAGAAATAATCAAATAAATAGTAAACAATAGTCCAATAAGTGCTTGAAATGCTAATGAGCAAACCAGGCAAGGAGAAGTGAAAGTGATGGCGTATAAATCTGGCATATTTACACCAGGTGCTGGTGCTGCAGCCGTTCTTCTATCAAATGACTGGACAGCCATATGGAGACTTTGATTGTGTAGTATTGTTCTGTACGGCCAATGTCTGAGCCAAACTCACTTTTACAACTTTAGACCGAGAGAGACGGAGGGAAATGTTGCTATTTCAACATTTCAATTCAATCATTTTATTAACCATTGGATTTCAAGATACCCAAAGTTCTTTGCTGTGTATTATTCACTCACTCCACACTCAAAGGTGATAAGCTTGTAGCCAGAGCTGCCCTGGGACACTCACTCACCACAATCAAGGCAGATAATCCAATACAAGTACTAACCAAGTACTCACTTAGATTCTGAAATCTGATTACAGGGGGTCCTCGGGTTACGACGGTCTCGACTTACGACGTTTCGTGGTTACGAACGCGCCCCCATAAAAAATATATATATATATATTACGCGTCATTCCGTCTTACGCGGTTTAGCGTGGTAAGAGATGTAAACAAACGCGAACGGCGCGCGGCGCACGGCGGAAGAATACGCTCTGTTGTGGTTGTAGGGAGAAGAAGACGGCCTCGTGTGTGTGCCCAATGTGGACGGAAGTACCTGATGTGGGCTCTGATCTGCTCCTATGAAAGCGGCAGTGATCGCAGCATGCGTAGTGGTCTAGACATTATTGAGATGGAAAGGTTATTGGTGCTTTGGTTGGAAGATCAAAGTCAAAATCCGACTTACGACGAAATTCAAGATACCCAAAGTTCTTTGCTGTGTATTATTCACTCACTCCACACTCAAAGGTGATAAGCTTGTAGCCAGAGCTGCCCTGGGACACTCACTCACCACAATCAAGGCAGATAATCCAATCCAAGTACTAACCAAGTACTCACTTAGATTCTGAAATCTGATTAGATCTGGCCACATAATAATCATTTGGCTAACAAGGGTGTCCTCACACTTCTACTTGACCTGGTCCTGGTTTGAGCCATCATTATCTTGTAGACTTTGATGTGGTGTTTTTTGACTTATTTTATAGCAAGCAGACTTTTTTTTTTTCTGCTACTAAGAATTTTAAAGGTCCCATGGCATGAAAAGTTCACTTTCTGAGGTTTGTGAACATTAATGTGAGCTCCCCTACCCCCCTTCCCCCCGCCAAGACCACGAACGAGCTACGCAATGCGAGATGCGTTTTTTTATTTGCCTGGAGGCACGTGAGAGTGTTTCCAGGCTCGGATGTCCTTTATCTGAGCCTCCGAACCTCTGAAACAGCAGTGGTTTAATTTTATTTTCTGTGGAAAAGTGTTTATTTTTCAATGGAACGCGGAAGTGGGGCCAGCGCACAGCGCACCGCTAAAAATGAAAGAGAGGAGAGTTTGGCTACGCCCCCACCCGCTGCACTGGCCTATTTCTGTCCTCCTCATTTGCATTCAAGCAACAACGCCCATAATAAAGTGTTCCAGAGAGATATTTATGACTCTGACTGTGTTCATGGGTCTTTCTCATGCACTGAGTCTTGATTTTGAAGGATTCATTTACAGTATTAGGGAACCATTAAGGCGCCATATAAAAGCATCAAGAAGTACCATGTCATGGGATCTTTAAAATGACACATAAGTAGAAGTAGTAGTATTATTAGTAGTAGTCATAGTCGTAGTATTTCTATCTGTAAACTTCATAACAACCACTGATTTAAAATACCATGATTTGAAACCCCTCTGGTCCAGTGTCCGTACAAACAGACTTTATTCTCACTCCGGCTCTTCACGCACAGTGTAAGTAACCTGGCCTCAGAGCAGATGGCGGTGCATGACAGGGGCCTTTCTCTCTTTTGTAGCCACGCTTTCAAAAAAGGAAAAAGCCCTGGTCAAAGAATACTAAGCGTGTGTGTGTGTGTGTGTGTGTGTGTGTGTGTGTGTGTGTGTGTGTGTCATCCAAGCGCAGTACAAATGCGCAGTGTACTGGATCCACTGGAGGCCATTTTAATGAATTGCTGCATTCAGGGCGAGAGATGAACCAAACAAATTTGCGCAAAAAAAAAGAAAAAAAAAAAACATCTTCCACTTCCTTCCATGAGGGGTCCCAGCTGGTTGGCAAATGGGTTAGTGATGCTACAAGCTGTATTTAGTGTCACTCAGGCCACATGGAGTCCACATCGTTCTATTCCATTGGTCAACACACTGGAAAGGATTTTTACTTCAGAATTTGACCCATAGTATGTCCAGTGTCTCTAAACCGACTCTTTAGATAAGTTTATAGATATTATTATTGCTGTTTGCCCATGGTTAGGGTGAATGCAAATATGTGATCCAATTTTCAGGCTATAGCAAAGGAAAGATTCTATGTGATTTCTGGTAATTACAATGTTCCCAAGTCGCTGTAGTAGGAAATTGTATGTTATAGGCCACAGTGTGTTTAGAGTATAGAATGGGTTGCTATGCCAATTTAGCAGTGCAATGGGGAATTAACGGTTCTCAAAATGTGGTGCACATTTGATTGGTTTGAGATGTTAATTCCTGGTTTATGTTCTCCCATGTTTTGATTTGCAGCTACACTCAACAAAAATATAAACGCAACACTTTTGTTTTTGCTCCCATTTTTCCTGAGATGGACCCAAAGATCCAAAATTCACTCCAGATACACAACACTACCATTTCTCTCAAACATTGTTCACAAATCTGTCCAAATGTGTGACAGCGAGCACCTCTGCCCCGCCGAGACAATCCACCCCACCTCACAGGTGCGCCACATCAAGATGCCGATCCGACATCATGACCAGTGCACAGGTGCGCCCCAGACTGCCCACAATAAAAGGCCACCCCGAAATGTGCTTTTTTTTTTTTTGCTTTATTGGGGGTCTGGGGACTCAGAACCAGTCAGTATCTGGTGTGACCACCATTTGCCTCATGCAGTGCAACACATCTTCTTCACATAGAGTTTATCAGATTGTCAGTTGTGGCCTGTGGAATGTTGGTCCACTCCTCTTCAAAGGCTGTTATGGACGAAGAACACAGGTGAATTTTATTGATGTCATTTTGAATGCACAGAGATACCGTGATGAGATCCTGAGGCCCATTGTTGTGCCATACATCCATGAACATCACCTCATGTTTCAGCAAGATAATGCACGGCCCCATGTTGCAAGGATCTGTACACAATTCTTGGAAGCTGAAAATGTCCCAGTTCTTGCATGGCCAGCATACTCACCGGACATGTCACCCATTGAGCATGTTTGGGATGTGCTTGACCGGCGTATACGACAGCGTGTACCAGCTCCCACTAATATCCAGCAACTTCGCACAGCCATTGAAGAGGAGTGGACCAACATTCCACAGGCCACAACTGACAATCTGATAAACTCTATGTGAAGAAGATGTGTTGCACTGCATGAGGCAAATGGTGGTCACACCAGATACTGACTGGTTCTGAGTCCCCAGACCCCCAATAAAGCAAAAAAAATGCACATTTCGGGGTGGCCTTTTATTGTGGGCAGTCTGGGGCGCACCTGTGCACTGGTCATGATGTCGGATCGGCATCTTGATGTGGCGCACCTGTGAGGTGGGGTGGATTGTCTCGGCGGGGCAGAGGTGCTCGCTGTCACACATTTGGACAGATTTGTGAACAATGTTTGAGAGAAATGGTAGTGTTGTGTATCTGGAGTGAATTTTGGATCTTTGGGTCCATCTCATGAAAAATGGGAGCAAAAACAAAAGTGTTGCGTTTATATTTTTGTTGAGTATACATAGGGATGTAACAATAACAGGAATATTGTGATCTTCATATTGCCAGATGTTTCACAATAATATTGTGGGCCATGACAATATATTGAAATGACAAGTTTCTTTGCTTAAATTAATCGTTTTGGTTTTGTTTACACGTGGTGAAAACACTTTGTTCCACCTTATCATGTCATGTGATCGTAAAGGAAGTGTTTTAAACTCTATACACCTTCACCAAAATCATTTGAATGATTTCAGCACTGCAATTTCAGCCCTGGACTTGCCAATCTCTACTGAACAAAAGGTAAAAAGCTTACCACTTCATCACATCGCCAGGTGGAACAGAGCATTTTGAGCTTTGGAGATGTAGACAAACTAATAAACCAGTGTCACTCAAACATGTGTTAATGAAACAAAACAACCAGGAACGTTTTTGTTTTCAGCATTATAGCATGTTTTAAAGCTCACAAGAGTCAATTTTGCATAATATACAAAATGTAGGACTTTGAATCCATACCTTACCTTAAACATAATAACCATAGCCATGTGATGTCACCTAAGCTCCGATTTGAATTTTTGCCCACTCTTTGCAACAAGAGACACGAGGGAGGGAGAGTGCCAAGATTCAGCTCATTCCAATAGCAGAGCGCGGGAAAAAACAGCTCTCCTTTCGTGCACCATAAATCAAAACCACTAAACACCGCTTCAGACGCAACTCTCAGATTCTTTCACTGCGGGGACCGGACAACCTTAACTTGTGTGTAATGATCATTCAATTACAGACCATTCCAGGAAACCACTGTGTCCGACCATGCTCTATCTATCATCATTTTGTGCTTCGTCTCTTGGGAACGGCACCAGCGTTAACCAATTAGTTCGCCTGTTTCGAAGTCTTTCACAGATCTACCAGGTGGGAACAGTCACGCGGAGAAACGTGCTCTTCATACCATAAATATTTATCACTGGAGACACCATTTTAGTCTTGTTCTTGGATTCGACCTCTCGCTGTCTCATCTCTCCTCCCTCCTTCCCTCTCCTAGAGCTACAACTGCAGTTTCACATTTCATGCTCAATCTTAATTTTAGCATTTTTCAGCTTGTTGCAACCTCCATCTGGCTCCTGCTGTCAGGTTATTGGAAAGGGACATCCCAGCAGAGTAGATAACCCAGAGCATTGTGTTACCAGAGATGGTTAGAGTAGCAAAAATAAGTGAAATAATATTGAAATAATATTCTTAGAAGTAGATAGTAATAGTGAACTCAAGTTAGAGTAAAATGTAATTATTTGTGGAAAGTACTACTCAAGAGTAACTGTAAAAATAACTGTCTGATGTATAATTTGAAGTATAAAATCATTATAGATAAGATAACATTTGTGATCCTGCTTTTTTTCTATGTATATTTCATTGCTGTGCCTGGAATGTTCCACAGTATGAAACATTCCCAACAAATAACATTTCCATGGAGAAAAACATTTGACGGAGTTACACAATGCACCTTTGAAGAAGACACATTGTGCTTTTGTTTGCAGTTATAATCGATGACACCGGTGAACATTATGTTATAATTTGGATTGACATCTAAAATGACTTAATAAAAGAGACAAGTTGACTTTGGCATTAAAAAACTGAGGTGCCCAATGGGAGCTGACGACAAAGAGCGAACCCCTCCTATGTATCGCTGCACATTACATTAGCAAGAAGCTGATTTTTTTTTTTTTCATTTGTACCATAATGACTGCGTTGAAAATGGAGGTACTCATGTCTTTAAAGGAAAAGTAACGTTTTTTTTTACAATTTGAGCCTTATTTCGGTAATAAAACAAGTTGTTTTACTTACCCATATCACTTTGGTGTCATATGGAGCACTTCGAGAGATGTTTTAGATTAGCGTTAGCCTAGCGCGACTTCTAGCCATAGCTCGGGGCATATAATATATTCCCCAAGCATGTAAAATAACACAAACTTTAGCACTTTTCAAATCATAGAAGCCCGATGTCTTAGTCTACGATTTTGCTTGAAGCAAAAGTGTCCTGTAATCCGAGATTTATCCATAGTTTACAGCTTTGCGTTCCATGTTTGGGTCCCGGGAGCTGAGAGCACAGTCCGCGCATGCGCACTGGCCTCCTCATCTACTCGAAACTATGGCTAAATCTCGGATTACAGGCCACTTTTGACCACACGAAATCGTAGATTAAGACATCAGGCTTCTATGATTTGAAAAGTGCTAAAGTTTGTGTTATTTGGAGACCACAAAGTAATGTCCCGAGAACTCAAGTGAACGGATACGCTACAACATAACTTCTACAAAACTGCTCCATATGACACCAAACTGCTATGGGTGAGTAAAACTACTTGTTTTATTGCCGAAAGAAGGCTCAGATTGTAAAAAAAAAAAAAAACGTTACTTTTCCTTTAGCAAGATGCTGATTTTTTTTTCATTTGTACCATAATGACTGCGTTGAAAATGGGGGTACTCATGTCTTTAATAGAGGACAATAAAGATGACTGAAACATGTACACATTGCTCCAAACTAGGGTTGGGCGGTATAAACGGTATAAACGGTATGCGGTATAAATTTGGCCAACGGTAGAGATTTGGGTTATACCTTCCTATCGCGATAGTTCATTGCGTCACCACAACAAGGAGGGAGGAAAAATCGCTGCGAGCAGCGAGCACATGGAGGAGGAGGAGCTCGTGAAAAAGACCGGCTCAACTTCTGTAATCTGGTCATGGTTTGGATACAAGGCGTCGGATACTGAACAGGACATTGGAAAACAATCTGCAGAATATGCCGGGCGACAGTGATCGCAAAACATGGCAACACAAGCAATTTGTTCTACCACCTAAAAGCTAAACACTAAAAGCCAACGTTCCCTCTAAGTTGCGCGCCTGTGCAGTTGCGCACTGCTCACACATTCTCAGCGCACAAGAAAACCTATGCAGCGCAGGGATGAAAGAGTTCGCTTTTTTTCAGCCGCGGGGTCATCTGAATACGGGGGAATCGTCCAGTATTCAGAAACAAAAGTATGTGTCTCGTATTAAACTTCTACCGGTGTAAGCCACGAGCACGCGCAAGCCGCGAGCACGCGAGCACACGGTGCCTTTCCAAACCGTAGAGAGAAGCGGCTTTTTAGGCATGGTGAAGACGCTGGATCAACGGTACATGGTACCAAACCGCAAATATTTTAGCCAGGTGGAAGTGCCCAGACTGCATGACGAGGTCCGCAATCAAGTGGGAAAAGAGCTTCGTGACATAAAACATATGCAACCACCACGGACTTGTGGTCGAGTCGCACTATGGACCCGTATATCAGCCTGACAATCCACTTTATTGACGACGACTGGAAGTCTCTGTACGGCCCATTTCGACAGTACATGTGTACTGCAAACATCGTATTTCCCTGACGACCACGCCAATGTTAAAGCAGTTTCATTTTCGATTTGTATTGCCTTGTTCAAATTTTATACTGCTTGAAAGTGAAGTTACTTGTTTTATGTTTTTTACAATTACAGTTTTGCACAATACATTTTCTTGTAGTAATATTCTTGACGTTTATGTTAATTTAATAGTTTAAAAAACAGCTTCCTGCTTGAATGCTTTTTCCATGTGCTCTGGTGACCATTAAGAAGCTGTTAATACTGTGAACAGTTAATACTGTTACATACCAAAGTATACCGTGATATATACCGTCTACCGTCTCTGGTTCAAATTATACCGTGATATAAATTTTAGGCTATATCGCCCACCCCTACTCCAAACACAACTTTGAGATGGTAAATGAGTAGGAGAAACAACTGTAACTTAGACTTAGACTTTATTGATCCATAAGGGAAACTGTTTTAGGTACAGTAGCTCACTCATCATATATAATATTTAACAGAGGGTAAAAAATAGATGGAATAGCAACCAAAGAGAAATAGACCAATGTCAGATGAGACATAATTATAAAAATAATGATAATAATGTATATGTTCAAGGTAGAATTAAATAGAAAAGTAGTAATAAAGTATAAAATAGCCTGTTGGAGAATGAGCTCCTCTGTCCCTCTATGGTCTGGTGCAGTGAGTGAGCAGGAGTGTCCATGATGGAGAGCAGTTTGTCCTGTGTCCTCCTGTTCTGTTAAAGGGACAGTGTGTAAGATTTTTACCCGTTAATGACTGAAATTGAAGATACCTATTCAAAAATGCAGTGTTTTCCAAGCCTTTTCACTTCCATCATGAAATCAAAGTATTCTTTTGGACTTAGATATAGTCACATAAAAGGGGGATCTTCCCCATGCAGAGGCAGCCATTTTGAATACGAGAGCCGCAGAAGGACATTTGGGCTCCGCCTTCGCCTTCGGCAAGGCTCGTGGTTTTGGGTAAACAACATGATAAGCATGGTAAGCATGCTGCTTGGTAAGCATGCTGCCGGATCAGACGTCGTAATGGATCTAACACGTGTTTTGGACTAAATTGTTTTACTGGATTTTATTCGCTGGATCCTTACGGACAAATTGAGAGCAAGTTTATGGTGAAATACTGAGTTTGACCTGTGCAAAGCATTCTAAGGTAAGCTAACCTCGTTTTGTGCTTTTCCGTATAAAAGCCCCATGTGCTCGGGGAGTGATTGTTGTGCAGGGAAATGAATTGCATAGTCAAAAAGAGGAGACTGTAAGGTTTCATTTCATGTGTAGAGTAAGGTCAGAAACAGCGAAAAACACCAATGTTCAAATCATTTAATGTTGTCAACAAAAAGCTTTTACTTTGAATAAAACTTAAATATCACTCAAGAACTCAAGAAGGAGTAAAACAACTGCAATGGGAAATGGGAAAAATGGGAGTGTCAGAGCAGCTGTGGCATTGGAAATAGATCTACGTGTTCTGAAAGCAATACTAACATGACCTGTACTTGTTCTGTTTGTGTAGATGAACTCAGACTTGCCTTTAACCGACTATTTGGACACAGAATGCTGAATGTGCTGATGGTGGAGCCGGCGCTCGCCTCAGCTTGCTCACACCCACCACATAGACCTGTACCTCTGTATGACACTGCGACTGTGCATCACTGTGGCTCTGAGGGCTGTCACAAGTGTCTCCTGCTCCAGCAAGGAGGAGGAGGAGAGCGGGAAGAAGAGAGGGGGAGAGAGAAGTAGGGTTGAGGGAGGTGGGGGAGAGAGGAGGTAGAGAGAGGTGGGAGCAGGTGTGGAGGATGTGTGCAGGTTTCAGATACTTTCCTCCGGTCACGTGAGTGTCGTGTGCGGGTGAGGAGCTCGGGAAGAGCCTTGGCAGTGGAGGAAGTGAACACAGTGAAAAGTGAAATGGAGCTGAGTGCTGATGGCAGTGCTCTGTGACACTGAACTAGTGTCTAAAGCCCTGCTGCTGTGTGCCGTGTGTGGAAGAGGAGCAGTGAGGCACATGCTGCTAGCTTGGCAAACACCAGACTGATATTACAGAGATAATAAGGTTAGCGCTGTAATATCAGTCTGGAATATGTGTATATGTGGTATATGTGATGTTTTAGTTATTGTGTTTATTGTCTAGATGTGATGTGTTTATGTGATTTGTTTATTGTCTTGTTTATCAGATGTTTTATGTTCATTGTGGGCCTGGGGAGCGCTGTAGTTTCAAATCCTGTGTGTGCAACCTGTACATATGGTTTTTGACAATAAAGCTGATTTTGAACTTTGAACTTTGAACTTTGAATGGCACCCACTGAAATAATTCAGAGAGAGAGTGAAGGAACTGTTGAAGTGTGTAATTATTTTTAAAAATATGATTATTAATAACATTTGAATAGGAACAATGTACATTCATAATGCGGGACTGCTGGATTGTGTGAGATGAACTGTTTGTTCCATGGAGACCCTGGCTGAGGAGCTGGCTGAGGAGCTAGCTATGGACCTTTGAGATGCTACAGGCTTTTCACATCATATGTGGTAGCAAAATTGGCAGAAGACCTTCCAGAGGAAATACTTAGAGGTAATGGACCATTTCATCACCAACCAGAACACCAGAGCGGTGTTGTGTTCACCTGGATTCCCTTGGACACTGCTGCAGGGACACAGAGCAGGGACACTTTAGGTTCACAGGTGACACAGATCTGCTGACCCTACCTGACTATTCCTCCTGTTAAAGGAAAAGTAACGTTTTTTTTTACAATCTGAGCCTTCTTTCGGCAATAAAACAAGTAGTTTTACTCACCCATAGCACTTTGGTGTCATATGGAGCAGTTTCGTAGAAGTTATGTTGTAGCGTATCCGTTAACTTGAGTGCTCGGGGCATTACTTTGCGGTCTCCAAATAACACAAACTTTAGCACTTTTCAAATCATAGAAGCCCGATGTCTTATCCTACGATTTCGTGTGGTCAAAAGTGGCCTGTAATCCGAGATTTAGCCATAGTTTCGAGTAGATGAGGAGGCCAGTGCGCATGTGCGGACTGTGCTCTCAGCTCCCGGGACCCAAACATGAAACGCAAAGCTGTAAACTATGGATAAATCTCGGATTACAGGCCACTTTTGATTCACACGAAATCGTAGACTAAGACATCGAGCTTCTATGATTTGAAAAGTGCTAAAGTTTGTGTTATTTGGAGCCCGCACGGGACATATTACATGCTTGGGGAATATATTATATGCCCCGAGCTATGGCTAGAAGTCGCGCTAGGCTAACCGCAAATCTAAAACGTCTCTGGAAGTGCTCCATATGACACCAAAGTGCTATGGGTGAGTAAAACAACTTGTTTTATTACCGAAATAAGGCTCAGATTGTAAAAAACGTTACATTTACTTTAAGAGGCCATATAAAAGCAGATTACTGTGAAATATACAGTGTTGGGGAGTAACGGATTACATGTACCGGCGTTACGTAATCAGAATACAAATAATGAGTAACTGTAATCTGTTACAGTTACTGTTTTAAGTTGTGGTAATCGGATTACAGTTACTTTGTTGAAATAAATAGATTACACGGTGGTACTTCTAATGGAAAAAAACATCTATCTGTGACGGAGCGCCTGTAGCTGCCCGTCATCGGCACAAGTCCCGCTCTGGCCCCAGAGCGCGCCTAGACGGCAGAACCAGACTCCCAATACAACTGTTCCCTGCTTACAAACTGTTTCCCCGTGATCTGGACTCTGTTCCCCTCCCTAATGCGTGCGAGGGTGCACACTCGGACGCCTAGGGAGCCACATGCTCTTCCTACCTTCCGCTGTCTCCGTGCTGTTCGCCGGCTCAGGGGGCCAAACGGGGCACTTCCTGGTCCTGCGCTAAATAGCTAAATAAGTCGCTTTGGGTTTAAAAAGTGTCTGCCAAATGCAATGTAAAGTAATGTAATGCACAAAACAATTATCACTATTGGTAGGCATAAATAGATTCCTGAGGGTCTAAGCTTTCGGTTTGCCATATATATTTTGATTGAAGTTCTAAAACATTTAAATAATTATCCCCCACTTCCACCATCCCCTCCCGTAATATACCTTCTATTGCAAACAAGCTGCACACAGTAAATGTAGATTCTAAAGAATCAGGAGGAATGAGCAGATATGCAGCAGTGGAATGCAGAACTGGAGAGGAACACAGTGACTGAAGGAAGAAGGGGAAGATCATCTTTGGACAATCTTTGGACTGCTGTGGGGGAAAAGCTCTTTCGGTATCTTGTGGTTTTGGTTGGTAGGCTCCTGGCGTGTCTCTAGAAGGATCTAGAATAGTCTGTTTGCCAGATTAGAGGAGTCTTTGAGAATGCTGCACACTCTGAGCAGCTCCTGTTCTTCGGCCTCCTCAGTAGAAGTGGAGTGCCTCTGATGGGTTGGGCAGTTTTCAACACATTCATGTAGTTTGTAAAAAGATGGAAATGTCAAGTCATCCAAAGTCATTAGATTACGTTACTCACCTGAAGTAATCCAATAGATTACGGTACAAATGACATTTTGGAGCATGTAATCTGTAATTTGTAAGGGATTCCATTTCAAAAGTAACCTTCCCAACACTGAATATACAGCAGCATTCTGCAAAGCACACAGACATGACTTGTACAACAATTAAGGTTATACCTGCTTGTTTTTGTTTTTTTGTTTTTGTTGTTTGCGAGTGTGAAGTGGCTGGGATGAGGATCAGCTCCTCCAAATCCGAGGCCATGGTTCTCGACCGGAAAAAGGTGTCTCGCCCTCTCCGGGTGGGTGGGGAGTCCTTGCCTCAAGTGGAAGAGTTCAAGTATGTCGGGGTCTTGTTCACGAGTGAGGGGAGGATGGAGCGTGAGATTGACAGGCGGATTGGTGCAGCGTCAGCAGTGATGTGGTCGCTGTACCGGACCGTTGTGGTGAAGAGGGAGCTGAGCCGAAAGGCGAAGCTCTCAAGTTACCGGTCAATCTACGTTCCTCCCCTCACTTATGGTCATGAGCTCTGGGTAATGACCGAAAGGACAAGATCGCGGATACAAGCGGCCGAAATGAGTTTCCTCCGTAGAGTGGCTGGGCGCTCCCTTAGAGATAGGGTGAGGAGCTCAGTCACATGGGAGGAGCTTGGAGTAGAGCCGCTGCTCCTCCACGTCGGGAGGAGCAGCTGAGGTGGCTCGGGCATCTGTTTCGGATGCCTCCTGGACGCCTCCCTCAGGAGGTGTTCCGGGCATGTCCCACCGGGAGGAGGCCCCGGGGAAGACCCAGGACGCACTGGCGGGACTATGTCTCCCGGCTGGCCTGGGAACGCCTTGGGGTCCCCCCGGAGGAGCTGGAGGAAGTGTCCGGGGTGAAGGAGGTCTGGGCGTCCCTGCTTAGACTGTTGCCCCCGCGACCCGGCCCCGGATAAGCGGAAGAAAATGGATGGATGGATGGACCTGCTTGTTTTTACCCTTGGTACATTAGCATTTAAAGGTTTCTTTTTTTGTTTGTTTGTTTGTTTGTTTGTAGGAAAAATGTACATTTTCTGGTCTGCAACATTTGTGTGCATTAATGTATCACAACCATCAACCAAAAAATGTAAATTGAAGTTTTCAAGACACTACTTTAGTAGCCCCAGCTGCACCATACACCCTTTGACCACCACTCATTCACACACCACATTCAACTTTGGCAAAGTGTCTTGCCCAAGGACACAACAGTGCACTGGTCTCTGCTGGGATTGCACTGCTGACCATTCGCTATAGGATGAATGCTCTTACCATTGTGCCATTGACCAAAGAATGCAATGAACTTGAACGTTCTAATTATGTTTTCCTTCTCCTTCCAGGGACACTGTCTAAACCCGATGCTGTCTTCCTGAAATCACTTTGCTCCTGAAATCCTGCACCAGACCTGCAATCCACAATAACCAGACGCTTACCACTTGCCAAGGACTCTCTTATGCAGCCTCAGTGCTTTTTTCATTCTTTTTAACTCGGCCCTTTGAAGGCTGTGGTGAGCGGAAGCCCCCCTTTTGTACACCGTTGCCAACAACACGAGCTTACTAAACCCAGCCAGGCCCTTGAGTTTGCATACTATAATATTTCTTTAGCTTCTCAACACAGAGACAAGCAAAACAACATGTCACAAGCAGGAGCAAGGCCGAAGCAGAGACAGTTTGAAGAGGACGTCTTAGTCAGGTTGGGACATTTTTAGACCACACTAGAAATAAGGGATGTGCGCACTGGAAAATGCAACCAACCAGGCTCTAGAAAACCTGTCATTTTTTTTTCTTTTTACATTTTTGGTTCATTGGTTAAAGGTGCATTGTGTAACTTTTCTAGTAGAGGGTCCGTCAAAACATTTTCTTCATAAAGATGTCATTGCTTTGTCTGTAATGTTTCACAGTATGGCATTAAACCTTTTTCTATCTTCATGGAAACCAAACCAGACCAAGTTATAGGTCAGATCTGTGGAGAGGCGACCCCACTTTGAGTTACAAAACCACCTGCAACTGAATAAATGTAAGGTTGAGCTGTTTAATGTCATACTGTGGAACATTCCAGACAGAGCAATCCGCAGTTTCCACAGAAACAAGCAAGTGATTGACCCCAACCCAAAAGTCACATAATGCACCTCTAAAGGTGTATTGTGGTATTATCTAATGTTATAATGTTGTTTCCTCATCACAAATACACCCAGAGTTGTGTTTGTTTCTATTAGAAGTGAATTTTATTCTTCCTAAGATTTCATTCTTTTGTTATGCTGCAAACAGATGAAATGAAGGATGCACTGATCGAGTACTGGTGTCAGATATCCGCTGATACTGAAAAATTTGCCGGATTGGATCTCGGCTTCAGCTGATATTCTGATATCCTGGTTAGACATATAAATCGATATATCATCATGTTTGAACTTTTATTTATACAACATTGTGGTTACTTGAGAGGTAAATGAAAAGTAGCTAACATATTTGGATCAGTTTTGTCTTATTTTATTTTTTTGTTTTTGTTTTTGTGCATATACTTAAAGGAAACGAAACGTTTTTTTTACAATTTGAGCCTTATTTCGGTAATAAAACAAGTTGTTTTACTCACCCATAGCACTTTGGTGTCATATGGAGCACTTCCAGAGATGTTTTAGATTTGCGGTTAGCCTAGCGCGACTTCTAGCCATAGCTCGGGGCATATAATATATTCCCCAAGCATGTAATATGCCCCGTGCGGGCTCCAAATAACACAAACTTTAGCACTTTTCAAATCATAGAAGCCCAATGTCTTAGTCTACGATTTTGTTTGAAGCAAAAGTGGCCTGTAATCCGAGATTTATCCATAGTTTACAGCTTTGTGTTTCATGTTTGGGTCCCGGGAGCTGAGAGCACAGTCCGCACATGCGCACTGGCCTCCTCATCTACTCGAAACTATGGATAAATCTCGGATTACAGGCCACTTTTGCTTCAAACGAAATCGTAGACTAAGACATCGGGCTTCTAGGATTTGAAAAGTGCTAAAGTTTGTGTTATTTGGAGACCGCAAATAAGTGCCCCGAGAACTCACATGATGGAGATCGCAAATCTAAAACATCTCTGGAAGTGCTCCATATGACACCAAAGTGCTATGGGTGAGTAAAACAACTTGTTTTATTACCGAAATAAGGCTCAGATTGTAAAAAACGTTACTTTTCCTTTAAAGCTATAGTATGGAAATCTGTATCAGAACTGAAAAAAGCTGGATTGGTGAATTATTTTAGCTGTTTAGCCATTAACTGATATTTAACAATGGGGCGGCAGTAGCTCAGTTGGTAGAGCGTTTGTCTAGTGATCCAGCTCCCACAGATCAGCGCTGCTGTTGTGTCCTTGGGCAAGACACTTAACCCCACCTCGCCCCCAGTCGTCCTCCTGTGGACTCATCACCAGATCTGCTTGGACTACTGCCTCCGCGACCCAGGAAATGGAAAAGTGGAAGAAGGTGATGAATGAATGATATTTAACAAAAATTCTAGTTTCTACCTTTTTTTTTTTTTTCTCATTAATTAAATACAGTTTAACTATTCAAAGACAACAACATCATTTGGGATGCAAATAAGTTCTGTCACTACAGGTGTATGGTTTCCCACTTTTAGTTCTTCTATTGTTTATTTCATGGTACATCTTTACTATCCATGGATTTCAGAATGATGAAAAATTGGGACCTTTGACACAGCGATGAACAATTTTAAATAAAATATTATATCTTTTGAACGGAAGACTGTCCTCGAAACGCTGCACATAACAGAAAACCGAACCTCGTGGATTAAACAGTATACAATTCCACTTGCAGCTAGCCCACACGCTAACTCTTTAATTTATGTTCCCATCATAGCATTGGACCCTTTAGCGCATTTAATGACACGCACACTCCAAAACAAGCCGTACATCTCTGGAGTATTGATTTTCCTTTAACACCCCTTTTAATAACCCTTTTGTTTTCCACATTTAGCCAACGGTTGAATACAAGTTAAAGATTCATATAAAACGCAAACGCTCGCCCACTATTCATTGCACTGACAGGCGCCGCGTTTGGTTTTCATTAAAAACGTACCAAAATAGCAACTTAAAACCATCATCATCAATTACACCAAACGCCAAAACATGTACGCTAATAATCCTCACACGCACATTTGCATTTCATTACAGTTTAGTCCCAATTAAGTCGACGTGTGTGATAGGGACGGTCCCACGGTGGCTATACGCACTTTGGTTTTTTTTGCTTAGAAAAACACAAAATCCATCATCTAAGCTCTCCTCATTATACATTTCTGAAATTAACATAGGGAAATGTATTATGGATTACTGTACAAAAGTGATTAAAGGGCCCAGATCACGCTATTTTCTGATCCATGTTATAATTTTGTTTCTTCGTCACAAAAATAACCTGCGTTGTGTTGTGTTTTGTTCATTTAACAGAGATTCCAAACCTGCATACTGTATTTAGGCTGAATTCTTCTCTCAAACTAAACTGTGGTTTTTATAACTCCACCTTCACTAGAATCATCTGGATAATTTCAGACCTGGAATTCCCAATCTCTACTGAACTAAAGGTCAAATGAGCTGCTCACTTGAAAACTAACACTAAATGACATCACAAGGTGGAACGGAGCATTTTGAGCTTTGGAGATGTAGACAGAAATAAGTGGGTTAGACGTAGACAAACTTGTGAGACTGATGTCAAATAAGGCATAATTACAGTGGGTCCGGAAAGTATTCAGACCCCTTAAAGATCCCATGACATGGTACTTCTTGATGCTTTTATATGGCTCCTTAATGGTTCCCTAATACTGTAAATGAATCCTTCTTCAAAATCAACACTCAGTGCATGAGAAACAGAGATAAGATGAGAAAGAGTAATTTTTCTCTCTCTGAACAGGCCATTATGGGCGTTGTTGCTTGAATGCAAATGAGGAGAAAAGAGATGGCCTATAGTAGAGGGTGGGGGCGTGGCCAAACTCTCCGCTCTCAGCTCTCAGCTGTGCGCTCTGATCCATTTCCGCGTTTTTGCGTGGAGAAGAGATTAGAAGCGTTCCATTGAAAAATAAACACATTTCCACAGAAAATAAAATTAAACCACTGCTGTTCAAAGGTCCAGAGGCTCAGATAAAGGACTTCCGAGCCTAGAAACACTCGGACGTGCCTCCAGGCAAATAAAAAAACGCATTTCGCATTGCCTAGCGCAGGGGTCTTCAACATTTTTCAGGCCAGGGACCCCCAAACAGATGGCGAACTGGGCCAGGGACCCCCTACTATATATACGGCATAGAATTGTGTTTTATATTAAATTGAGCTTAGTGTCATGTATAAACATTGCTACTCTGTTATGGTACATCCAATACAAGGAAATAATACACAGGTTAATACTGTATTTTACACTATAAAATATAAAATTATATTATTTTAAAGTGAAATCAAAAGATTTCGCGACCCCCCCTGCAGTACCTCCGCGACCCCCCTAGGGGTCGCGACCCCCCTGTTGAAGACCTCTGGCCTAGCGCATTCGCGGTCCAAACTTTTAACCATGGGGGGGGCCTAAACAGGGTAGGGGAGCTCACATTAACGTTCAAAAACCTCAGAAAGTGAAAATTTCATGCCATGGGACCTTTAAATGTTCTCAGTCTTTGCAGCCGTTTGCTAAAATCATGTC
Organism: Paratrypauchen microcephalus; assembly: GCA_036785185.1. NCBI lineage: Eukaryota > Metazoa > Chordata > Actinopteri > Gobiiformes > Gobiidae > Paratrypauchen > Paratrypauchen microcephalus. The sequence goes on along the minus strand of JAVJIX010000104.1, from coordinate 2,332,298 downwards.
AAGTTTTTTATTCTTCTCATTATTGTACACACAAAAACAGAATTGTTGACATTTTTGCAGATGTATTAAAAAAGAAAAACTGAAATCTCACATGGTCATAAGTATTCAGACCCTTTGCTCAGTATTTAGTAGAAGCTCCTTTTGAGCTAATACAGGTATGAGTCTTTTTGGGAAGTTTTTCTCACCTGGATTTGGGGATCCTCTGCCTTGCAGATCATTTCCAGTTCGGTCAGGCTGGAGTGAAAAAAATGTAAAGGGTCTGAATACTTTCTGTACCCACTATATATGTGTATGTACAAGTAAAAGTATAATACAATATGAAATGAAATGTAATGAAATAAGTCATACAATTTCGGCAATATACAAAAGGTCCTAAGAAAAACAGTGCAAAGATGAAATAACGATTGACACAAAACAAAACACAACTCCAGGTTTGTTTTTGAGGAGGTAACAACATTATAATATGGCTTAAAGCTCTATTAAAGGAAAAGTAACGGGTTTTTTTTACAATCTGAGCCTTCTTTCGGCAATAAAACAAGTTGTTTTACTCACCCGTAGCAGTTTGGTGTCATTTTGAGCAGTTTCGTAGAAGTTATGTTGTAGCGTATCCGTTAACTTGAGTGCTCGGGGCATTACTTTGCGCAGGGCTCTCAAGTCTCACGCATTGAGAGTGTGACACACGCAATTTGACGTGTTCACATGCTCACACGCCACACATGGCATTTCTCACGCTGATTTTTTTTTTTTTTTTTTGTGCCCAGAAAATAGGTCTGTGTGGCTCAGTTTATGCAGGCACCGCGCGTTTTCAGCCAAAAAAAACTCCTCCCCGCCCTGCTCAGCAAGTGTCTAAGCGCGCACTGACAAAACGGTGATGGTAAAACAAACTGAGAACCATCAGGTAATAACTTCATTTGTATAACTGCAGTGGTGAAAGTAAAGTGGTGCGCACCGGAACGGCGCACCGGTATAAAATTCACAGCTGGTACTGCAGTCTATTAAACAAGGATTGTCAAACTTATCTGACTGTAGCCATGGAAATAGCCTAGATGGCACGGTGCCTGAGTGGCTTGCACTCATGCTTTATAGCAAGAAGGTTCTGGGTTCGATCCCAGGGTCGCTTAGTATTTTTTTTGTTTTTTTAAATGGTAAAGTGATGCACTGGACATTATAGCACCTGAATTATAGCACAAGAAATGAAAACTGCTCTTTAGACAAACATTTACACAGGGCTCTCAACACGCAATTCGACGTGTTCACACGGTCACACGGCATTTCTCACGCAATTCAATGTTCACTCGCCCCCCCCTAAAGTTTGTGTTATTTGGAGCCCGCACGGGGCATATTACATGCTTGGGGAATATATGATATGCCCCGAGCTATGGCTAGAAGTCGCGCTAGGCTAACCGCAAATCTAAAACATCTCTGGAAGTGCTCCATATGACACCAAAGTGCTATGGGTGAGTAAAACAACTTGTTTTATTACCGAAATAAGGCTCAAATTGTAAAAAAAAACATTACTTTTCCTTTAAAGTCAATTTCCTGTAATATAGAATGTTTACATTGAATGGGGATTCTTAGTAGTAATTTTACAGAACTGAATGGTCTCATGCATTTCTAATTTGTATGTTTAATAGTATAGATACAGTATGTACATATTGTATGGACTAAAGTCATTGTTGCATGAAATGTTATAAAAAAAAAAAAATCATTGTTGGTCCAAATGGGAGTCAGCACTCAGGCGTGAACTAACCCATACCTTTTTTGTAAAAGGTTTAGTCCAGAAAATGTGGGGCAGTGAACAGTAGAGCTGCAATGGAAATGAGTCATTCAATAGCTGGAACTTAAAATGAAATATAAATGTAAAAGTGTATCATTAAACCAAGCCATTCTACAGCACCTGTGTATAATGTGCGATAAGATGTTCGGTGATGTCATTTTACATGTGTCATATTGGACGACGTTGATACTTTGCAGATGATGTTGTCAACGTTCAATGGGGTTGTGATGCTAACTGCAGGCTCTGCTCTGTCTGAGGTTCTGTTACACTTTCCTTTTTTTAATCCTTCGTTTAGCACAGTCTGACCAGAAAGAGCGGACTTAGTCGGAACTACAACAGGAGAGTCTGATTTGTGCACATCCTAAAATTACAGTCACAAGTTAGCGAGCATTATCCAACAGTTTTTCCACTTTGTCACTCTCACTTTGTTGTTGATAATCAAACACCTAAATGGGATCATGAACTCTTTAAAATATGTTATTGAAATCCATTTACAGGGGGTCCTCGGGTTACGACGGTCTCGACTTACGACGTTTCGTGGTTACAAATGCGCCCCCAGTAAAAAAAAATTACCGTATTGGCCCGAATATAATCTGACCCCCTCTTTTTCAAGACTCAAGTTCTTCTCTTATTTTCTTCTCTTTTCTTTCTTACCGCTATTTTTTGGCCTGGGGCGTTCAGTTCAGCATTCGCTTTAAAGATATCTGGCGCCATCTAGCGTTGTGAATGGGTATAATGTCTAGACCCCGAATGTAAGACGACTCCCGCTTTTTCAGTCTTATTTCAATGCAAAAAACATCGTCTCATATTCGGGCCAATACGGTAATAATATTACGCGTCATTCCGTCTTACGTGGTTTAGCGTGGTAAGCGACGTAAACAAACGCGAACGGCGCACGGCGGAAGAATACGCTCTGTTGTGGTTGTAGGGAGAAGAAGACGGCCTCGTGTGCGTGCCCAATGTGGGCGGAAGTACCTGATGTGGGCTCTGATCTGCTCCTATGAAAGCGACAGTGATAACCAAGCAGCGTAGTGGTCTAATTATTGAGATGGAAAGGTTATTGGTGCTTTGGTTGGAAGATCAAAGTCAAAATCCGACTTACGACGAAATTCGGGTTAAGAACGGATCAACGTCGTAACACGAGGACCCCCTGTATTGTTTTTTTTTTTTTTTTTTTTTTTCAATTTTCAGACTGTCCTAAAGATTTGTGTAGATTGTCACCATGGTAACTGCTGAACATTCCACCACAGAGATCCATGTAGAACACCCCCAGCGTGACGTTACTGCAAAGTAGCAATAGCTTTGTTCATAAAGCTTTGTCAGTGGACCTAAAGGATTCATTTTAAGTTTAAAGTGCATATGAGGTAAGACTAAAACATAGTTATGATCATTATATTGGAGATTTGGCTTTAAAAAAGGAAAAAAAAAATGGACTGGTTGGAAATCATGACATCACATTAGGGAAATCCACAATTGTTACCTAGCAACACCTTTTTTTAATGTATTTTTTTTAAATCAAATTTACTGCATACATACATACATACATACATACATACATACATACATACATACATACATACATACATACATACATACATACATACATACATGCATACATACATACATACATACATACAAGAAACAGATGAACAATATACACAAAGATTACAAGACAGGGATAGTTGATGTTTTTTGCAAAGTTTTGTTGATGTTTGAAGTACTGTACTTGCAATACTCCCTAGCGTGATGTCACTATATACTTGCAATTTTCCATATATTTTCCAACTTTTTTTTCGCAAATTGCTTCTTGATTTTTGTAAAACTATAATGTATATTTACAAGGGGTATTATCTTGCCAAATTATAAACACATTTGAGAACGATAAAAGCCTGTCATATGCACTTTAATGATATGTTGTTGTTTTTTTGTTTTTTTTTTTGTATTTTTCACTGATGTTTTCTGCCACATAGACAAGTCCATTTTGATATTTTCTGTTTTGTAAATTAGATGATGTATGTGACACTAGAGCCTTAAAGGTTAGATGGAAACAGACTTCTAGCTGTAGCAGTATCTGACGACTATGCATTCTGTGTATTTCTATAGTGTACGTTTATGTAACAGGGGTCAAGTCATCTGTTTATCAAGGGACACTGTTGACCATGAAGTTGGAATTATATAAAGGGGCACTAAGTAACTTTTCTGGTTGTTCCACCATATTACGATCTGATAATCAACATTCCATGCAAAACAACAACATCACCATTTTTTAACCATCAATTATATTAAAGGAAAAGTAACGTTTTTTACAATCTGAGCCTTATTTCGGTAATAATACTCACCCATAGCACTTTGGTGTCATATGGAGCACTTCCAGAGATGTTTTAGATTTGTGATCTCCATAATGTGAGTTCTCGGGGCATTACTTTGTGGTCTTCAAATAACACAAACTTTAGCAGTTTTCAAATAATAGAAGCCCGATGTCTTATCCTACGATTTCGTGTGGTCAAAAGCAGAGGTGGGACAAAGTCATTTCTGGGCAAGTCCCAAGTAAGTCTAAGTCTTTTGCACTCAAGTCCGAGTGAAGTCCCGAGTCAAGAGTATCCAAGTGCCGAGTCAAGTCCGAAGTCAAAGCTCACAAGTCTCAAGTCGAGTCCAAAGTCCTAACATTTTAGTTTTGAGTCATTTCGAGTCCCCTTTACAAAGAAATAAAATTTCTACAAATCATATAATGTCTGCAAGATCTGTATTCATGATTGGATGTTGTGCAAGCCACGCGCACATGCTCTTTGCATACATTTTCGCAGATTCACAAGTACAACGAGTGCGCTCCTTATCAACATACTTTTAGAGTTTTTGTTTTTCATTGGGCGTAGCAAGTCATCACAAGTCAAAAGGCCTAAGTCCAAGTGAAGTCACGAGTTATTGATATTGAAGTCCAAGTCGAGTTGCAAGTGTTTGTACATTTTGTCGAGTCGAGTTTGTGACTCGAGTCTGACTCGAGTCAAAGTCACATAACTCGAGTCCACACCTCTGGTCAAAAGTGGCCTGTAATCCGAGATTTAGCCATAGTTTCGAGTAGATGAGGAGGCCAGTGCGCATGTGCGGACTGTGCTCTCAGCTCCCGGGACCCAAACATGAAACGCAAAGCTGTAAACTATGGATAAATCTTGGATTACAGGCCACTTTTGATTCAAACGAAATCATAGACTAAGACATCGAGCTTCTATGATTTGAAAAGTGCTAAAGTTTGTGTTATTTGGAGCCCGCACGGGGCATATTACATGCTTGGGGAATATATTATATGCCCCGAGCTATGGCTAGAAGTCGCGCTAGGCTAACGCTAATCTTAAAACATCTCTGGAAGTGCTCCATATGACACCAAATTACTATGGGTGAGTAAAACAACTTGTTTTATTACCGAAATAAGGCTCAGATTAAAAAAAACCAAACATTACTTTTCCTTTAACAGTACAGTACAGTATGTAACTTTCTGGACACTGCACATTGAAAGTTAAAACCATATTACCATCTTAGTTTTTTATTATTATTACATTTTATTTGCTAAAAAGTTACATTCTGTGGCTTTAAACATGATTCAAGGGGAACATATGAAAACTCCATGGTCTATAGTGTACAGAGGTTATGCACTGACATTTTATTTGAAAAACACCAATTAACATACGTCATTTATCACTTATAGCTCTAACAGCCATTATACACATTTTAGATATGTTTTGAGCTTTTACAGAAGAAAATGTCATTCTTCAGCAATGACACTGATATCATTTTTCCATCATCAGACTGAGCAGGCACTAAAGTGTGCGACTGTATCACTGGACTGCACCCAAGCATCATCTATCACTTCCTGTCTCTTTGGGCAACAGCCTTCACTGATTGGACCTGACTATTGGCCCCGCCTCCTAAACACCCTCGGAGTATGACCCCTGACCCCGGCCGTGCCCCAGTGTGCTGTAATAACGCGCAGTACTGAGCGGAGGTGAGGGGGGGCTAATGTACGGACGTTCTTTTAGGAGCGCGGGATTGATGTGAACTTTTAACCCCACTGGGAAAGCACACCCGCATGACCTTTGAACCCCGGTGTGCTGAATGTAGACGGTTTTGAACTCCACAGAAAAGGTTGCATTCATATCTTGTCAAAATATACTAAAAGGGCCCAAATATTGTAATAGTTTTCATACACTTGGTGATGGGCTGTGCAAAAACTCGAAAAAATGAAATAGATTTTTGAATAGAAGTTCAAAACAATTTGTTTGGATGAAAATCTACTTTTATTTCCCCACTTTCTTGCTTTGGAAATGTACGAAAGGCCTCTCACCATACAGCACGGATGCTTTGAAATCAATGATGTCAAATGAAACATTGGGGTTTTGTTTTATTTCATTTCTGGGTTCAGTATGATGACTGAACACAACGTTGCAGGATATTTTTTTAGTGGAGAGGAAAAATCGAAATGAAAATCAGATGTTTTATTTTCAGGCAAAACGGCCCAGCGTTAATTGTTATAAAGGTAAAGGTGCATTTCTGGTGGGTGGATCATCCAGCTGAAACTGCCTGTCACTATTTTGTCCAGAATGTTCAAGAGTATAGCATTAAAAGGATATGCCACCCCCAGGTCAAACTTGGGCATCTCCCCACAGTCCAGAGACTAAAATAAGTGGTGGAAAGTGTTTTTCTGGTGACGCAGCCATTGTCCAGGTCTGTCAGCACTGACCGCCGCGGTATCTGCTGCTCCTCCGCGTTAGACTGGAGTCTAACGTCGCCAGAGAAAGATTTCGGTCAAAAGGAATTAATTTGCTCGAAGCGTTTCCCAATTACTTTCTGTGTAGTGCGCATTCATATCAAGTGTGCAGTGTGTTTTTCTGCACTGAAAAATAGTTCCCACCCAAAATGACCAAGTCAAGCTCTCCGTGTTGATTTGTACATTTATTTGCACTCGATATGAATGCGCACTACACAGAAAGTAATTGGGAAACGCATCGAGCAAATTCATTCCTTTTGGCCGAAATCTTTCTCTGGCGACGTTAGACTCCAGTCTAACGCGGAGTAGCTGCAGATACCGCGGCGGTCAGTGCTGACAGACCTGGACAATGGCTGCGTCACCAGAAAAACACTTTCCACCACTTATTTTAGTCTCTGGACTGTGGGGAGACGCCCAAGTTTGATCTGGGGGTGGCATATCCCTTTAAAGTTATTTATCTTGCAATAAAAAAATGACAATATTGGAGTGCTGCACTGGATCAAAACTTATCAACACAAGTACTCATCAGACCAGGGGGCTTAAAAAACAATATCCATTTATATACTGTACATATACATGTGGAATCCAAGTACACTGAATGAATACACATGTATATGGGTATTGTTTTTAATAATCACATGTTTGATAATTGGTCATGTGACCTTTATAAATAGGGTCATACCTGCTGCTCTATCAGCTCTGATGAAAAGTAGTCGAAACACATTGGGTTGACCATTAATAAACACATTTTTTACATTATTTATGATTTGGTTAGGTTAATGCCATACTGCGGAACATTCCAGGAAAAGTTGCATAATGCACCTTTATAAATATTGCTGAATGCAAACATTGTACAGATAAACAAGGACCTTTTGACAAATTCAACCTTTTCTGTTTGGACATTTTCTTTTTAAAATGGTGCCTCCCCCACAGTAACAATGGCCCTAGACCGTGAATGTACCATGTTGCATTCAAAGACACTCGCAGCCCTTTCCACATCCGCATGAACTTTGAATTGTTATTTCGTGTGTTTATTTCACCAAGAAGTCACGTGGACGTTTTAGCGGACAGTGATTGGTTATTTCTATTGTGTATATTTTGTGAATATGATTAGGTTGTATTATTTTAGCTGTAAAACCTGCATCGGTCTATGTCCAGATAAGCTTTTGTATTTAAGGCCATTTCTTTCCACATTCTGTCAGGTGTAGGTTTTTAGTTTTTATATTTTGCCCTGTTTTTAATGCAGATTTTATGTATTTTTGTGTCCTGTTAATAACTGAATGAACTCCCAATCTTCTTCCTGCAGGATTGTAATGACGGCAAATAAAAGTACGATCATGTATATATAAAACTGTCTATTTATTCACTTGTATTTGTTTGTATTGACTGAGGTGTAGTGTAGACTCATCCATGTGTGTTTTTATTTGTTTGTTTTTGTTTTTTTCATTATCAAAGCATAGCAAGAACTAGAAATGGGACAAGATCTTGTGCCACACAAAAATGCCACAAGACGCACATGAAAAAAAATAATTCCCCATTTGTATTGGGCAAAGGTTAAAGGAAAAGTAACGTTTTTTTACAATCTGAGCCTTATTTCTGTAATAAAACAAGTTGTTTTACTCACCCATAGCACTTTGGTGTCATATGGAGCACTTCCAGAGATGTTTTAGATTTGCGATCTCCATCATGTGAGTTCTCGGGGCACTTGTTTGCGGTCTCCAAATAACACAAACTTTAGAACTTTTCAAATCATAGAAGCCCGATGTCTTAGTCTACGATTTCGTGTGGTCAAAAGTGGCCTGTAATCTGATATTTATCCATAGTTTCGAGTAGATGAGGAGGCCAGTGCGCATGTGCGGACTGTGCTCTCAGCTCCCGGGACCCAAACATGAAACGCAAAGCTGTAAACTATGGATAAATCTCGGATTACAGGCCACTTTTGCTTCAAACGAAATCGTAGACTAAGACATCGGGCTTCTATGATTTGAAAAGTGCTAAAGTTTGTGTTATTTGGAGCCCGCACGGGGCATATTACATGCTCGGGGAATATATTATATGCCCCGAGCTATGGCTAGAAGTCGCGCTAGGCTAACGCTAATCTAAAACATCTCTGGAAGTGCTCCATATGACACCAAAGTGCTATGGGTGAGTAAAACAACTTGTTTTATTACCGAAATAAGGCTCAGATTGTTTTAAAAAAAACACGTTACTTTTCCTTTAAGTGCTCCATCTTTTTAAAAGCTGTAGTTCCAGAAAGCACTGCTAGAAAAGAAAAAAAAAGCATAATAAATGAAGTAAATACAAATTTTGGGAACTAAATTGAACTATTTACATCTTAGAAACAATGTCAAAATCTCGTCTTGTCTCATGGAAACTGTGTCTCGTTCCACCCCTAATAATAATAACAGGCCATGTGTTAGAATATGCTCAAAAACAAAAACACAACAAGGGCAGATGAACCTCACAGAGTTCTGGATTTCACTAAATAAAGTTATAGCAATCCATACATGCATATCTTGAAATAAAACACTAATTGGAGTCATTTAGCTTGAAACCCTTTTTACAGTTTGCTGTAAGATTCTGTACAATGCTCCGCCCCCAAGTCTACATCACCCATGTTCCCACACAATAATTCTCCATAAATATACAAAAGCATGATAAAAAACATCACAAAATATGATATAGCACTCTGAAGTAGAGAGAAGGAGACTTTGTAAATCGATCCTGTCCTCCTAAAACTGCAAATTTCTGCAAATAAAGCAAGCATTTTCAAAACAATCAAATGTAACATGATGATCTAAATATGTAGTTATAGAAGTGCAATAGAGGGTGGTACTCTGTAAAGGTTCTACATTATGCCCAGTTGACTCCTATGAGCTTCAAGCCAGGTTATAGTAGGGGGGGGCATTAAGCTAAGCCCTCCCCCATCACTGACATCACTGTGGTGTTTCAGGGCAGGGCAGAATTAGAAGGTACTTTGCTTTTATAACAAAAAGTCCATATAATCATTCAGTAATTCAATAATACACAGGATATATGTTATCACACACGTACACACACACACACACACCTTAGTCCTGGTTTAGTCTTGGTTTAGTCCTGGTTTAGTCCCGGTTTAGTCCTGGCTTAGTCCCGGCTTAGTCCTGGCTTAGTCCTGGTTTAGTCCTGGCTTAGTCTTGGTTTGGACCTGGTTTAGTTTTGGTTTAGTCCCGGTTTAGTCCTGGTTTAGACCTGGTTTAGTCCTGGTTTAGACCTGGTTTAGTCTTGGTTTAGTCCTGGTTTAGATCTGGTTTAGTCTTGGTTTAGTCCTGGTTTAGACCTGGTTTAGTCCTGGTTTAGATCTGGTTTAGTCTTGGTTTAGTCCTGGTTTAGATCTGGTTTAGTCCTGGTTTAAACCTGGTTTAGTCTTGGTTTAGTCCTGGTTTAGATCTGGTTTAGATCTGGTTTAGTCTTGGTTTAGTCCTGGTTTAGACCTGGTTTAGTCTTGGTTTAGTCCTGGTTTAGTCTTGGTTTAGTCCTGGTTTAGTGCCGAAATAGATGCAGAAATAATCTGATAATATGACTCACCCATAAGAATGCGGTCAGATCCATTCTAACAGTTTGCCGTGTTGTCTTTAATAATCCGGAGCTCCGGAGAAAAGGACATAATCCCGAACGTATCCCGTGTCCCGAGGCGAGAGTTCCTTCTTACGTAGCATTAACGTAGCAAGTTAAGGATTCTTCTTCTCTTGGAAATGCCGCGTAAATATCAGGCGGCTCGCTCACAGCTGATCGGCGAACAGGCGCAAACACAAGAGCGGCAATCTTCATGATTGGCGGGAGCGCGTATCGGTGCGTAATTATGCTGCAACATGATTGGAAGCTGGAGCGCACTGGCCATTTTGACTTAAAAATGGCGAAATTCGCCAAAGGTTTAGGGATTTTCATGCCTGATTGATAAAATGCCATAAGGGATGGAAGAAGGGATTCCCGTTTTAGAAGAGGGATGATTTTGACTATTTTTTCCCACAGGGGGGATGCCACCCCCCCCATCCCCCCTCAACTCGAGTACTGGTTACCTCATCAAAAACAGACCTGGAGTTGTGTTATGTTTCATTCACACATGTTGAATTCATGTGAATGAAACACACCTTTAGGTATTTTTGGATAAGAAAACATTATACCATAGATCAGAAAATAACTATACTTTTAATATGCCTTTAATAGCGCTATAAGAAGAGCGAGGGGAGCCTCTTGCCACCATCTTGTACACCATGTCAGGGCCTCCTATTGTTCATCAATGGAACGACTGCAGGCGACTGCCGCACACTTGCACAATGGCGTCTTGATCACTATTGATTATTCCTGTAGATTTTCAAAGGCAATCTGGGCCGTGTGCAAAAGGCTCCCTCAAGGCTACACAGAGCTCAGGCTGTACAACGCACCGTCCCCCGCTTTGAGCTAGACGTGCACTTTGACCTTTTCTCCACTCGCATTCAAAGCAGAGGTTTACTTATCTAAGAGTATCTAAGAAATAGTACTTTTTAGAGTATGCATTTCCTGCAGGCTACTTTTACTCCTACTGATCTAAATAAAAACAGTTCTCTCTTTTGATTGGTTCCTTAAAGGTGCATTGTGTAAATTTTGGTTGGGGATCCGTTAGATGCTTGTTTCTATGGAGATATCATTGCTGTGCCTGGAATGTTCCACAGTATGACATTAAACAACTCTTCCTTACATTAAAGGAAAAGTAAAGTTGTTTTTTTTTTTTTTTACAATTTGAGCCTTATTTCGGTAATAAAACAAGTTGTTTTACTCACCCATAGCACTTTGGTGTCATATGGAGCACTTCCAGAGATGTTTTAGATTTGCGGTTAGCCTAGCGCGACTTCTAGCCATAGCTCGGGGCATATAATATATTCCCCAAGCATGTAATATGCCCCGTGCGGGCTCCAAATAACACAAACTTTAGCACTTTTCAAATCATAGAAGCTCGATGTCTTAGCCTACGATTTTGTGTGGTCAAAAGTGGCCTGTAATCCGAGATTTATCCATAATTTACAGCTTTGCGTTTCATGTTTGGGTCCCGGGAGCTGAGAGCACAGTCCGCACATGCGCACTGGCGTCCTCATCTACTCGAAACTATGGCTAAATCTCGGATTACAGGCCACCATACGTCATCAGGTTGCGCCGCAGAATGGACGCACTGATCAGTCGCTCCGTGCCGACTCGCTCCCTTTATCTTAATCTTAGCGAGTCAACGGTTCTTCTGATCCTAAGCATTTCATTGCATTGTTGACCTTGTGTTGATTCTGCATATGACAAATAAACAATCTTGAATCTTGAATCTTGAATCACTTTTGACCACACAAAATCGTAGGCTAAGACATCGGGCTTCTATGATTTGAAAAGTGCTAAAGTTTGTGTTATTTGGAGACCGCAAATAAGTGCCCCGAGAACTCACATGATGGAGATCGCAAATCTAAAACATCTCTGGAAGTGCTCCATATGACACCAAAGTGCTATGGGTGAGTAAAACAACTTGTTTTATTACCGAAATAAGGCTCAAATTGTAAAAAAAAAAAACGTTACTTTTCCTTTGTTAAGAATAACAAATAAAGGGTTGGATGGCTCTCTATAATGACAGTTGGTGATCTTCTATAGGATCTGAATCTTAGGGACAGGTTCATGTCAAAGAGCTGTTCAAAAGACATTGCGTAGAGAAATGACTATTCTCTGATTTGTTTAAATGGTTCAAACTGAGCGTGGGAGGCTGCATATGCTTTGAAATTATGGAAATTTAAATAAAAATGTTGCACTACAATCATAATTATCCAAAACCTAGCTGTTATTACAGGTGCACAGTGTAACCTTTTGGTGGGAGTTCCGTCATGTGCTCTGCCTGGAATGTTCCAGAGTATGACCTTAAAGGAGAATTAACCTTTTTTTTTTAACAATCTGAGCCTTATTTCGTGTGGTCAAAAGTGGCCTGTAATCCGAGATTTAGCCATAGTTTCGAGTAGATGAGGAGGCCAGTGCGCATGTGCGGACTGTGCTCTCAGCTCCCGGGACCCAAACATGAAACGCAAAACTGTAAACTATGGATAAATCTCGGATTACAGGCCACTTTTGACTCAAACGAAATCGTAGACTAAGACATCGAGCTTCTATGATTTGAAAAGTGCTAAAGTTTGTGTTATTTGGAGCCCGCACGGGGCATATTACATGCTTGGGGAATATATTATATGCCCCGAGCTATGGCTAGAAGTCGCGCTAGGCTAACGCTAATCTAAAACATCTCCGGAAGTGCTCCATATGACACCAAAGTGCTATGGGTGAGTAAAACAACTTGTTTTATTACCGAAATAAGGCCTCAAATTGTAAAAAAAAAACATGTTACTTTTCCTTTAAAGTATTGAAAATGATATTGTTGAATTAAGTTGCTGTGAGTCTATGGAAAAGTCTTAACAAAAAAATCAAAGAATCAAGTACAATAATGGCATTTAAAAAACACATAAAATCCAGTGTAATGTGTGACAAAGAAAACTAAATTGTTGCGCAAAAAAAATGAAGCTTTGAGTTTACAATTGATTAATAATTGTGATTGAAATGGAATGTATTGATGAAATATTTTATAGTCACTATCGGTGTTTTGGTCTGGAAAAGGAAAAGCTCGTATGTTGACAAAATGAAATGATTTGAACATTTATGTTTCCAGCTGTTTGCTGATGATGCTGTAATTTATACACCTGCCAGAACCGTACAGGGAGTTTCAGAAAAGTTATCATCAGCCATCAGTCCAAAAGTGGGTCAAGAACTCATGCTACAGCTCAATACAAAGAAAACGGTCTGCATGATGTTCAGTAAAAAAGCAAATGAGCTGCAGCGGTCCAAAGTCTTTCTGGACGGGGCGGAACTCAGCCTCGTCAAAGAGTTTAAATACCTGGACTGACGTTGGACCCGACATTAAAACACATTAAGCGCCTCAAAAAATACGTTAATTTTAACTTAGTGAATTTTAGACAAGTAAGATCCTTTATGACTCTATAGGCGGCACGAATGTTTTTACACTCTATGATTCTGTCTCATATAGAGATCTGCATTACCACATGGGCACAACACTCAAACCAGTTGAATCACTTTTTTAAAAAGCTGTTAAACTATTAGATAAGAAACCATTCTCAGTTCACCACTGCACAATTTTAGACAAGTATAACTTACTCAATTTTAATCATTTTGTTCATTTTAAATACGGTTGTTTTATATATAAAGTTTTACACGGACTTGCTCCTCCTCCGCTGCAGGATTTTATTAAAACAAAGACTGTCAGTGGGAACAAGGGCCACGGCCCAGGGGAACTGTGAGGTCCACACAGACCCCGGGAACTGTGAGGTCCACACAGACCCCGGGAACTGTGAGGTCCACACAGACCCCGGGGGAACTGTGAGGTCCACACAGACCCCGGGAACTGTGAGGTCCACACAGACCCCGGGGGAACTGTGAGGTCCACACAGACCCCGGGGGAACTGTGAGGTCCACACAGACCCCGGGGGAACTGTGAGGTCCACACACAGACCCCGGGAACTGTGAGGTCCACACAGACCCAGGGGAACTGTGAGGTCCACACAGACCCCGGGAACTGTGAGGTCCACACAGACCCCGGGGGAACTGTGAGGTCCACACAGACCCCGGGAACTGTGAGGTCCACACTACAGACGCTCTACATTTGGACAAACTGTGCTCTCAGTCAGAGGCTCTGAGTTCTGGAACATTCTCCCATCATCAATAAGAGAGACTCCAACACTGGACACTTTAAATCACACTTGAAACAGCGGCTAAACCAGACTTGTGGACATTTTGAATGTTTTAATGTTTTAATGTTGGTGTTATTGTCAGTTGTCATTGTTTTATTGTTTTTGCTGTGGTGTCACCTGCACAGGGACTACAGATGGAAATGAGCATTCTTGCTATAATCTGGCGTATTTACACTGCTGCTGCAGATGTTCATTAATATGCACTGTCCCTATTAAATAAAGAATAAATAAAAATCTTGCAGCGCTCCTTCAGATATGATTTTGTTTGTCTTGTTTTCTATACTTTGAAAATACCAGATTATTTCACGTTTTGTCCTTTCATTTACATTAACATTAAATTATAAATCAGATGTTATCTCCTGACAGTAACTCTTATTTCCTATTACCCGAGTCATTTCTTAGACCACTACTTTGTACTTCCACTTAAGTCATATTATTATGAAGTAACAATACTCTTAGAAAATAACAAGAAACTAATTAAAATTGTGCGTATCACATGTAGGAGCAGAGTGTATTCAAACCTGCTCCAGTCTGGGTCACTGCAGCGACTCACTAAAGGGTAGAGTGCCCCCTATTGGTGAGCAGTCCACATCCTCTCTCCCTCCTCCCCTCTCCCTTTCTACTTTCCTCTCTCTCTCTCCCTCCTCCCGCTCATTTTTCCTTCTATCTCTCTCTCCCTTTCTACTTCTATCTCTCTCCCTCTGCCTTTCTACTTCTATTTCTCCCTCCTCCTTCTCTCCTTCTATGTCTCTCTCCCTCTTCCCCCCCCTTTCTCCTTCTATTTCTGTTTCCCTCCTCCCTCTCTCCTTTTCTCTCTCTATCTCTTTCTCCCTTTCTCCTTCCTCCCTTTCTCCTTCGATCTCTCCCCTCTCCCTTTCTCCCTCTTGCTTCCTCCATCTCTCTCTCTCTTTCTCTCCCTCCCTCCCACCATACCCCACACTCCTCCTACACACTGACTCACCATATGTCTTTATGCAGGCAGCAGCACAACACAGATATGTGGGTATAAATAAGGCACTATATTTTGAATCTATATGTAAATACAGTATATAGAGGAAGGATACGCAGATAGACAGAGGGCTGTGACAATTCCACGCACGCAGTACAGGTACAAGTCATAGGATTTTTACTGCTTTAATTATCTACACATTTAATTAAGAGCAGTGGATCATTTCAGCGCTGGAATTGCCAATCTCTACTGAACAAACGGTAAAAGAAAAACATAAAAAGGTGGAACAGAACATTTTGAGCTTTGGAGATGATGGACTAATAATAACATGTTACATGAATCAAAACACAACTCCAGGTCATTATAACATGACTTAAAGGGACAGTGTGTAAGATTTTTACCCGTTAATTACTGAAATTGAAGATACCCATTCAAAAATACATTGTTTTCAAAGCCTTTTCACTTCCATCATGAAATCAAAGTACAGGGGGTCCTCGGGTTACGATGGTCTCGGTTTACGACGTTTCGTGGTTACGAACGCGCCCCCATTAAAAAATATATATATATTACGCGTCATTCCGTCTTACGCGGTTTAGCGTGTTAAGCGACATAAACATAAACGCGAACGGCGCGCGGCGGAAGAATACGCTCTGTTGTGGTTGTAGGGCGGAGAAGACGGCCTCGTGTGTGTGCCCAATGTGGGCGGAAGTATCTGATGTGGGCTCTGATCTGCTCCTATGAAAGCGGCAGTGATAACCAAGCAGCGTAGTGGTCTAATTATTGAGATAGAAAGGTTATTGGTGCTTTGGTTGGAAGATCAAAGGCAAAATCCGACTTACGACGAAATTCGGGTTACGACGCGACTTAAGAACGGATCAACGTCGTAACCCGAGGACCCCCTGTATTCTTTTGGACTTAGATATAGTCACATAAAAGGGGGATCTTCCCCATGCAGAGGCAGCCATTTTGAATACGAGAGCCGCAGAAGGACATTTGGGCTCCGCCTTCACCTTCGGCAAGGCTCGTGGTTTTGGGTAAACAACACAAGCATGCTGCCGGATCAGACGTCGTAATGGATCTAACACGTGTTTTGGACTAAATTGTTTTACTGGATTTTATTCGCTGGATCCTTACGGACAAATTGAGAGCAAGTTTATGGTGAAATACAGAGTTTGACCTGTGCAAAGCATTCTAAGGTAAGCTAACCTCGTTTTGTGCTTTTCTGTATAAAAGCCCCATGTGCTCGAGGAGTGATTATTGTGCAGGGAAATGAATTGCATAGTCAAAAAGAGGAGACTGTAAGGTTTCATTTGATGTGTAGAGTGTCATGGTACATGATCGGGAATGTGTGTTTTCATGAGAAAAGAAAAAAAACAAAAACCGGGATCGCGTTTTATTTATACAGTAGCGGCGCGCGGCTCGTGCGCGGGTACGAGAGCTGTCCGCGTTACGGCGCGCCCGGGTGACCCTCGAGGTCTGCCGTAGCTAAAACAGAAAGTGAAATAGCACCATCCACTTATGCACCACGAATCCTACACACTGGGGCTTTAAAGCTCACAAGAGTCAGTTCCATACGCTATAGGACTTTAAGAAAATGTACCATTCCAAAAAATACAATAAATACTTGACAACCATCAAATGTACATACTGACACCACACACGAGAAGTTGACGTGCCCCTTCACATGCACTCGGGTGGCACAGGAGCATGGCGGAGGTCAAAGTTCACGTCTCTCCCTCACAGCTGAAGGGTTTCTCCGGGCCTGTCAGAGCAGCCATAATAGGCACATCACTTTGGCTCCCAGTCAGTCTATCACTTCAGTTCAAGACTTTTCCACAGCATCAACCAGGAGAAAAGCAGGAGAGGAAAAGGAGTGACAGGAAGGAGATGAGGCAGGAACGGAGCGATGAAGAGCTTCCATCAGTTCAGTCCATATATCCTCCTGGGACCCGAAGAAAAAAAGTGTATCTAAATTATTATTATTATTATTATTTTAATTTTCTATTTGGAGGTAAATGAACACCTTAGCATTTACATTTTGTTAATTTTATTTGTATTCATATTTTTGTAACATGTCCTCTGTAATAGTGTTAAATCCATGTCAAGTTAAAGGAAAAGTAACATTTTTTACAATTTGAGCCTTATTTCATTAATAAAACAAGTTGTTTTACTCACCCATAGCACTTTGGTGTCATATGGAGCATTTCCGGAGATGTTTTAGATTAGCGTTAGGCTAACGCCGTTAGCCTAGCATGATTTATAGCCATAGCTCGGGGCATTCCCCGAGCATGTAATATGCCCCGTGCAGGCTCCAAATAACACAAACTTTAGCACTTTTCAAATCATAGAAGCTCGATGTCTTTAGTTTACGATTTCGTGTGGTCAAAAGTGGCCTGTAATCCGAGATTTATCCATAGTTTCGAGTAGATGAGGAGGCCAGTGCGCATGTGCGGACTGTGCTCTCAGCTCCCGGGACCCAAACATGAAACGCAAAGCTGTAAACTATGGATAAATCTCGGATTACAGGCCACTTTTGCTTCAAACGAAATCGTAGATTAAGACATCGGGCTTCTATGATTTGAAAAGTGCTAGTTTTGTTTGTGTTATTTGGAGCCCGCACGGGGCATATTACATGCTCGGGGAATGCCCCGAGCTATGGCTATAAGTCACGCTAGGCTAACGGCGTTAGCCTAACGCAAATCTAAAACATCTCCGGAAATGCTCCATATGACACCGAAGTGCTATGGGTGAGTAAAACAACTTGTTTTATTACCGAAATAAAGCTCAAATTGTAAAAAAAAAAACGTTACTTTTCCTTTAACCTAACCTAAACCTCACAAAAACATTTTTTCGGTCGGTTTTACAGTTGCCTCAAAAATGTTTTAGACTCCTTTTTAATGTATTATATATTTATGTATTTTTATTTATTATTATTTTTATGTTTTATTAAAATGTTTTGATGTATTATTGATTTATTTATTTACTTATTTATGTATTTTATTTAGATATTTTAGATTTTTTATGTATTATTATTTCGATTATTATTGATTTTTAAGGCATTATTATTATTATTATTATTATTATTATTATTATTATTATTATTATTATTATTATTATTAATTTATATTTTTTTTATTCTTTTTATCATAGTGCAGCCACAAACTAGAGTCTATCTCAAAACTTAAAAGATGTCCACTATAAAGGACACAAATGAATGGGCGGGTCCCATTTAGGTCTGTGAATCGAGTGGCTTCTCGCTATATCGCGGTTCACTTTTCACGGCCTCGCTGTTTCGCAGATTTTTTTATTCCAATTTTTTTATAGCGTATCAAGGCACATTGTGTTCTGCGTGCTGATTGGCTGAGGGATTGTAGACCTTTGCCGATTTGTCAGTCATTCTCCTCCGTGTCTCCTGTACGGTACAGAATGCGTTCAGTTTGCCAATTTTATATTTGATCGCAGTGTGACTCTGAAGTGCTGTATGTTGGGAAGTTTTCTCCCCGACAAAACCCACAATGTCGATGAAACGTTCTCAAATATAATCAAAGGTGGCATGTCTGTTTATAAGAATCTTCTCGGCACTCGGAAAAAGACGCCTGCATCGAGGCAGAACGGCGCCAGGACGAAGTGGCCCTGTCGGAGGAGCTGTGAAATACACATGTCACTATTAATCATTTTTTGTTGTTGAAAATCTGCACAAGTTTGAGTGTTTAAACGAGAGAGAAATGTGAGAAAACGTTAATGCCAGTCTGAGAAAAGTGTAGAATGTGTGTGGTGAGGCGTTTACAGCTTTAAAACATGTATAGTAACTGTAAAATATAAAGTTGTCCTACTTTGCGTATTTCACTTATCGCAGGTTATTTTTAGAACATAACCCCCGCGATAAACGAGGGACCACTGTAATAAAATGATACTGGACAATGTAAACCTAAAACACCTTTTCAAAGTTGTTCTGTAGTGATAAATGATAAATAACAGTAACAACAGTAACAAAACAGTGAATTTCTCCTGTGTGTCACTGTGTGAGATCAATAATCTAAAAATCTAAAAGTAACAACACACATTTTTTTTTTTACACTACACCATTTGTGTTTAAAGGAAATAAATTATGTTTTCCATGCTTTTGATATTGGTTCATATCGTGGATTGGCAGATGCTTAAAGGAGAATTAACGTTTTTTTACAATCTGAGCCTTATTTCGGTAATAAAACAAGTTGTTTTACTCACCCATAGCACTTTGGTGTCATATGGAGCACTTCCAGAGATGTTTTAGATTTGCGATAGCCGTAGCGCTAATATATGCCCCGAGCGGTCTCCAAATAACACAAAATTTAGCACTTTTCAAATCATAGAAGCCCGATGTCTTAGTCTACGGTTGTGTTTGAGTCAAAAGTGGCCTGTAATCCGAGATTTATCCATAGTTTCGAGTAGATGAGGAGGCCAGTGCGCATGTGCGGAGTCACAGTTTATTTCACTCTCAGCTCCCGGGACCCAAACATGAAACGCAAAGCTGTAAACTATGGATAAATCTCGAATTACAGGCCACTTTTGACTCAAACGAAAGCGTAGACTAAGACATCGGGCTTCTATGATTTGAAAAGTGCTAAAGTTTGTGTTATTTGGAGACCGCTCAGGGCATATATTATATGGCCCGAGCTACGGCTAGAACTAGCGCTAAGGCTATCGCAAATCTAAAACATCTCTGGAAGTGCTCCATATGACACCAAAGTGCTATGGGTGAGTAAAACAACTTGTTTTATTACCAAAATAAGGCTCAGATTGTAAAAAACGTTAATTCTCCTTTAATGCCGAGTATCAACATAGTGATCACGAGAATACGAGAGCCGCAGAAGGACATTTGGGCTCCGCCTTCGCCTTCGGCAAGGCTCGTGGTTTTGGGTAAACAACACAAGCATGCTGCCGGATCAGACGTCGTAATGGATCTAACACGTGTTTTGGACTAAATTGTTTTACTGGATTTTATTCGCTGGATCCTTACGGACAGATCAAGTTTATGGTGAAATGCTGAGTTTGACCTGGGCAGAGCCTTCAAAGGAAAGCTTTGTGCTTTTCCGTTTTGTGCTTTTCCGTATAAAAGCCCCATGTGCTCGGGGAGTGATTGTTGTGCAGGGAAATGAATTGCATAGTCAAAAAGAGGAGACTGTAAGGTTTCATTTGATGTGTAGAGTGTCATGGTACATGATCGGGAATGTGTGTTTTCATGAGAAAAGAAAAAAAAAAGTGAACGGGACCGCGTTTTATTTATACAGTAGCAGCGCGCGGCTCGTGCGCGGGTACGAGAGCTGTCCGCGTTACGGCGCGCCCGGGTGACCCTCGAGGTCTGCCGTAGCTAAAACAGGAAGTGCAATAGCACCATCCACCTATGCACCACGAATCCTACACACTGGGGCTTTAAAAACTGACTTAAAAACTTGCATTCTTACTATGTGTGTAAAAATCCCTCAGTCGTCCAGGTAGAATCGATGGCAAAGGAGAAATTCAGTACAGTATGTCGACTGGACAAACGTTTATTTAGGTCAAAAACGCTTTACAGCTCATTCAAGCTGCTGCTTCAGTTCTGTTCAGACACTGGTGGCACTGCCTTATATCTGCCTGAATGGATGGAACTACTCTGAAACTACTCTGAAACTACCACACCTACTTGTTTAAAAGTCGGTGTAACTTGGCCCTCTGGTGTCTCCTGCTGCCTTCATACAGATAAATAAGTGTGATGCAATGTTGTGGAATATTCCAGGCAATATCTCCATGGTGAGAAGCTGGTGACAGACCCTACACCAGAAAAGTTACACAATGCACCTTTGAAATGTCATCATTACACTGTAAAAATGACAACTTGAATTTGTTCAGATTACTCGGATTTTAGCGTTCATAGTACACTGTCGTACACTGTCTCAAATGAGTCATTTCAACTCACTTTTGTAGGTTTCTGTTAAAAAGTTGATCTTAATTCATATTTTGAGTTGACATGATACAAATTCAAGTGGACGGTAGTTTGGGCCAGGCCAACTAATCTGCACATGCTCATTTGGAATAATCTGCCGTTGGGATCTGCTGCGACGGGGGAACGGAAGGAGTTTATCAGGGGTTTTCTTGGGTTTGGCTTTGGAAAAGAAACGTCCACCATTTTTCCCCTCAGAAGCGCCGGCTGTCTTTGCAGAAAACTTTGTCAAAAAGAGACTAACGAGTCCTTTTGTCAACACTGATGTCGATGAAAACGAAATGAGACGTTATTTTATCTCCTCTTCGCGCATTATCTGCAGTTTTAAGTTGGTAAAATAGAAACTTGAACTTAAAATGATCAGCTGGTGTGGGTGGCAGTAGCTCAGTTGGTAGAGCGCTTGTCTAGTGATCCAGGGGTTGGCGGTTCAAATCCCGCTCTTGACAGGTTCACCGTGTGTGATCCCAGCTCTCACAGATGAGTGCTGCTGTTGTGTCCTTGGGCAAGACAGTTAACTCCACCTCGCCCCCAGTGTCTGTGGACACATGGCAGAAGATACATCAAGGCCTGTGGACCTGTGGGAGGATTCATGGTACATTGTGTTCTGGGCAGCAGAACACTGCTTGGACTGCTGCCCCCTGCGACCCAGAAAATGGAAAAGCAGAAGAAGATGAATGAATGATTAGCTGGCACAACTTTAAAAGCTTAGTTGACCCAACTTAAAGGAAAAGTAACATTTTTTTTTACAATCTGAGCCTTCTTTCGGCAATAAAACAAGTAGTTTTACTCACTCATAGCAGTTTGGTGTCAATTGGAGTGGTATCGCAGAAGTTATGTTGGAGCCGTTCTGTTTTACTAATGATCCCGTATCCGTTAGCGTGAGTGCTCGGGGCATTACTTTGCGGTCTCCAAATAACACAAACTTTAGCACTTTTCAAATCACAGAAGATCGCTGTGTCAGCGTAGACTTTTAGTGGATTCCAAAACGGCCTGAAACCCAATATGCAGCTATAGTTTCATTTGATGACGTCATCAGAGAGGACAGTGCGCATGCGTGAACTCAGCTGTTTTGTAAACACCGCTAGTCCGAAAGAAGCTAACACCGCTCTGAACTTTACTTTTCTGTTGCGATATCGGGTTTCAGGCCGTTTTGGAATCTACTAAAAGTCTACCCTGACACAGCGATCTTCTGTGATTTGAAAAGTGCTAAAGTTTGTGTTATTTGGACACCGCAAAGTAATGCCCCGAGCACTCACGCTAACGGATACGGGATCATTAGTAGAACAGAACGGCTCAACATAAGTTCTACGATACTGCTCCAATTGACACCAAACTGCTATGGGTGAGTAAAACTACTTGTTTTATTGCCGAAAGAAGGCTCAGATTGTAAAAAAATGTTAATTTTCCTTTAAGGCCTGTTGTGATGTGAGCCGTCCTCCTGTGGACCCACCACCCGCGGGAGGATTCATGGGGGCTGGTACATTGTGTTCTGGGCAGCAGAACACTGCTTGGACTGCTGCCCCCGTGACCCAGAAAATGGAAAAGCAGAAGAAGATGAATGAATGATTAGCTGGCACAACTTTAAAAGCTTAGTTGACCCAACTTAACTTAACAGCATTAAAAACTTAAAAATTTAAGCTGATACTCACAACTCAAAAACTCTGCGCAGTCGGTTACCTTGAAAATTTGAGTTGAACTATTTAGTTATTACATTGTAGGGGTTGAAATCTAAGATGGCAGGTTAAGGGCCTGAGGTAAGGTCCAGGATTAGTAACGGCGAGTTCGCTGTGCCAGAGATTACAGAAGATGCACATTATTCAAGTTTTATTTAAAGTGGATTTATACAGGTTTTATGTTTTTCTCATTATTATTTGGTTTCATGGGCTAGTACCTTTCATAAACAGCTTTATATCACTTTGAAAAGAAAAACTTTGAAAAGAAGTTTAAAAAATAGGAAAAAGTACAAAAAACAGGAAGTAAAATGGAATACATCTACCTATTTACCTCTCCAGCCAGAACAACAAATAAAGGTAAGAAATGGCACAGAGAATATTTCTTCAGAATCAGCAATCAAAGCACCATCTTATGTTAAAAAGATCCTATTCCTAATTTGGAGTCTGGCTTCATTCGAGTGGTACTGCGTGCTGTGGGCGGCATCACACTCGTTTAGTCCAGTCGATGTGTAGAAATATGTGTTACGTTCTAAAATAAGTCATGCTTTCTTTGGTTGAGAAGAGTATATCTTAGTGCAAGTGAGACAGATTCCTCCAGAAATACCAAATCATGTGCACCATTTCAGCCGTACAGGAGAATGGCAAATAACCCACAAACCAATATATGCACAGTCTGCGTACAGTGGAGCGCTGACACGTTTGAAGAGCCAATAACCTGAAACACAGATAAGACAACTTCCCCTCCCCCCATGACAGCTCCGAGGAGACGTCAACAGCGGTGCGCGGCGTTCAAGTGCCCTCTGAATCTCATTTACCCATAATCCATCTCTCTCTGAAGGATATAACGCGGGCGACACGAGCACCCGTCTCCAGTCTCATTTGTGGTGCACTGACAGGACTGTACATATAAAACTTGGACACACCTTCTCATTCAATGCGTTTTCTTTATTTTCATGACTATTTACGTTGTAGATTCTCACTCAAGGCATCAAAACTGTGAATAAACACATATGGGATTGTGTACTTAATAAAAAAGTGTGAAATAAGTGTGAATCTGTGAGTTTCTGATGAAAGTTGGTGAGTTTGGATATGTAAAATAAACTATGAGTGTATAAAGTACGAGTGTTTTCATGTCTCAACTTGCAATATATCCTGTCCTATTGATACTTTGCAGAGGAAGTCGTAAACATTCCCTGTAGGCACTGCTCAATCTGAGGTTAGACTTTAATCTGATCTTTATTTCAACACAGTTTGACAAGAAAGAACTTAGTCTGAACTACAGGTGATCTGACGTCAACTGTTAAAGGAAAAGTCACGTTTTTTTACAATCTGAGCCTTCTTTCGGTAATAAAACAAGTTGTTTTACTCACCCATAGCACTTTGGTGTCATATGGAGCACTTCCAGAGATGTTTTAGATTAGCGTTAGCCTAGTGCAACTTCTAGCCATAGCTCGGGGCATATAATATATTCCCCGAGCATGTAATATGCCTCCAAATAGCTCCAAATAGCACAAACTTTATCACTTTTCAAATCATAGAAGCCCGATGTCTTAGTCTACGATTTTGTTTGAATCAAAAGTGGCCTGTAATCTGAGATTTATCCATAGTTTACAGCTTTGCGTTTCATGTTTGGGTCCCGGGAGCTGAGAGCACAGTCCGCACATGCGCACTGGCCTCCTCATCTACTCGAAACTATGGCTAAATCTCGGATTACAGGCCACTTTTGACCACACGAAATCGTAGACTAAGATATCGGGCTTCTATGATTTGAAAAGTGCTAAAGTTTGTGTTATTTGGAGACCGCAAAGTAATGCCCCGAGCACTCACGCTAACGGATACGCTACAACATAACTTCTACGAAACTGCTCAAAATGACACCAAACTGCTATGGGTGAGTAAAACTACTTGTTTTATTGCCGAAAGAAGGCTCAGATTGTAAAAAAAACCCGTTACTTTTCCTTTAAACATGCCCCTCTCAAATAATATTGTAGTCACACATTAGCCAACAGTTTTTTATTCTTCGGTTTTAGTTGAAAATCAAACTCATAAACAGGACCATGCATGAACGTTTGTATTGATCACAGTGTCTTAAAGTGTGTCATCTACAGCCATCCAACGTCCCAGCCTGTTGGCCAATGTATGCATTGTGTAACCATGGAAAGTGATGAAGATTTTGCCATACACATACATGTAGAAATTCCCCAGTGTGATCTCACAGGACATGGACATGCACTGGAAATAGTGAATGTACCAAAATGCATTACACCTATTTAGTTATTTACAACACAAAAAGACCACATAAGCCAGGGGTGCTCACACTTTTTCAGCATGCGAGCTACTTGATCTAATGATCTACCTTCAACAAAAATGCAAATCATTTATTTATTTATGAATATATTGACAATTCTTTACATGTACAATGCCTGTTGATGTACCTTGCATAACTTCTGTCATTACCTTACTCTTACTCTTACACATTTACCAAACGCATGTTGTGACAAACAGATTCATTTGTGCACTTTTATTAGGCAAAATTCAACCACATGTCACTGTAGGCCTGCTCTGTGTGGACACTATAACATAAATTTAGATTAGTTTTTGCTTCGCGTTTCATCCTTGCACAGAGCGCACTGAGGAGGGAGCCTGTGTGGGCTATGAGCAGGAGGAGCGAGAGCGTGAAAAGGCGAGGAGGGGCACGCTGATGTGAAAAAGTTTAACCTGCTCTGTGATACACGCTGGGACGCCAGGGTACATGCTGTTGCGTGGTGACAAGCCGTGCGGTGTCCGCGGGTTCCGGACAAGTGCACGGGCTGCAGTGAGAAGCCATGTGCGGTCCTGCATACCGATAAAAGTTTATTGCTAACGGCAGTGGTCGTAATGAAATATGATCGCACTCATCTCGAGACCAAGACCGGTGTCGAGTACTACAACACTAGGATCTACCCACACTACCTTGGCGATGGACTGGTAGATCGTGATCGACGTATTGAGCATCCCTGACATAAAGCAATACATATATAAATATTCTCATATATAAATATCCTCATAAGCTTCCATATTTCTTTTGGTACGGGTAGAATATGTGTGTCCCTGATTGGTTGATCCACCTGACAATCACTCCCATCTGACCTCCAGCAGATTCATCAGTGACCAGACTCACATCTTTATTATGTCTTGAAGAATATAAGAATTATAAAAAGTGATCCCACACAGGAATCAAAGTGGTTCAGTCCATTGATCATTATGATTTGGCAGACAACCAATGCTTTTACAGTAATAAATGCATAAGAAATAAGCTAGAAGATAAACATGATCTCTGAGAAATAAATGAATAAAAGATGAGAGTTGATACATGTTTGTGTGTGTGAATGATAATTATGGTCTAATTTTTTAATCTAAGCCGCCCTCAAGGGCACACCCATCTCCGGACCAAAGTCACATGTTATATCATTAATACAGAGAAGCATAGAGTACATGTCATAAATTAATAATAAATGTAATGAAAATGTAATCAAATGAACTATAACTGGATCCGCTGTTGAATTAGAAAATGAATAAACAGACGATCTTTTCTGTCTAATTACACATTGTGGTTATGGAGCTCTAAATTTAGCTCCAGAGAGGAGAAATAGTCCTTGTCTGGTTGGTTTCGGATGGCTCTGTGGGTTATTGGCCATTATGAAGTTTCTAATAAGCTTAACCTCTTGTGATACCGCACCATTAGTGAAGGAAGTTAGCTGTATTAGCTGCATTTAGCGCCTTAACCCCCTGTGTAATTGACATTAGTGTGACACATCATGGCCGCTCTCATGGAGAGAGCCGTGCTCATTCAGAGCAAATATATTTGATGAGGAACATCGTGTTCTGATTAGACCTGCACACTGGGGCTGATCAGAATAAATGCAGACTCAGTGACACACAACCTCCTCCTTCATTGGAGCACACAGTGCTCATGGGCACAGGGGCAGGCAATGGGCCCTGCAAAAGTCACCGCAGATGTACAAGCTCATTAGCATTGACACTTACAGGCCTGTACCCAAGTTTACTCCAAGTATTTCAGAAAAATCAGTTTTGTCAAAACAGTGTTTACTTGTGCAATAATCAGGAAGTGCTCTGTTACCATATTATTGTCAGTCATGGCAGTTATAATTAGGACACTCAGAAAGATAAAGAAGAAGTGTGTGAAGAGTCCCTCAGTCGTCCAGGTAGAATCCATGATAAAAGAAGAAATTCAATTTGTCAACTGGACAAAGTTTGTTTGGTGGAAAACGTTTCGCCGCTCATCCGAGAGGCTTCGTCAGCTCTAATTAGAATGCTGGTAAGACACTTGCTTATATCTTGCTGCAGGGAGGAGCTAACTAGCTAACTACTTTCCAAAACTATCTCATTGGTTTCTGTCTTTTGTTTCTCTGGCGTCTAGATAACGATCCCTATTCATCCCTACAACAACTGTTTTTCACACCTCTGGCCCTGACCTGGCTCTAGCCCTATTGTTCCCCTGTTTGCTTGATCTAGGCTTAAGAATGGAATTATAGATGGGAGACAAATTATGTCTGACTCCACCATTTCTGTTCAGAGAAGGATTCTCTTTTTTGACAAAAATAGCCTCTTTAGCTTTTTGATTCACACCACCCACTGCAGCACAAACTGGGTGTTATTCGGACATTACAACACAGGGCCCAAGTGGTTCCCACAAGCACAGAGGGTAAGGAAAAAGAAGAACAACATGTGCAGGAAGCCCTCTCTGTTTGTGGATATCAACAAAACCAAGAGAGACAAGGGCAAGAAACAAGATAATAGAGAATCCGAACCCAGGAGGAAAGGGGTAGAGATTCCGTACCTGGCCGGTGTCTCGGTAAAACTACAGAGGATTTTCAGACAATATGAAATCCCAGTTTATTTCAAACCCACAAACACTTTAAGACAAAACTCGTCCACCCAAAGGACAAAACACCGAGCCACAAACAAAGCAATGTGGTCTACTCCATTCAGTGTAGTGAAGACTGCAGTGAGCGCTATATTGGAGAAACCAAGCAGCCACTTCACAAGAGGATGTACCAACACAGACGGGTGTGCCAGAGTGGACCGTCATCTGCTCGAAACTATGGCTTCACCTAGAAGCCACGGGCCATTCTTTTGAGGACAGTGAGGTTCAGATCTTAGCCAGGGAAAAGAACTGGTTTGAGAGGGAAGTTAAAGAGGCTATTTTTGTCAAAAAAGAGAATCCTTCTTTAAACAGAAATGGTGGAGTCAGACATAATTTGTCTCCCATCTATAATTCCATTCTTAAGCCTAGATCAAGCAAACAGGGGAACAATAGGGCTAGAGCCAGGTCAGGGCCAGAGGTGTGAAAAACAGTTGTTGTAGGGATGAATAGGTATGCTAATCTAGACGCCAGAGAAACAAAAGACTGAAACCAATGAGATAGTTTCAGAAAGTAGTTAGCTAGTTAGCTCCTCCCTGCAGCAAGATATAAGCAAGTGTCTTACCAGCATTCTAATTAGAGCTGATGAAGCCTCTCGGATGAGCGGCGAAACGTTTTCAACCAAACAAACTTTGTCCAGTTGACAAATTGAATTTCTTCTTTTATCATAAATAAGAAGTAACTTTGGACCACTGCAAACTGTTTAAAAACACTTATTGTATGTATTACCACATGACATCACAAGGTGGAATGGAGTGTTTTGAGAGAAGAACACAGCTTAAATATACAGGGTTTATGTGTAAAACATGTGAATGAAACAAAACACAAGTCCAGGTATGTTTTTGATGAGGAAACATTATAAAATAGATCATAAAATAGTGTAATATTGGCCCTTTAAAACTCTATAAATACTGAACTACTCAAACAGCTCGATATGTTCAACTCCACTTTGTGAAAGCCAGTGGGATTCAAGAACATGTAAATAATAAAAAGATATCAAACAAATAACTATCCTAGCTTGTGAGCATAGAGTGTATAAATGGACATAAGTAAAAGTAAAAGGAAGTGAGCAGGGATGTGCTTCCAGCTCATTCTGCCTCCAGTTGACTTTTCATTGAAAACTGTCACCCCTCTATCTGTAACTGTGTAACATATTAACCTGCTCTACATGTTCCTGGTGATTTTATTTCACTTTTTTTGTCCATTTATAAATTCCTATTTCTAATATGGAATTTGGCCCCAAATTCGCTCCTTTAAATGCAACCTCAGTGAGCTTCATTTGACTGGAACCAAATGCTATGGGTAATGTCACACTCCCTTAGTCCACTTCTTTGTGCAGTCTATGTTTGTGAGTCTAGTGGCACATGACGCTAACAGAGTATTAAGATACAGTGGTACCTCACCTTACGAATGACCCAACAAACGAAAATTTCAAGTTACGAAACGCCTTCACGGTAAATTTTGGTCTCTAGATACGAAAGAAAATTCAAGTTACGAAACGCGAAATCTCAAAAATTCAAATAATGCGCGCTCAGCCACACACATTATACGCTTTTCTCAGACTGGATTTAAACTTTTCTCACATTTGTCTCTGTTTAAACACTCAAACTTTCATAGATTTTCAACAAAATGTATCAATAGTGAAGTGTGGGGGGAAGGGGGAGAAAACTGCGCTCTGACACGTGTGTGATAGCGCAGCATGACCCGGCGCGGAGCTGACAGCAGGTCTAGACCAAGGTCTAAACCTGGACTGGACCAGGACTAAACCAGGACTAAACCAGGACTAAACCTGGACTAAACCAGGACTAGACCAGGTGGATTAAAGCAGCGAGGAGGGGACTGCACGCAGTCTGAGCGCATGAACGCATGAACGAGACCCATGCAAGAGCCGCGGTGGTCTAGACCTCCTCTAGACCTGACCAGGTCTAGAGGAGGTCTAGAGGAGCCGCAGTGGTCTGGACTAAACCAGGACTAAACCTGGACTAAACCAGGAGGAGCCGCGGTGGTCTGGACTAAACCTGGACTAAACCTGGACTAAACCTGGACTAAACCTGGACTAAACCAGGAGGAGCCCGCGGCTCTTGCATGGGTCTCGTTCATGCGTTCATGCGCTCAGACTGAGTGCAGTCCCCTCCTCGCTGCTTTAATCCACCTGGTCTAGTCCTGGTTTAGTCCAGGTTTAGTCCTGGTTTAGTCCTGGTTTAGTCCTAGTTTAGTCCAGGTTTAGTCC
This sequence comes from Paratrypauchen microcephalus, assembly GCA_036785185.1. Lineage (NCBI taxonomy): Eukaryota > Metazoa > Chordata > Actinopteri > Gobiiformes > Gobiidae > Paratrypauchen > Paratrypauchen microcephalus. The sequence goes on along the minus strand of JAVJIX010000104.1, from coordinate 2,302,234 downwards.
TGGTCCAGTCCAGGTTTAGACCTTGGTCTAGACCTGCTGTCAGCTCCGCGCCGGGTCATGCTGCGCTATCACACACGTGTGATAAAACACGAGTGATGTGATGAGTGATGTGATAAAACACGAGTGATAAAACACACGTGATAAAACACGTGTGATGCGCAGTCTTCTCCCCCCTCCCCCTCCCCCCCCACACTTCACTGTTAATAATTTTGTTGAAAATCTATGAAATTTTGAGTGTTTAAACGAGAGACAAATGTGAAAAACACACAGAACACAATGTTACACTATAAAAAAAGTTACACTATAAAAAAAAAAAAACGAATCTTTTTCCATTGAAAAGCCCCAGAGCCTGGCGCGGCTACTCAACTTACGAATTTTTCACGTTACAAAACCACTTCTGGAACGAATTAATTTCGTAAGGTGAGGTACCACTGTACATAGATTTCACTAAGGCTCTTGTGACTCAAATAGAAGTGGACGATTTGTTTTCCCAAAGAGTTTACTTCAGTGTAATTAAATGTTTGTCATAAATCAGTCACCCTTTATAACGCACAAACCAAGCTAAGAACAAAATATTTCAACTTCACTTATTGTTATATTCCAAAATGAACAGTGCAGTGTGCAATATCCACCTAAAGGGAAAGCCAAATGAGCTGCCACCTGGCACCCTTCACAAAACAAAGTATTTTTCTAATCACTGTTGGCAGCTAAAACCAGCCATTAGGGACAAAGATACATCGGTTTAGTCGAGAAAAGATCTGGGTGCCCGTCCAGAATGAGTCAAAGTTTGCAACTGAAAAACAAGACGTGTTGATCAGAGAGCGTTGGTGTTAGAGTTGGAGACTTTGCCTGAGTTTGTGATTTCAGAAAATGTCAAATGTTTTGGAAATTGTACATGATTTAGCTCGTATTTTTCAACTGATTGCCATTTTTAAGCTAATTTCCTGGTTTGCTGGAATAAGTCTGGATAAGTTTAAATGCTGACAACAACTAGCTTGTCCAACTAGGGGTTGGACAAGACACAATTTTCACGAGACGAGACATACCACGAGATTGGATCCACGAAAACAAGACTACTAATAAATTAGTAGTGCAATCATTTATTTTATGTAATACTTTTGTGATCATTGTAGTACAGTGGACCCTCGCTATATCGTGGTTCACTTTTTGCGGCCTCGCTGTTTCGCGGATTTTTTTTTTTATAGTATATAGTATCAATATTGTGTTCTGCATCCTGATTGGCTAAGGGACTGTAGACCTTTGCTGATTTGTCAGTCCTTCTCCTCCGTGCCGTGTCTCCTGTACAGTACAGAATGTGTTCAGTTTGCCAAATTTATATAGATGTTATAGATGGTGGACGCGGGGGGGGGGGGGGGGTCACGGCTCCGGGAGTCCGGCTGGATGCACGAGGGGCGCGGAGACATGAGTCACTGGATCCATAGGAAGCACTTCTTTTTGGGTCTGTTGAAGCCAGTGCTGAGTGTGTCCCTGGACTTCGCATCCTTCCTCAAGCTCCACAGCTCATAGAGAAGGACGCACTGGGGCTGAAAGCGGGTGGCCCCAGAGTCTGGTGCGGCCCCAGAGTCTGGCGCGGCCCCAGAGCCCGGCGCGGCCCCAGAGCCCGGCGCGGCCCCAGAGCCCGGCGCGGCCCCAGAGCCCGGCGCGGCCCCAGAGCCCGGCGCGGCCCCAGAGCCTGGTGCGGCTCGGACTGCTTCTCATTCAAACACAGTGTGAGCACAGAGAGACCCACGGAGCAGGCGCACCCCGTTCATCCAACGGCACTGCCACATCTTGGGACAAGCAGGTTCTGAACTGTAGTAAGAACGCTTCCGTGCGCTCTCAGGACTGGTTCCGCCGCCTGGACTCCAGGTTCCACCAGTTTGTTATGCGGAAACACTGCTGCTACTTCCCGATGCGCATTGACCACCTGGAGAAGTGTGCGTGCGGACATGTGCACATGCTCATCATGGTCAAATCCGTGTTAGAGCAGCATGACTGACGCAAGGCCGTGCATCTCACTTGGGGCTGCGAGTATGAGACTGAGGCCGCGGTCCCGAGAAGAAACACGGTCTGGACACTGCCGGCCGTGGTCTCGTACTCGCAGCCCCATGTGCACGGCCTTGCGCCAGTCATGCTGCTCTAACACGGATTTGACCACAATGAGCAGGTGCACATGTCCGCACACACACTTGTCCGGGAGGTTAATGTGCATCGCGTCCCAAGATGCGGCAGTGCTGTTGGATGAGCGCGGTGCGTGGGTCCCTCTGTGCTCACACTGTGTTTGAATGAGAAGCAGTCCAAGCCGCACCAGGCTCTGGGGCCGCGCCGGGCTCTGGGGCCGCGCCGGGCTCTGGGGCCGCGCCGGGCTCTGGGGCCGCACCGGGCTCTGGGGCCGCACCAGGCTCTGGAGCCGCCCACTTTCAGCCCCAGTTCGTTCCTCTCTGCGAGCTGTGGAGCATGAGGAAGGATGTGAAAACCAGGGACAGACTAGCACTGGCTTCAGCAGACCCAAAAAGAGCCGCTTCCAATGGATCCAGTGACTCATGTCTCCGCAGCCTCGCTTCCGTCAGTCTGCCCCAGGGCAGCTGTGGCTACATAAAGTAGCTTACCACCACCAAGTGTAAAGTGAATGAACTATGAAATGTAAAGTGCTTTGTGTGTCATGAATGGCGCTATATAAATGCTATGAATTATTATTAATTAAACAAAATTGATTTTTAGTTTACAATTATGTTATGAAATTACAGTTTAATTACACATAATCCTTCAAAACTGACAAAACACATAACAACAAGCACAATCAGTTCCCATACAAAGTCGATCTCAAAGCATTAAAGCATTAAAATCCCATGCAAAACGATGGCAGCCAACTTCTTGTGTTTCCTATGGCCGGAGGTCAGTGCAGAAGAGGGGGTCAGCAGCTGGCCCTCCCACACGCAGGTCACGGGGTCGGGTTGTACTTGTGCATCTGGACAAATGGCTCATAAGTCTTTGATTCACCAAAATAACCTGTTCCCACCTGTTCTACTGAGAAACCTCCTGCTGGGATGTGTATTATCTAGAGTGGAAGAGTTCTACTGGATTTTATTACACCTCCACAGAATGTTTGCATGGGACTAAACCTTTTTTTTTCTAAACCTTTGCAGCCTTAAAGCCCCAGTATGTAGGATTCGTGGCGCATAGGTGGATGGTGCTATTGCACTTTCTGTTTTAGCTACGGCAGACGTCGAGGGTCACCCGGGCGCGCCGTAACGCGGACAGCTCTCGTACCCGCGCACGAGCCGCGCGCCGCTACTGTATAAATAAAACGCGGTCCCGGTTATTTTTTTATTTTTTTTTCTTTTCTCATGAAAACACACATTCCCGATCATGTACCATGACACTCTACACATCAAATGAAACCTTACAGTCTCCTCTTTTTGACTATGCAATTAATTTCCCTGCACAACAATCACTCTCCGAGCACATGGGGCTTTTATACGGAAAAGCACAAAACGAGGTTAGCTTACCTTAGAATGCTTTGCACAGGTCAAACTCTGTATTTCACCATAAACTTGCTCTCAATTTGTCCGTAAGGATCCAGCGAATAAAATCCAGTAAAACAATTTAGTCCAAAACACGTGTTAGATCCATTACGACGTCTGATCCGGCAGCATGCTTGTGTTGTTTACCCAAAACCACGAGCCTTGCCGAAGGCGAAGGCGGAGCCCAAATGTCCTTCTGCGGCTCTCGTATTCAAAATGGCTGCCTCTGCATGGGGAAGATCCCCCTTTTATGTGACTATATCTAAGTCCAAAAGAATACTTTGATTTCATGATGGAAGTGAAAAGGCTTGGAAAACAATGTATTTTTGAATGGGTATCTTCAATTTCAGTAATTAACGGGTAAAAATCTTACACGCTGTCCCTTTAAAACTATTATTTTCTTAATCGTGTTTCATGTAGGATTTAGACGTTTTGGTACAAACTCGCTATGGTGATCTCTTAGTTGTGATGATGTTTACGGTGACGTCAGCTCCCGTTGGGCGCTGCATGTTCAGCAGCAGACTTGTTGTTGTTGTTTCTTCTATCAAGTCATTTTAGAACATTGCAATTAAAGGTGCAAATTGTACCATAATGATCCAAGGATAATTATAGCTCTGTTACAGACACAAGTACAACTGATCTTCTTTAAAGGCTTTGTACCAGACTTTTTCCCATGGGCAACTTTGTCTTACTCCTGTACACATACATTGTATAAGCAGCTCTTGAGGTCATAAGATGAATGCTGCATGGAGTTAGCATCTAATTATAACGTTTTTCATTGTCTGATAATCAGGGTGTTAGGCTAGCATTGTTGTTGGCGTTACCATGGGAACAAGTGTGCACTGGTCTAAGGAGCTATTGAGGTCCAAGTCTGGCTCAGTTCCTTCATCCTCTGGCGACTCTGGCTCCTGACTCTGTCCTGATATCTTCAGGGTGTTGGTTTTATGTGCCAGTACAAAAACAAAGTGTTTGGTTTTGTTTTTTCCATTATTTGGGAAAAAAAAAGAAAGTCTCTGAATCTCTGTTACATTTGGCAGTTGATTTTGTTGAAATTACTTTTATGATTAATGCAACAACTTCCATTTTCTGCACAATGAATTCAATGTAATTTAAGGTCTTGTGTCATCCGGCTCATTTCTCTGCAGTGAAAGTTACAGTATTCTAATGAAGCTGCTCCAGTTGTAAACAGGTTTGCGGAGGGGCTATGCTGACTCTTATGGCCTGGGCTGTGTGCCAAGTGGACTGCGATTAAACGTCTCCCACTTGGACATCACCATTCCACATGAACACGCCTTGGCTCAAGTTATGAGGCAGTCTCTCTTTGTAGTGGACACGTGAACACATTCAGTGGCTGTAGACTGGTTCTGTTGATGCTTTGCAGTGACATCACGCTGGGGTTGTTCTACATGCATCTCTATTGGCGGAATGTTCAGCAGTTACCATGGTGACAGTGCACACATTAGCAAATACTGTCAAAAACGATTGTTTGAAAACTTAAAGGTCCCATGGCATGAATTTTTCACTTTCTGAGGTTTTTGAACGTTAATGTGAGCTCCCCTCCCCTGTTTAGCCCCCCCCCCCCCCCATGGCTAAAAGTTGCGAAATGTCTAAACTGAGCATTTGCGGTCCTTTTCTGCGCTACACAAAACCAGTGTTGAAACAGGCGAGTTCGGACAAGGCACCTGATTGACGTCAGATCGGCGAATGCAGCTCCAGCCCCTCCCTCTGTCTCCGCTCAGCGTCCCTGTATATCCCACCCATAGAGTTTGGACTGTGAATGCGCTACAATGCGAAATGCGTTTTTTTATTTGCCTGGAGGCACGTCCGAGTGTTTCTAGGCTCGCAAGTCCCTTACCCGACCCTCTGGACCTCTGAAATACCAGTGGTTTAATTTTATTTTCTGTGTAAATATGCTTTTTTTCATTGCAAAGTCTCTCATCTGTCTTCCTGTGTAGACGAGCTGTGCCGAGCTGCGGGGGAAACCCGCCCCCCCGCTCCTTAGCCAATCTCTCTGTCCTTCTCATTTGCACTGAAGCAGCAACACTCAGAATAAAGCATTTTAGACACATATCTAGCCTCATGAAGACTGTCAGAGTCATATCTCATGCACTGAGTGTTGATTTTGAAGAAGGATTCATTTACAGTATTAGGGAACCATTAAGGAGCCATATAAAAGCATCAAGAAGTACCATGTCATGGGACCTTTAAAGGAAAAGTAAAGTTTTTTACAATCTGAGCTTTATTTCGGTAATAAAACAAGTTGTTTTACTCACCCATAGCAATTTGGTGTCATATGGAGCACTTCCAGAGATGTTTTAGATTTGTACTTAGTTTTTAGACTAAGACATCGGGCTTCTGTGATTTGAAAAGTGCTAAAGTTTGTATTATTTGGAGCCCGCACGGGGCATAATACATGCTCGGGGAATATATTATATGCCCCGAGCTATGGCTAGAAGTTGCGCTAGGCTAACCGCAAATCTAAAACATCTCTGGAAATGCTCCATATGACACCAAAGTGCTATGGGTGAGTAAAACAACTTGTTTTATTACCGAAATAAGGCTCAAATTGTAAAAAAACGTTACTTTTCCTTTCATAAAAATACAAAATGGATTTAAAGAGCACATTTTCAGGAGCCTGTAATCAGCACAAGCGTTCATGGTCCTGTTTAGGAGTTTAATTTTCAACAAAAATATGTGAGTGACTGACTGAAAAACTGTTGGCTAGATAGCTCTGTTGTGATTGTAATTTTATGTGTGAGAGACGTGTTTAAATGCACAAATGCTCGCCTGCTGTAGTTCCAACCACATCAGCTCTTTCTGGTCAGATTGTGTTCAAATAAAGCTCAGATTAACTTGTGTAACAGAGTAATGCTTCAGTTAGCATCACACCCCCATAGAATTATGACATCAGCTGCAATGTATCAATAACTATAATTAATTAATTTGGCCATTAGAAGCTGAGTTCCATATTTGGAATTCCAACCACAAGTATCAAAGCAATCAAAGAGCCAATCCGGATTGAGACTGTTGAAGGTCACGCCCCTTTCTGCCCACATTGCTGGTTTAGCTGTCAATCAAATCTTTTGCTGACGATAGCGGGAGCGACCTCTGGGAAAGAAGGCACCCTGATTTGCCCGTTGTCGCTTTTTCAATACAAAGTGAATTCGTGAGTAGATTCATGAGTTTACTTTTGGTTTTCTTTAAAGGAGAATTAACGTTTTTTACAATCTGAGCCTTATTTCCTTGTTTTACTCACCCATAGCACTTTGGTGTCATATGGAGCACTTCCAGAGATGTTTTAGATTTGCGATCTCCATCATGTGAGTTCTCGGGGCACTGATTTGCGGTCTCCAAATAACACAAACTTTAGCACTTTTCAAATCATAGAAGCCCGATGTCTTAGTCTACGATTTTGTGTGGTCAAAAGTGGCCAGTAATCCGAGATTTAGCCATAGTTTCGAGTAGATGAGGAGGCCAGTGCGCATGTGCGGACTGTGCTCTCAGCTCCCGGGACCCAAACATGAACCGCAAAGCTGTAAACTATGGATAAATCTCGGATTACAGGCCACTTTTGACTCAAAGGAAAGTGTAGACTAAGACATTGAGCTTCTATGATTTGAAAAGTGCTAAAGTTTGTGTTATTTGGAGACCGCTCGGGGCATATATTAACTCGCATTACGGATACAGTGGTACCTCACCTTACGAATGACCCAACAAACGAAAATTTCAAGTTACGAAACGCCTTCACGTTAAATTTTGGTCTCTAGATACGAATGAAATTTCAATCTCTAATCCAATCCAACCCAACTTTATTTATAAAGCACTTTAAAAACAACAAATCTCAAAAATTCAATTAATGCGCGCTCAGATGCACGCCCCGAAACGTAAATACACTTTATCAACACACACGGGGTTAGGTTCCAGAGGTGGGCCGCGGTGGGAGAGGTCCACGAGGTAGGACAACTTTGTATTTGGCAATTGTTCTACATGTTTTAGGGCTGTAAATGCCTCACCACACACATTCTACACTTTTCTCACATTTCTCTCTTGTTTAAACACTCATAGATTTTCAATGGAATGTGTTGATAGTGAAGCGTGGGGTAGACACAATATAGCGCCGAACGTGCGATGGGAGACACAACAGCACATCATCAGTATGGTAAAACTCACCTGTCTCATGACGGTCTAAACCCCGCTCACGTTCCCTTAGTGAGTGAACAATCCAACGCTTGGTGAATTCTGCTTCACAATGACAGGAAGAGCCGACATCGAAGGATCAAAAAGCGACACGGCGCGGGATGGGGCCGCGGGCCCGCGTGGCTCACAGCTCACAGTGTCAGTCCCCCGGCTCTGGAGGTCACATAGAACCAGAGCCCGCCCCGCCCCGCTCTTATTCCCGCTGAAAGAGCGTCTTTCTCGGCCTCTTAGCTCTAGCGCAGAACGTGCAAGGAGCGCGGAGACACGAGCACCGCGCTCCTCCAACAGCACTGCCATGTCCCGGGATCATCCTGGTTTAGTCCAGGTTTAGACCTGGTTTAGTTCTGGTCTAGACCTGGTTTATTCCAATCAGGACGCAGAACACAAATGTTACACTATAAAAAAAAGTTACACTATAAAAAAAAACAACCTTGGAACGGATCAGGCCTTTTCCATTGAAATATCTACTCAACTTACGACAAATTCACGTTACGAAACCACTTCTGGAACAAATTAATTTCGTAAGGTGAGGTACCACTGTATCGCAAATCTAAAACATCTCTGGAAGTGCTCCATATGACACCAAAGTGCTGTGGGTGAGTAAAACAACTTGTTTTATTCCCAAAATAAGGCTCAGATTGTAAAAAATGTTAATTCTCCTTTAAGTATTTAGTGTAAAAACAAACAAACAAAAAACACTATGACAAAATCAGACTGTCTGTATTTAATAACAAAGCATTTTTTGAATTGCTTCTCACTGACATACACACGTTGTGTGTGTGTGTGTGTTTTAGAGCTGTAGTATCGTGTAGTGTTTTTATAGCAGTAGTATTCCAAAAAGTATGCTATAGCCACTTCTATATAAACACCAGATGTTTGTCTATGTCTTGAAGTGTTTCTCCTTATAGTGGCAGCTCCTATGCAAACTGTTTATCCCATGTAAAACCCAGCGGGGCCCCTGTATACGGCCCCCATGTCCCTGTACTCACACTCACACTCCACATTCACTCAGCCCACACCCCAGGCCTGACACTGCAATTTAAACACAACACATTCATTGTGGGGATGACTGTACAGGGAGGAGAGATAGCACGGTGCACGGAGGAGAGAAGAGGTGGAGTAAAAAAGAGAGATAGGCAGGCAGAGTGAGTGATGGGAAAAGCCTGTGTGTATAATCGACACTATTAGGCATGTGGGCATGACCCTGGTGTAGTGAGATTATAGAGCGGGATAAGGATGAATGTCAACTCATCATCCAGAGAACAGTTTGCAAAAAGACAACAAATATTTATCTTGTATTTGATATATATATATATATATATATATATATATATATATATATATATATATATATATATATATATATATATATATATATATATATATATATATATATATATATATATATATATATGTGTGTGTGTGTGTGTGTGTGTGTGTGTGTGTCACTTTAAAGTCACACTATGTAACTTTTCTCTTGTGTCCTTGGAGATGTTATTGATATGCCTGCAATGTCCTAGAGATAGAATTAAACTTATCCATCTCCCCTGAGATAAGTGACACCACAGGTCAAGTTACAGATCACATCTGTGAGAGACTTAAGTTTAACACTTGAACTATTTTACACTTTAACACTTTAGCTCTAAACTGATCTAATCTTGATTTTGTTTTTTGTTTTTTTTGCAATAAAAAGGCCTATAATGCAAGATAGATAAATGTAATATATTTACTGAATTTACTGGACACTGATTAGGGATGCACTGACTCAATACAATACCGATACGAATGTATAGCCCTACCACTAATCCTACTTTTTTTTGTACGTATTATAATATAATATAATATAATATAATATAATATAATATAATATAATATAATATAATATAATATAATATAATATAATATAATATAATATAATATAATATAATATAATATAATACTTCTACTACTACTACTACTACTACTACTACTACTAATAATAATAATATATAGCTGCAAGCAGCAATGTGGGGGCCAAGCACCGTTTGACAGAGTCTAACAAGGTCTGACAGGGTTTAACAGAGTCTGACAGGGTCTAACAAGGTCTAACAGGGTTTAACAGGGTCTGACAGGGTCTGACAGGGTCAGGGTCTAACCCTGTCAAAACAGACACATCAAAGACAGATCAAAGGTTGCTAGGTGCGTTGCTAGGCAATTGACAAATTTCTGCAACTTTGACCTGCTGGTGCCACTAGACGGTTGGAGCTGGGGACCTATAAATTGCTGTGAGTAATGAGGAAACAGGCTGGAATGTGCATGCCAAATTTCACAACTTTTTACCAGATGGTTCTAGGGGCTGCCATAGACTCCCATTGAAGAAAAAATATAAAATAAGAAGAAGAATCAGACCAGAACATCAAAGGAAAGATCAAAGGGTTACTAGGCAACTTGCCTAGGCAACGCAAAGCAATTCCTATAGGGTGCCTAAGCACCTTCGGTCCTTGGCCCCCTAATAATAATAAATACATAAAAGAAAGAAAGAAATAATACAAAGTGAACTAGATTAGATTTTGTACAACCATTTTGGTGTTTTTCAAACTGTAGAATGTCATGAAGGTCATTCTCTCAAATGTGGGTCAAGAGCCACATTTCCTATTGATTAAACTGCACTTTTACAATGAAATATCCAGAAGATAAATGCACAAATGTTGAACTTGATCATTTCGGTTATTAGACCCAGAAACTCACTGTATCACAACAAAAATCTGCATCGAACCAATATTCTTTTTAGCTTTAAATTTCTCTGGCCTATAGCATTTATTCCTATAGAAAACAAGCGGGCGTCTGGTGCTTGTATCAGTGAGAAGTTAGACCTAAAAGGCAACACTGGAGACAGTCATAATTATGCAAAGGAAATCAGTGTTAATTCCCTCCGGCCTCAGATGCACATATTTTGAACTGGCTCAGTGCAGTAAGAATCCAGAATGCCGTCTCTCCGGACTCCAGTGTGCAGCTCTTACTGTAACTAAACACCCTCAGAAGCAGTTTACAATATTATGGTGTCTACTGGGCACTGTAACTTCTGCATTAAAGTCAGTGTACGATCCAACCAGGAGCTGTGGTCATGTGCGTCTCAGAAATCTAACGGATGTTGTACATGCCTTATTGTGGAACATACAATGAAAAGCAATAACCTTAATGTCTGTGGAGTGGTGTTGTCATGATACTAAAATTTCAAACTCCATTTCAATACTCAGGAATAGACTTGATACTCCTGATACCAATTCTGATACCACAATAATAATTCATGTAATTCTGACTCTTGTGCTGTGTTATAAAGTTATTACCTCATTAAAACATAACTGGAGTTGTGTTTCCTTCATTCACACATTATTAGCCTGTCTCCAAAGCTCAAAATGCTCTGTTCCACCTTGTGATGTCATGAAGTGACAAATTTAAGGTTTAAGGCAGATTTATTCTTGATCACTCTAGAACAGGGGGCTCAAATTTGCGGCCCGTGGACCAAATGGGCACCCAAGATCATTTCTACTACAGCTCCAATAATGCACTGGGCACCAGAGTGAGAGGAGCACCGGAGTGAGAGGAGCACCAGAGTGAGAGGGGCACCGGAGTGAGAGGGACACCAGAGTGAGAGGGGCACCAGAGTGAGAGGGGCACCGGAGTGAGAGGGGCACCGGAGTGAGAGGGACACCAGAGTGAGAGGGGCACCAGAGTGAGAGGGGCACCGGAGTGAGAGGGACACCAGAGTGAGAGGGGCACCAGAGTGAGAGGGGCACCAGAGTGAGAGGGGCACCGGAGTGAGAGGAGCACCAGAATGAGAGGAGCACCAGAGTGAGAGGGGCACCAGAGTGAGAGGAGCACCAGAGTGAGAGGGGCACCAGAGTGAGAGGGGCAGAAGAGTGAGAGGGGCACCAGAGTGAGAGGGACACCAGAGTGAGAGGGGCACCGGAGTGAGAGGAGCACCAGAGTGAGAGGAGCACCAGAGTGAGAGGGGCACCAGAGTGAGAGGGGCACCAGAATGAGAGGGGCACCAGAGTGAGAGGGGCAACAGAGTGAGAGGGGCACCAGAGTGAGAGGGGCACCGGAGTGAGAGGAGCACCAGAGTGAGAGGGGCACCGGAGTGAGAGGAGCACCAGAGTGAGAGGGGCACCGGAGTGAGAGGAGCACCAGAGTGAGAGGGGCACCAGAGTGAGAGGAGCACCAGAGTGAGAGGGGCACCGGAGTGAGAGGAGCACCAGAGTGAGAGGAGCACCAGAGTGAGAGGGGCACCAGAGTGAGAGGGGCAGAAGAGTGAGAGGGGTATCAGAATGAGAGGGGCACCAGAGTGAGAGGGGCAGAAGAGTGAGAGGGGCAGAAGAGTGAGAGGGGCAGAAGAGTGAGAGGGGCACCAGAGTGAGAGGGGCACCAGAGTGAGAGGAGCACCAGAGTGAGAGGGGCACCAGAGTGAGAGGGGCACCAGAATGAGAGGGGCACCAGAGTGAGAGGGGCAACAGAGTGAGAGGGGCACCAGAGTGAGAGGAGCACCAGAGTGAGAGGGGCACCAGAGTGAGAGGAGCACCAGAGTGAGAGGGGCACCAGAGTGAGAGGAGCACCAGAGTGAGAGGAGCACCAGAGTGAGAGGAGCACCAGAGTGAGAGGGGCACCGGAGTGAGAGGGGCACCAGAGTGAGAGGGGCAGAAGAGTGAGAGGGGCAGAAGAGTGAGAGGGGCACCAGAGTGAGAGGGGCACCGGAGTGAGAGGAGCACCAGAGTGAGAGGGGCACCAGAGTGAGAGGGGCACCAGAGTGAGAGGGGCACCGGAGTGAGAGGAGCACCAGAGTGAGAGGGGCACCAGAGTGAGAGGAGCACCAGAGTGAGAGGGGCACCGGAGTGAGAGGAGCACCAGAGTGAGAGGAGCACCAGAGTGAGAGGGGCACCAGAGTGAGAGGGGCACCAGAATGAGAGGGGCACCAGAGTGAGAGGGGCAACAGAGTGAGAGGGGCACCAGAGTGAGAGGGGCACCAGAGTGAGAGGGGCACCGGAGTGAGAGGAGCACCGGAGTGAGAGGGGCACCAGAGTGAGAGGGGCACCGGAGTGAGAGGAGCACCAGAGTGAGAGGGGCACCGGAGTGAGAGGAGCACCGGAGTGAGAGGGGCACCGGAGTGAGAGGGGCAGAAGAGTGAGAGGGGCACCAGAGTGAGAGGAGCAGAAGAGTGAGAGGGGCACCAGAGTGAGAGGAGCACCAGAGTGAGAGGAGCACCAGAATGAGAGGGGTATCAGAATGAGAGGGGCACCAGCGTGAGAGAAGCACCAGAGTGAGAGGGGCAGAAGAATGGGAGGGGCACCAGAGTGAGAGGGGCAGAAGAATGGGAGGGGCACCAGAGTGAGAGGGGCAGACAGAGTGTGAGGGGCAGAAGAGTGAGAAGGGCAGAAGAATGAGAGGGGCACCAGAGTGAGAGGGGCAGAAGAATGAGAGGGCCAGAAGAGTGAGAGGGCCAGAAGAGTGAGAGGGGCAGAAGAGTGAGAGGAGCACTAGAGTGAGAGGGGCAGAAGAGTGAGAGGGGCAGACAGAGTGAGAGGAGCACCAGAGTGAGAGGGGCAGAAGAGTGAGAGGAGCACCGGAGTGAGAGGGGCAAAAGAGTGAGAGGGGCAGACAGAGTGAGAGGGGCAGACAGAGTGAGAGGGGCAGACAGAGTGAGAGGGGCAGACAGAGTGAGAGGGGCAGACAGAGTGAGAGAGGCAGAGTGAGAGGGGCAGACAGAATGAGAGGGGCACACAGAGTGAGAGGGGCAGAAGAGTGGGAGGGGCACCAGAGTGAGAGGGGCACCAGAGTGAGAGGGGCACCAGAGTGAGAGGGGCACCGGAGTGAGAGGGGCACCGGAGTGAGAGGGGCAGACAGAGTGAGAGGGGCACCGGAGTGAGAGGGGCAGACAGAGTGAGAGGGGCAGACAGTGCTTCTACACAGACTTTCAAACTTAGTCCTACCAAGAAACGGACACAAATCCTGCGGAGTGTGAGAAGTGAAGCTTCAGAAACAGGCGGAGCAGCCTCAGGAGCTACAGGAGATGTGGAGAGAAGTAGTTTACCATCTAGTATCATATCTACTCAAAGGCTGATGGTTTGTTGCCAAAGTGTTTTTGCAGAGGTAAACTTTGATCCTGATGCTCTGGGTGAAAATATGTCTAAACTGAAAACAACACAGACACACTTTGGGATTTAGAATACTGCTTAAAAGCCTGTAATAAATCATCAATATTACTTTTATTAAATAGCATATTATTTTCTTTTCCATGACAGCCTCTGTCTTGCATTATATATACAAAATATAGTATAGTAGTATAGTATAGTATAGTATATATAATATAGTATCCTAGTGTATTATGATTATAACATATTGTCATAATAACTATGATCAACTGTAATCTATAAAAAATATAATATAATATGAAATATAATATGTGGGCCCTGACCACCACAGAGCACCACCACAACAAACTCTATGACCAAGTTACTGCACATAAGGTGCTCCAGTACCTGTAGGATTTTACAAAACAGGAAAATGTGCAACTAAAACAAGAGAATTCCAACTCCAAAAAGTGATGGAAAAAGGCAAACAAAAAGACTTGGAGTTGAAAAAAGTCACTGATACTCTTCAGGAGAAGCACAAGTAACTACAAGCTCAAGTTAATGCACATTATGACATCCGGTGCCTGTATAATTTGATAAATGAAACACCAAGAAAGGCAAATGAAAACGACTTGGAGTTGAAAGAGCTCAAAGCTTCTCTCTTGCAGACAGTGAAAGAGCTGGAAAATCAAGTTATTGCAAATAAGGATATAAGATCTCTCTATAATGATACAGTGAGAGACAATGTCCAGCTCAAACAACATCAGTAAAGTCCATAAGAAGATGAAAGAAATACTCAAAGCACTAGTGGAGGAGCAGAGGAGGAGCAGAGGAGGAGCAGAGGAGGAGCAGAGGAGGAGCAGAGGAGGAGCAGAGGAGGAGCAGAGGAGGAGCAGAGGAGGAGCAGAGGAGGAGCAGAGGAGGGCCCAGGCGTCAACAGCGCTAAAGCACTTCCAACCATTATCCTTTGCACTTGCATTATTTTAAAAAAAAACTAAATACAATTTTTTTTAAATGTTTGCATTGGTCTTTATTTAGTACTCATACATGTTTTATTGTTGTTGTTTTTTTCCAACATTGTTTAATTCACATGCCAGCCACATAGCATACTGTGGTGGGTTGTTTTTATGCAGTAATGGGTGTAGGGAAGGTACAAAAAATAATATAACACATGATAAAACAAATCAAAAGATTAAAAGAGGTACAGCTGAACAATACCTTAAACATATTGTAAATATTCATTTAAAGGAAAAGTAACGTTTTTTTTTTACAATCTGAGCCTTATTTCGGTAATAAAACAAGTTGTTTTACTCACCCATAGCACTTTGGTGTCATATGGAGCATTTCCGGAGATGTTTTAGATTAGCGTTAGGCTAACGCCGTTAGCCTAGCGCGACTTATGGCCATAGCTCGGGGCATTCCCCGAGCATGTAATATGCCCCGTGCGGGCTCCAGATAGCACAAACTTTAGCACTTTTCAAATCATAGAAGCTCGATGTCTTATCCTACGATTTCGTGTGGTCAAAAGTGGCCTGTAATCCGAGATTTAGCCATAGTTTCGAGTAGATGAGGAGGTCAGTGCGCATGTGCGGACTGTGCTCTCAGCTCCCGGGACCCAAACATGAAACACAAAGCTGTAAACTATGGATAAATCTCAGATTACAGGCCACTTTTGCTTCAAACGAAATCGTAGACTAAGACATCGAGCTTCTATGATTTGAAAAGTGCTAAAGTTTGTGTTATTTGGAGCCCGCACGGGGCATATTACATGCTCGGGGAATGCCCCGAGCTATGGCTATAAGTCGCGCTAGGCTAACGGCGTTAGCCTAACGCTAATCTAAAACATCTCTGGAAATGCTCCATATGACACCAAAGTGCTATGGGTGAGTAAAACAACTTGTTTTATTACCGAAATAAGGCTCAAATTGTAAAAAACGTTACTTTTCCTTTACGTTTATGTGCGGATGCATGATAGTTTGGTAGTTCTATACTGTAATATGTAATATGACCCACACTGATTTTATAACTTTGGCCCCTGCTCCAGTTGAGTTTGAGACCTCTGATCTAGAATAACCTTAAAATGCTGATTTTGAATATTTCTGTTCTGTTTCTGTTCTGAGGAGTGAAGCAGGATACATGTTGTCAGAACAATAGTTGCAACTTCAAAGTTAGACAAACTGAAATGATCAAAATGATTGTAGTGATATTGGTGTATGGAGTTTAAAAACACAGTGGAGCACTTCTTGTATTACCAGAATTTTTTCAGCCTAAAGACGCAGGAGTTGTGTGCTAAATACTGTATGTTTGAATGGAATAAAACATAACTCCAGGTATGTTTGTAATGTGGAAACAACTTTATAACATAGATCAGAAAATAGTCTCTTTCTTTACAACATTTGATGTGATTTTCAACATTAAATCGTAGTACCATCATTTCCGGACTATTGAGTACACCTGAATTTATGCCGCATCAACAAAATTTTCAAATAATTTTATTTCAGTACAAGTTGCAGGTGTCCACGTCTTCAAGACGTTTTCAAGTTCGGAGCATCTGCTTTTATTGCCTCTGAAAGCTTTTGTCGTCTTGCATTGAGCCAGTTTGTCACGGTGCCGTGGCCAACGTCTCACCATCGGCTCATCGATACCAAGCTTATGTGACGTGCGGCAGCTCTATTTCCTTCTTCCACAGCCAGATCGATTGCCTTTAACTTCACAGCTGCATCATATGGGTGTGTGTGGCTGAGTGGGTAGCGCTCATGCTTCACAGCAAGAAGGTTCCGGGTTCGATCCCCGGGTCGCCTGGGCCTTTCTGTGTGGAGTTTGCATGTTCTCCCCGTGTCTGGGTGGGTTTCCTCCGGGCACTCCGGTTTCCCCCATCAACCCAAAACATGCACCAGGTAAAATCCTCCAGCTGAGGTCCTGACCAAACCGAAGCAAGAAGATCATAGAGATGGTCCCCGGGCGTAGTAATGTGCTGCCCACTGCTCCTAATAACAGGATGGGTTAAATGCAGAACTGGAATTTCCCCACTGTGGGACTAATAAAGGCATAGTTTTAGCTTTTCCATGAGGAGGTTGAACAAAATAGCTGTTGATGATAAAATGAGAAATTCAATTTGTCAACTGGACAAAGTTTGTTTGGTCGAAAACGTTTCGCCGCTCATCCGAGAGGCTTCGTCACCTCTGAAAATAGCTATTCAAAACAAAATCATCTTCTTCAGCGCGTCATCTCTTCAGCTGTCTGTCTCGCTCTTGTGTTCCCGTACCTTCGCGCTCTACTGCGCATGTCTCCTGCAGAAAGAGCTGCTGTCCCGTTTGGGATCATGTCAGTGTCTCGTGTGATTTCAGCAGATTTCAGGCTCTCCCGGGGTGAGGCTGCACACGCACATCAGCTGTGTTGATAAATGAATAATCCATCCATATAAGCCACAGGGTTCAAAGTGGGAGAAAAAAGTGGCGTCTTATAGTCCGGAAATTACGGTACTTTCTCTACCATATGGTCTTATATCTGCGTAATCCCTCAGTCATCCAGGTAGGTTCCATAGTGGTCCATGTGCTGATTTTCAATACTTTTGACAATTTTACTATGGAGACAAGCAGGTAGCAGATCCCCCCAAAAAGCTACACAGTGCACCTTTATGTTGCTTGGACAGTTTAAAGGGATATGCCACCCCCAGGTCAAACCTGGGCATCTCCCCACAGTCCAGAGACTAAAATAAGTGATGGAAAGCGTTTTCCTGGTCACCCAGCCATTGTCCAGGTCTGTCAGCACTGACCGCCGCGGTATCTGCAGCTACTCCGCGGTTACTCCGTGCAGCACACAGCACGCTGCCAGGGGAATCCCTGTTACGCACCAGGAAGGAAGTTCCCCTGTTACGCAGCGTGGTGTGTGCTTCGTCTGTGTTTTTCCGCACTGAAAAATAGTTCCCACCCAAAATGACCAAGTCAAGCTCTCCGTGTTGATTTGCACATTTATTTGCACTCGATATGAATGCGCACTACACAGAAAGTAATTGGGAAACGCATCAAGCAAATTAATTCCTTTTGGCCGAAATCTCTGGCGCCGTTAGACTCCAGTCTAAGGCGGAGGAGCTGCAGGTACCGCGGCGGTCAGTGGCGACAGACCTGGACAATGGCTGCGTCACCAGAAAAACGCTTTCCACCACTTATTTTAGTCTCTGGACTGTGGGGAGATGCCCAAGTTTGACCTGGGGGTGGCATATCCCTTTGAAGGTCCTATATTACACAAAATGTGCTCTTACACTGTGAAAATGACAACTTGAATTTCTTCAGATTACTAGGATTTTAGCGTTCATAGTACACTGTCGTACACTGTCCCAAATGAGTAATTTCAACTCACTTTTGTAAGTTTCTGTTAAAAAGTTGATCTTAATTCATATTTTGAGTTGACATGATATACAAATTCAAGTGGACGGTAGTTTGGGCCAGGCCAACTAATCTGCACATGCTCATTTGGAATAATCTGCCGTTGGGATCTGCTGCAACAGGGTAACCGGAGGAGTTTATCAGGGGTTTTCCTTGGGTTTGGCTTTGGAAAAGAAACGTCCACCATTTTTCCCCTCAGAAGCGCCGGCTGTCTCTGCAGAAAACTTTGTCATAAAGAGACTAACGAGTCCTTTTGTCAACACTGATGTTGATGAAAACGAAATGAGATGTTATTTTATCTCCTCTTCGCGCATTATTTGCAGTTTTAAGTTGGTAAAATAGAAACTTGAACTTAAAATGATTAGCTGGCGTGGGTGTTGAGCCATCCTCCTGTGGACCCACCACCCGCGGGAGGATTCATGGGGGCTGGTACATTGTGTTCTGGGTAGCAGAACACTGCTTGGACTGCTGCCCCCGTGACTCAGAAAATGGAAAAGCAGAAGAAGATGAATGAATGATTAGCTGGCACAACTTTAAAAGCTTAGTTGACCCAACTTAAAGGAAAAGTAAAGTTTTTTTACAATTTGAGCCTTATTTCGGTAATAAAACAAGTTGTTTTACTCACCCATAGCACTTTGGTGTCATATGGAGCACTTCCAGAGATGTTTTAGATTTGCGGTTAGCCTAGCGCGACTTCTAGCCATAGCTCGGGGCATATAATATATTCCCCGAGCATGTAATATGCCCCGTGCGGGCTCCAAATAACACAAACTTTAGCACTTTTCAAATCATAGAAGCCCGATGTCTTTAGTCTACGATTTCGTTTGAAGCAAAAGTGGCCTGTAATCCGAGATTTATCCATAGTTTACAGCTTTGCGTTTCATGTTTGGGTCCCGGGAGCTGAGAGCACAGTCCGCACATGCGCACTGGCGTCCAAACACTGCCTAAGCTCGAAACTATGGCTAAATCTCGGATTACAGGCCACTTTTGACCAAACGAAATCGTAGACTAAGACATCGGGCTTCTATGATTTGAAAAGTGCTAAAGTTTGTGTTATTTGGAGCCCGCACAGGGCATATTACATGCTCGGGGAATGCCCCGAGCTATGGCTATAAGTCGCACTAGGCTAACGGGATACGCTACAACATAACTTCTACGATACTGCTCCAAATGACACCAAACTGCTATGGGTGAGTAAAACTACTTGTTTTATTGCCGAAAGAAGGCTCAGATTGTAAAAAAAACGTTACTTTTCCTTTAACTTAACAGCAATACTTAAAAACTTAAAAATTTAAGCTGATACTCACAACTCAAAAACTCTGTGTAGTCGGTTGCCTTGAAAATTTGAGTTGAACTAACTGTTTATTTTTTTACAGTGTATGAGCTTTAAGCCATGTTAGAATGTCGTTACCATCAAAAACGTGGAGTTGGAGTTGTGTGTTGTTTCATTCAGACATGTCTGTCTACATATCCAAAGCTCAAAATGCTCTGTTCAACCTGATGATGTCATGTAGTGGTAGTTTTTAAATGACCTTGTACCTTTAGTTCAGTAGTAGTGTGTTTAGATGCAGTTGCACAGACGGGAGAAATTGTACACTTAACATGAATATGTATGATTTTCTTCTCATAAAAAGTAGTGATACAGTGCGGCAATTAACCCAAGATAACACATCCCAGTAGCTCCATAAATACTGCAGATAAATGCAGTACAGTCCATGTATTTTCATAGCAACCATAAAACTGATATTAAAAAGCCAATGTCAGGAAACAGAGTGAAAGAGGTGGAAAAGTGACCTACACGTGTTGGTTTAAGACGATTTCTACACTGCCTTAACATTTGCATATCACAAGTGGAAGATTGATGATGAGCCCGGAGCCGCGGACAGGCCCTATGCTAATGGGGAACACAGGAGAGGTCCCCAGGGTGCAGCAGCAGTTACATCAGAACGGGGTGACGGTTGGTGGGGAGGGGTGGATAGATGGAGGTAAGAAGCTAGAGGTGATGTTAGCGATTTTCAGCAATGGTTAATGTCAAGGTTAACATAAATATGTTTGAGGAGTCAAATCTGAAGGGAGTACATGATGTGATTTGAGTTAAATTGCGTAACTGAAATATTTAGTTTAAAGGGACAGTGTGTAAGATTTTTACCCGTTAATTACTGAAATTGAAGATACCCATTCAAAAATACATTGTTTTCCAAGCCTTTTCACTTAAATCATGAAATCAAAGTATTCTTTTGGACTTAGATATAGTCACATAAAAGGGGGATCTTCCCCATGCAGAGGCAGCCATTTTGAATACGAGAGCCGCAGAAGGACATTTGGGCTCCGCCTTCGCCTTCGGCAAGGCTCGTGGTTTTGGGTAAACAACACAAGCATGCTGCCGGATCAGACGTCGTAATGGATCTAACACGTGTTTTGGACTAAATTGTTTTACTGGATTTTATTCGCTGGATCCTTACGGACAAATTGAGAGCAAGTTTATGGTGAAATACAGAGTTTGACCTGTGCAAAGCATTCTAAGGTAAGCTAACCTCGTTTTGTTCTTTTCCGTATAAAAGCCCCATGTGCTCGGGGAGTGATTGTTGTGCAGGGAAATGAATTGCATAGTCAAAAAGAGGAGACTGTAAGGTTTCATTTGATGTGTAGAGTGTCATGGTACATGATCGGGAATGTGTGTTTTCATGAGAAAAAACAAAAAACAAAAACAGGACCGTGTTTTATTTATACAGTAGCGGCGCGCGGCTCGTGCGCGGGTACGAGAGCTGTCCGCGTTACGGCGCGCCCGGGTGACCCTCGAGGTCTGCCGTAGCAAAAACAGAAAGTGCAATAGCACCATCCACCTATGCGCCACGAATCCTACACACTGGGGCTTTAAAGTTTTTCATTATAAATCAAAGTATATTTGATATATCTTAGTCTATTTTTACTTTACTTTACTGCATGGGCTTATTTTTATTTTTATTTTTACGTTTTAATATTGCACTTTTCTACCTTCAAGGCACTCAAAGCGCTTTACATCAAGGAACCACTCACTCATACACACGCTCAAACCCAAAGACACAACAACAGCATTCACTCAATCAGTGATGTTTATGTTAACACTTTTGGATCATTCACACATGTTTTACACAACTCCTGCAGTTCTTCTCTCAAACTGAAAACACTCTGTTCCAACTTGTGATGTCATGTGGTTATACAGGAAGTGCTCCACTGTTTTTTTAAGCTGCACATACCTTCACTAGAATCATTTGGACAATTTCAGCCCTGGAATTACCAGTCACTATTGAACAAAAGCTAAAAGGTAAAAGCTGTTAACTTGAAATCTACCACTTAATGACATCACAAGGTACGTCACGCACACAGGTCACAGAACATTTTGAGCTTCGGAGATGCAAACAGACTAACAAATGATACAAAACACAAGTCCAGGTATGCTTTTTCAGAGGTAGGACAAAGTCATTGCTGGGCAAGTCCCAAGTAAATCTAAGTCTTTTGCACTCAAGTCCAAGTGAAGTCCCGAGTCAAGAGTATCCAAGTGCCGAGTCAAGTCCGAAGTCAAAGCTCACAAGTCTCAAGTCGAGTCCAAAGTCCTAGCATTTTAGTTTCAAGTCATTTCAAGTCCCCTTACCTGGAAATAACATTTCTACAAATCATATAATATAACAAATCACCTTCGGCATCATTTTGCAAACTGCCGCATGGATGCTTGTTTCCGCATCATTTGTTGTGCAGTTTGCCTTGGATGCGGTCGAATGAAGCAACGTAGATCTACTGTGATTGGATGTTGTGCTCTTTGCATACATTTTCGCAGATTCACAAGTACAACGAGTGCGGTCCTTATCAACATACTTTTAGAGTTTGTTTTTTTCATTGGACGTAGCAAGTCATCACAAGTCAAAAGGCCTAAGTCCAAGTGAAGTCACGAGTTATTGATATTGATATTTTGTCGAGTCGAGTCTAAAGTTAGCAAATTCGTGACTCGAGTCTGACTCGAGTCGAAGTCACATAACTCGAGTCCACACCTCTGCTTTTGATGAGGTAACAACATTATAACATGACTTAAAACTCACAAGAACCATATGTTTGCCTGGAAGAATCCATGACTCATCGCTGTACCAGCGGCGAGTCTGGTAACGCTTGGTCCAGAATGTGCTGCTGTTGCGCTTAGACAGACAGCTAAGTGAACCAATCAGAGAACAGTTAACGAACAGCGACGTGAACCAAGCCGGTAGGAAGCAATGCAAAACATCTTTTTTGAAAAGAAAGGCCTCTAGAGCTGTCAGCTGCTGTGGTTTTAAGGAATCGATGTGTTTTAGGTCATTTAAGACCAATTTTACAGCTGAATGGAAGGGACGTTGCGGGCAAAGGCGGGTGCACTGACGTCACCATCTTTGAACGAATCAGAATCGCGGAGTTCGTTGTTAACCGGGGGAGCGAGGGTGGAGCGAGGGTGTCCAAATGGTATCTCGCTAGCAAATACAGAGAGATATCATTTGGCTGGCCAGTTAAATAATATGTGGTAATACCAGTGTTGTATAGTAACGAAGTAATAATACTTCACTACTGTACTTAAGTACATTTTGGGAGACTTTGTACTTTACTTGAGTTTTTAAAAAAATTATAACTTTTACTTTTACTTCACTACATTTCCAAATTTAATTGCATACTTTTACTCCAATACATTTTCAATGTGCCGTTTAGTTACTCGTTACCAAAAAAAACCTCTACTGACTGAAGGAAGTCAGGACGTGCCTGGGCTTGTTCGCTACTTGCGCATGACAATCAGCCTACACCTGCTGGTTTCATGCAGCTAGTTTAATCAATCAACATCCCTGATGGAAGAGGTGACAGCATCCACGTCGGCTACAAATGAAGGGGGACCTGACGATGAGCATGTGTGACATTGTTTCGGTTACACAAAGCGTTATTTGACGATGTTGGAGCTAACAGGCTACCTAGCTTTTTGGGCTCAAGGAAAGGCATAGCTGTAGGCTAAGTGTAACGAATGAGAAAGGGCACACGAGTTCAAAAGGACAAAAAATAACATTAACATGTGCCTACTTTTAAAAATGTAAACAAGCGCTGTGTGTTTGTGCGATCTAAGTAACAAAGCGAGGGTTAGCTTCAGACTGCCTTTGCTTCATACTTTTACTTGTACTTTTAATTACATTACTTGAGTACATTTATTTTTACATTACTTGTCATACTTAAGTACAAGAAGTTCCAGATACTTTAAGACTTTTACTCAAGTAACATTTCAGTCAGTGACTTTGACTTTTACCAAAGTCATTTTTGGGAGGGGTACCTATACTTTTACTTGAGTTTGATTTTCCAGTACTTTATACAACACTGGGTAATACCCAGCAAAAAAAAAAATGTTTTTGGTGCACCCAGGTTAATACATTACTGGCCAGTTATTACATTGTGGACTTATTGCATTTAAAGGTGGTTTTGGTTGGGGGTCCATCACCTGCTTGGTTCTATGGATATGTCATTGCTCTGCCTGGAATGTTCTTGCCTGGTTTACACCTGACCATATCACAAGTGATATATGGTCTGGGAGCCACCTTCGAAATATCTCGTAGTGGAGGTGCGGTTTACGATCACCAACGGACGTTTATTGGGCGTTATGAATGTCTATCATTTGGCGTATACGTAGCTCATAGCCACTCATGTCAGTTGTCAGTTCAAACTACAAGCTTCCGTTTGTCACATAGTACGCGTCACCGTCTTGCCACCCCTCCCCACTCTCTGATTGGCTCCCAGAATCGGGAGAGCTCGCTTGCTGGTGCTCGGAGTGTCTGTCCGCTCTAGGTATCGAAGCAAGTTCCTAATGTTGTGAACCTGTTCACTCATATGGCAATAAAAAAAAAAAACTTCCTGATTGCCATAGTTGCCAAGCTGTCTTTCAGAGCAGCCTGGGATTTCCCAGGTTAGGAATGCTCCACAGTATGACATTAAACAGCTCTACCATACATTTATTCAATTACAAGTGACATTCAAAGACATTCTGATTGTAGTCAGGTTGCCTCTCCACAATTCTGACCTGTAACGTGGTCTGGTTTGGTCTCCATAAAGATTGAAAAAAATAATACCATACCGTGAAACATTCCATACAAAGAAATAACATCCCCATGGAGACAAGCATTTGACAGACCCTCCACCAGAAAAAAAAATTAAAAAAATTAATTACACAATGCACCTTTAAAGTTGGCCAAAATGATTACTTTATTGGATGTTATGATTAAATTGGCCATTAATATGTTATCGGTTGCTACAGGGCATCCGGGTGAAACAAACAAAAGAGTCGTAGCCTATAAAACGTGGTCATTTTATATATGTAGCTTTATCTGACCTTATTAATAAACAATCAGTGTCACGGTGCCCTTTAAATTCCGCGCTCTTCAAATGATATATACCCCATACACACACACACATATATGTATACTGTATATATAAAAGGCATGTTCAATATAGTTTTCAGCCCAAAATAAGGTCAGGTCTACGTCTCCATGGAAACGGCGAGAGGAGGCCAGCTGGTGCGTGCGCTCAGGACTAACGCTGGGCCTGGTGTTCCCACTCCTCCCACAGCTGCTGTCGTTACCCTGAGAGCAGATCTGTACGAGAGCTGGAGGAGAACGCTCTGTCCCCCTGTGTCCTACTTCAGGTCATATACAAGTCTGTTCCAGCTCATATACTATACATGTCTGTTCCAGGTCATATACAAGTCTGCTCCTCCAGGTCATTTACAAGTTTGTTCTAGGTCATATATGAGTCCACTACTTCAGGTCATATACAAATCTGCTCCAGGTCATATATGAGTCCACTCCTCCAGGTCATATACAAGTCTGCTCCAGGTCATATATGAGTCCACTCCTCCAGGTCATATACAAGTCTGCTCCAGGTCATATATGAGTCCACTCCTTCAGGTCATATACAAGTCTGCTCCAGGTCATATATGAGTCCACTCCTTCAGGTCATATACAAATCTGCTCCAGGTCATATATGAGTCCACTACTTCAGGTCATATACAAATCTGCTCCAGGTCATATATGAGTCCACTCCTCCAGGTCATATACAAGTCTGCTCCAGGTCATATAGTCCACTCCTCCAGGTCATATACAAATCTGCTCCAGGTCATATATGAGTCTGTTCCAGATCATATAGGGGTCTGCTCCTCAGGTCATATATGAGTCTGCTTCAGGTCATATATGAGTCTGGTCCTAAAAGTCATATACAAGCCTAGTCCTAAAGGTTATGACCTTTAGGACTAGACTTGTATATGACTTTTAGGACAGACATACGAGTCTGCTCCACATTAGCCTGTACAGAAGAGTGCTCCTTCAGGTCATATACAAGTCTTTTCCAGGCCATATACAAGTCTGCTACAGGTCATATATGAGTCTGCTTCAGGTTATATATAAGTCTACTCAAGGTGATGTACAAGTCTGCACCTCCAGGTGATGTACAAGTCTGCACCTCCAGGTGATGTACAAGTCTGCTCCTCCAGGTGATGTACAAGTCTGCACCTCCAGGTGATGTACAAGTCTGCTCCTCCAGGTGATGTACAAGTCTGCACCTCCAGGTCAAATACAGGTCTGCTCCAGGTCATAGACAAGTCTGCTCCAAGTCATACAGTATATGAGTCTGCTCTTCCAGGTCATATACAAATCTGCTCCAGATCATATAGGAGTCTGCTCCTCCAGGTCATATATGAGTCTGCTCCAGGTCATATATGAGTCTGTTCCAGATCATATAGGAGTCTGCTCCTCCAGGTCATATAATATGAGTCTAGTCCTAAAGGTTATGACCTTTAGGACTAGACTTGTATATGACCTTTAGGACAGACATACGAGTCTGCTCCACATTATACAGAAGAGTGCTCCTTCAGGTCATATACAAGTCTTTTCCAGGTCATATACAAGTCTGCTACAGGTCATATATGAGTCTGCTTCAGGTTATATATATAAGTCTGCTCCAGGTGATGTACAAGTCTGCTCCTCCAGGTGATGTACAACTCTGCACCTCCAGGTCAAATACAGGTCTGCTCCAGGTCATAGACAAGTCTGCTCCAAGTCATACAGTATATGAGTCTGCTCTTCCAGGTCATATACAAGTCTGCTCCAGGTCATATATGAGTCTGCTTCATGTTATATATAAGTCTATTCCAGGTGATGTATAACTCTGCACCTCCAGGTCAAATACAAGTCTGCTCCAGGTCATATGTGAGTCCACTCCTCCAGGTCATATACAAGTCTCTTCCAGGTCAAATACAAGTCTGCTCCAGGTCATATATGAGTGTGCTTTTTTGTTTGTTTGTGCTATATGCTTTTTTTTCTCTATATTCATGACATTTTAAGGGCAAAGAGACAAGAGTAATTAACTAATTACTCATATTATGTAATGCTTGATCAGCACATTGGCAAATTATATTTCTAGATGTGTAAAAATGTAATCAATTTGGAAGCAGTCTGCAGTAGACATTCCCATAACAAATAGAGCCACCAGCCTCTCTCCTCCAACTGGATGTTTAATGAGCAATATTTCTTAATTGCTTTATTCTCAGGACCACTTTACAAGTTATTAAAAAAAAGGGGGGGGGGATAATGAAGTTTTAGTCAGACGTAGCTCTTAACATTCAGAGTCTGTTTAAAATATATTCAATTCTTGTCTGTATTGAAGGTGCATTGTAACTTGTCTGCTGGAGGGTCCGTCAAATGCTTTTCTCCATGGAGATGTTTTTGCTTTGTCTGAAAAATTTCACAGCATGGCATTAAACCTTTCTATCTGCATGGAAACCAAACTAGGCTAAGTTACACGTCAGATCTGTGGAAAGGCGACCCCGGTCACAGTCAGAATGCCTGTTTCTAGATCTGTAATTGAATACTGTTGAACATTCCAGGCAGAGAAATGACATATCCATAAAAACAAGCAGATGATGGACCCTACAACAGAAAACTTACACAATGCATCTTTAAGTAATTGGCCACAACATATCCTAAGGTCGTCTTATAAAAGCGAGCAGTTTAATCTACACCATCGTCATAGTCATAGTCATAGTCATAGTTTGCTTTATTGTCGAAAACTATCATGTACATGTACATAGAGTGAATTCGAAATTTCGTTTTTTCCACTAATCAGGCAGGACAGTGACAGAGTGGGTAGGGGAGGGGCCGCTGCGCGCCGCCGACTGGGAGATGCAGAGTAGAAAAGATGCAATACATACAATCAGTGACAACTTAACAACATGTAATGACAGAAAAACAATTGGAGATATAACATACGGTGATCTTTTTCGTTGGTAACAAAAGGAAGGGTGTGGGGGATGAGATTGGAAATAAATGAAATTGATTGACTGAACCGAGAGCAGAGATCAGACCTTAACTAAAGAAATTTTCTACTCATTCATTTCTAGTGTCAGTGTCAGTGAGTGTGTGCCATGTTTATGTAGAGTCCAGATAACAAACCACATTCTGTGGCCTTGGAAGTGTTCATGCAGGGAGGCGAAGTCAAAACACAGATAACTATTGGAGCCACAGATTTTCACAGGGAGACATCAATTATCCAGAGGGATTAATTAATTTAGCATTGATGAAATACATTTTTAGAGACCCAGGTAAACAATTTAGATTGAGCTTGGGTTTTGCCAGACCCCCATCTTCATATCGCCATGAAGATTCATGAGAGATCTCATTAGTTCCTCTTGGCGCACAGACTGCGCTGCGTTGGCTTTACACAGTTCTGTCACCATCCCCGTGATGATATCCAAACGTCGAGATGTTTCCTTCGGTTGAAATCCTTCCAAAAGGTCCTCAACCTGACCCACTTTATGATGTAATCCTTTCACGAGATCTCCCACGTGCTACCATCGTCCGCTACCATTCACAACCACACATATAATCATGATGAACTGTTCTCTTCAAAGCGGCAGTGGTGAGGTCCCTGCTGAAGAAGAGCAATTTAGATTTTAATGATTTTAACAACTACCGACCATTTGTCTAACTTATCATTTTTAAGCAAGATTTTAGAAACACTTGTTTTTTATCCAACTAAATTATTTTTTAGATGATCACAACGTTTTGGGAAAATTTCAATCCGGTTTTAGGGTGAACCACAGCACCGAGACTGCCTTGGCAAAGATTTTAAAATATTTTAGAATAAATTGTGATTCACAAAAGGTGACTGTGTTGGTTCTACTGGAGCGCTGCCTTTCACACAGTAGACCACACTATTTTTTCAACTCGCCTAAAACACCTCGGCCTCTCTGGTGCTGTTCACAAATGGTTCACGTCCTATCTCACAGATAGAACATTAAATGTTCTGTCTGTGAGATAGAAATACATTTTATGGTAAGTGTGGACACTTGCTCCTCCAAGGTCCATGAAATCACATGTGGTGTGTTCCAGGGTTCCATTTTAGGCCCTGTGCTTTTTAAATTGTACATGCTCCCTCTTGGTGGTGTCATCAGGAAACATGGCATCAACTTCCACAGCTCTGCAGATGATACGCATCTTTACATTTCCATGTCTCGTGATGACACCAGGCTATGGATGCTCTTTTTAACTGCATTCTAGATATCAAATCTTGCATGGCAGAAAACTCTCTCCAGCCTAACCAGGATAAACTGAGGTATTATTCATCGGTCTTGAGGCCCAGAGAGGGAAACTTTTACCCAAACTACAAGCACAGTCATTTAACCCATCTCCTCAACTGAAAAACCTGGGCGTCATTTTTGACTGAGCTGATTTTTATCTCACACATTAAGAACATCACAAAAATAGGTTTCTGTCACCTAAAAAACATAGCCAGAGTCCGCCCCATTCTGTCTCGGGCCAACACTGAGACACTGATGCATGCTTTTATCACCAGTTGAATAGATAGAATTACAGAAATACTGTAAAGCCCTGCTCTCTGCTCTTCCCAAAAAGAGTATTTCAGGTTTGCAATTATTACAGAATTTGGCAGCACGTGTCCTGACTAGGACCAGAGGGCGGGACCACATTACCATCCATCCATTTTCTTCTGCTTATCCGGGCCCGAGTCGCGGGGGCAACAGTCTAAGCAGGGACTCCCAGACTTCCTTCACCCCGGACACTTCCTCCAGCTCCTCCGGGGGGACCCCAAGGCGTTCCCAGGCCAGCCGGGACACATAGTCCCTCCAGCGTGTCCTGAGTCTTCCCCGGGGCGTCCTTCTGGTGGGACATGCCCGGAACACCTCCCGAGGGAGGCGTCCAGGAGGCATCCGGAACAGATGCCCGAGCCACCTCAGCTGCTTCTCTCAATGTGGAGAAGCAGCGGCTCTACTCCGAGCTCCTCCCGTGTGACTGAGTTCCTCACCCTATCTCTAAGGGTGCGCCCAGCCACTCTGCGGAGGAAACTCATTTCAGCCGCTTGTATCCGCGATCTCGTCCTTTCGGTCATTACCCAGAGCTCATGGCCATAGGTGAGGGGAGGAACGTAGATTGACCGGTAAATTGAGAGCTTTGCCTTTCGGCTCAGCTCCCTCTTCACCACAACGGTCCGGTACAACGACCGCATCACTGCTGACGCTGCACCGATCCACCTGTCGATCTCACGCTCCATCCTCCCCTCACTCGTGAACAAGACCCCGAGATACTTGAACTCCTCCACTTGAGGCAAGGACTCCCCACCCAGCCAGAGAGGGCAAGCCACCTTTTTCCGGTTGAGAACCACATTACACCGGTTTTAAAATCACTGCATTGGCTCCCTGTCAGTTTCAGGATAGATTTTAAAGTTCTTTTACTGGTCTTAAAGGAAAAGTAAAGTTGTTTTTTTTTTACAATTTGAGCCTTATTAGATTTGCGATCTCCATCATGTGAGTTCTCGGGGCACTTGTTTGCGGTCTCCAAATAACACAAACTTTAGCACTTTTCAAATCATAGAAGCCCGATGTCTTATCCTACGATTTCGTGTGGTCAAAAGTGGCCTGTAATCCGAGATTTAGCCATAGTTTCGAGTAGATGAGGAGGCCAGTGCGCATGTGCGGACTGTGCTCTCAGCTCCCGGGACCCAAACATGAAACGCAAAGCTGTAAACTATGGATAAATCTCGGATTACAGGCCACTTTTGACCACACGAAATCGTAGACTAAGACATCGGGCTTCTATGATTTGTAAAGTGCTAAAGTTTGTGTTATTTGGAGCCCACACGGGGCATATTACATGCTTGGAGAATATATTATATGCCCCGAGCTATGGCTAGAAGTCGCGCTAGGCTAACCGCAAATCTTAAAACATCTCTGGAAGGGCTCCATATGACACCAAAGTGCTATGGGTGAGTAAAACAACTTGTTTTATTACCGAAATAAGGCTCAGATTGTAAAAAACGTTACTTTTCCTTTAATGGTCTTGGCTTTCATATCTTTCAGAATTGCTTTTACATCATCTCATCTCTCATCATCTCTGTATCTCCTGTATCCTGATGGGGGGACGGTGCTTTGGCCGATTCGATTCAATGGTGCATAGTTTTCGCTTTATGTATTAATGATGTTTTGAATAAATTTTATTACAGAAAAATTCGATTCGATTCTCTTGTGGACGCATCGATGCATTTGGATCGTTGGCTGTAGGATCGATGCATCGATACGCGTCGATTATTATTTACACAACGACTGTTTGGGTTGTTTGGTTGTGTGGAGTCAGGCAGCTGTGAGGGGCTGGTTGGGTGGGTGGAATGAAATGTGTGTTGTTTTTAATCACTATAAAGCCCTTTGTGTTACATTTTTTGTAGGAAAAGTGCTTTATAAATTAGGGATGGGCATTCGGTGAAGTTTTCTTCGTCGATCGTCGGGAGAATTAATGAGTAATAATCGGTTAATCGTTAACATATTTTGTATTAAAAAGACCACAACCGTTCACTCATGTGTGTCGCTTTTACTATGTCTGCCGAGGCTGTGGGAACAGGCGCTTCTCCACGGGAAAGTAAATCTGCAAATCAACATGCGTAGAGGTGGATTAAAGCGAGGCGACACGCATCCTGCAGCCTCTGCTAGCGCGCTCGGAGTTAGCCGCTTTGGGATCCGAGCTAACCGCTGCTAGCCCGCTGTCTCTGTCCTACCTCCTCCACACAACCCAGCCGTATCTGCAGCAATATTTTATTAAGTCGTGAAAACCTTTGCCCTCCACGGCACTGATGGGGAGCATGTCTGTTTCGATCATCTTCGCTATCAGTTCGGTGACCTTCTCTGCTCGTTGAGCACTGCAGCTCCTCCTGGTCCGTGCTAGCGCAGAGTCCAGGCTAGCCTGTGATAGAGATGATGAACCGCCGCCACCTTCTTTTACCAGACTTGGATGCGCGGTGTTCAAATGATAAATCATTTGTGTTGTCGATGAGGTATATTTGTATGCTGCATTGCAGTGCGATTGGTCATTTTCTAAATTAAAGTGGTCCCACACAACACTTCGCCGCGACCTCTTCATGTTTTGGCGATTGACCTACGGAAGCTCGCATATATCAACTGAGGCGCGCCAACTGAGGTGACTGTTTTTGTTTTTTTGTTGTTGTTTGTTTTTTTAAATCGGTTTGTCGACGAAAATGAACTTGCTCGGTGAAATTCTTAATGATCAATTATCGGTTAATCGATTAATTATGCCCATCCCTATTATAAATAAAGTTTGATTGATTGATTGATTGATTGATATCACATTCATGCTACAAAGGCAAAGTGGGTGACGTGCCTTGCCTAAGTACACACTAGCATTTTGCTGACTACCAATCTTAATACTGAGAATTATTGAATATTTCATACAACAGTAAACTGGCCTTGAGTGTTAAGTGCTATCAGACTAAAACCTCATTATTCTTAACCACTGTTAGCTGTTTATTTTTTCTTGTTTGCGTGTAGGGTTAACAACGCATTGTTGTATAACCACCATTTCTTAACCAATACTTAACCAATATCCATTAGCAGGACTACAAGGGTCAGAGGTCAGGACCAAGTCAATACCAGGTCAAGACCTTGTCAAGGGCAAGACCATTGTGTCTGAGAATAAATAAATAAATGCTAAGAGCCAAAGCCTCACAGTCCCACAATGGAGTGTTTTTAAGCAGTTACAAAAATCACCAAACAATTTTTCAGCATTAGTTTGTCACTGTTAGTCACTGAATAACAAAAAAATGGACGTTGATTTTGAGATATTGAGGATTACATCATTATTTCAATTGTTATGTTGGTCTAGTACATATAAAACTAATTGAGTGTCACCAATGTCCTTGCTATTGAATGTCATATGGATTCCACTGCCCTAAGAACATGCCTATTAAACCCATATTAATCCCCCATATAATCATTATGGCAAATACTCCATCTTCTCAAATATAACTCATTTTAACTACCTCATTCCCTGTGATTATCTCGTGTCCTGCTTTTCACATTTCACTGCATGCGCTGTCACTTCACTCCCAAACGCGTCTCCACAAATGACCGCAAGGGCTCCAGTGAAGTCCCATTTTAATTGTGCTTTTAATTAGCCCGTTAGCTCTGCTCTCCTGCCACTGTGAGACGCTGGGGCCACTGTGGCACAGAGCTGGAGCGGGGCCCAGTCTCGGTGTTTCCGATTTGTGAGTCAAATGGATATTTTTCTGGGTAATTTCGCATCATAGTGGAGGCTGGCATTGTGTGGTGAGTGTGTGTGGGGTTTGTGAAGGGACAGCAGGAGGGGGGACGCTGTAAAAATAGTGGATTAGCTAATAACAACTTCGAAACAACTTTATGGTTCAGCCAATAAAATAACAATTACAAAATATTTCAACTAGACAATACATTAAAGCCACACTGTGTAACTTTTTAAATGGTCACATTGTTATACAAAGCATTTTGACCTTCAAGGCACTCAAAGCACTTTACATCAAGGAACCACTCACCCAAACACTCTACACCAGTGAACGCAGACACTGGGGTGAGGGGGGTTAAGTGTCTTGTCCAAGGACACAACAGCAGCATTCACCTACCAACCAACCTGTGGGTTAGTGGATCTGACCGCTCAACCAAATGATGTTTATTTCAAGAGCAGAATTCAAACCGCCAACCTTTGGATGAGTGGACAAAAGCTCTTCCAACTGAGCTGCTGTGTACCAATTGCTTTAAAAATTTGTATCTTCATTTGTTTTCTTCATCTTCATAAAGCTGACTCTACTTGTAATAATTTAAAGGTTTTTATTGTCACACCTTTAGGATCTTAAAGGAGAATTAAAGTTTTTTTTACAATCTGAGCCTTTTTACTCACCCATAGCACTTTGGTGTCATATGGAGCACTTCCAGAGATGTTTATATCCGTAACGCGAGTTATCGGCATATAATATATTCCCCGAGCGGTCTCCAACACAAACTTTAGCACTTTTCAAATCACAGAAGCTCAATGTCTTAGTCTACACTTTTGTTTGAGTCAAAAGTGGCCTGTAATCCAAGATTTATCCATCGTTTACAGCTTTGCGTTTCATGTGTGGGTCCCGGGAGCTGAGAGTGAAATAAGCTGTGACTCCGCACATGCACACTGGCCTCCTCATCTACTCGAAACTATGGATAAATCTCGGATTACAGGACACTTTTGACTCAAACTAAAGCGTAGACTAAGACATTGAGCTTCTATGATTTGAAAAGTTTGTGTTATTTGGAGACATTTGGAGACATTATCACATTACGGAGATCATTACGGAGATCGCAAATCTAAAACATCTCCGGAAGTGCTCCATATGACACCAAAGTGCTATGGGTGAGTAAAACAACTTGTTTTATTACCGAAATAAAGCTCAGATGGTAAAAAACGTTAATAATAATAATAATAATTAATTGGATTTATATAGCGCCTTTCATGCCACTCAAAGCTCTTTACAGTTCATTGTTCATTCACTCCACACTTGGTGGTGGTGAGATACTTTCTGTAGCCACAGCTGCCCTGGGGCAGACTGACGGAAGCGAGGCTGCCAATCTGCGCCATCGGCCCCTCCGACCACCTCCAACACTCATGCACACGCCACTTTCATACTAGGCAAATGTGGGTAAAGTGTCTTGCCTAAGGACACAGCAACAGTATTTTGCAACTGGCGCCCCACTTAATTCTCCTTTAAAGTGTCATATCTCAAAAGTGACCTGGTGTCAATTCCCTACTGTGGAACATTCCAGGTAATCTTCATGGAGACAAGCTGGCAAACCTTGCTGAGATGTTGCGCAGTGGCAGCTTTTAGCCCTGTTATAATGCTGTTACCTCATCAAAAACACACCAGGTGTTGTGTTTTGTTTCTTTATTATTAGTCTGTCTGCATCCCTAAAGCTCAAAATGCTCTGTTCCACCTTGTGATGTTATCTAGCGGTAGTTTTCAAGTTAACAGCTACCTTTCACATTTTGTTCAGTAGAAAGTGGCAATTCCAGGCCTGAAATCATCCAAATGATTCAAGAGAAGGTGTTTAAAGTTTTAAAACACTGTGGAGCACTTCCTATATTACCACATGACATCACAAGGTGGAACAGAGTGGTTTCCATTTGAGAGAAGAACACAACCTAAATATGTAGGGTTTGTGTGTTAAATGTGAATGAAAGCAAAACACAACTCCAGCTTTGTTTGTGATGAGGCAACATTATAACAGATCAGAAAATCACACAAAATGGATCCTTTAAACAAGTTAGTAAAACCTGAGATGTGAACTTTAAAGCCCCAGTGTGTAGGATTGGTGGCGCATAGGTGGATGGTGCTATTGCACTTTCTGTTTTAGCTACGGCAGACCTCGAGGGTCACCCGGGCGCGCCGTAACGCGGACAGCTCTCGTACCCGCGCACGAGCCGCGCGCCGCTAGTCTGGTTAACACCTGACCATATCACAAGTGAGATATGGGTCTGGAAACTCGCTTCGAAAAATCCCGTAGCGGAGGTGTGGTTAGCGATTGCCAACGGCCATTTATTGGCCGTTATGAATGTCTATCATTGAGCGTATACGTAAGTCCATAGCCAATCATGTCAGTTGTCAGTTCAAACTACAAGCTTCCGTTTGTCATGTGGTACGCGTCACCGTCTTGCCACACCTCCCCCGCTCTCTGATTGGGGCCCTAAATCTGGGACTCTCGCTTGGACGAGTTTCCAGGCCGCCTTCCAGTTCGAAACGAACGGAAGCGGCCTGGGAATTCCCAGGCTAGCGCGCCGCTACTGTATAAATAAAACGCGGTCCCGTTTTTTTTTTTTCTTTTCTGATGAAAACACACATTCCCGATCATGTACCATGACACTCTACCCATCAAATGAAACCTTACAGTCTCCTCTTTTTGACTATGCAATTCATTTCCCTGCACAACAATCACTCCGCGAGCACATGGGGCTTTTATACGGAAAAGCACAAAACGAGGTTAGCTTACCTTAGAATGCTTTGCACAGGTCAAACTCTGTATTTCACCATAAACTTGCTCTCAATTTGTCCGTAAGGATCCAGCGAATAAAATCCAGTAAAACAATTTAGTCCAAAACACGTGTTAGATCCATTACGACGTCTGATCCGGCAGCATGTTTGTCGTTGTTTACCCAAAACCACGAGCCTTGCCGAAGGCGAAGGCGGAGCCCAAATGTCCTTCTGCGGCTCTCGTATTCAAAATGGCTGCCTCTGCATGGGGAAGATCCCCCTTTTATGTGACTATATCTAAGTCCAAAAGAATACTTTGATTTCATGATGGAAGTGAAAAGGCTTGGAAAACAATGTATTTTTGAATGGGTATTTTCAATTTCAGTAATTAACGGGTAAAAATCTTTAAATAATTGCAGGGACATCATTTGAATCCAGTATTTTCTCCAGTACATTTGTTTATCTTGATGGGGCTTTACAGTGTAATGAAGTGCTTACATAAATACATAAATAGACTTGTGCCAGGGGTTGTCTTGTCTCCGTCAGGATGTGGGTGCACTGAAGCGTTGGGTGAGGGCAGGCTGGGGAAGAGATGCCCGTTCAGACAGAGGAAAAGCATAAATCTGAGCTGCTGGAAGACGGATAGATGGGGGATAATAGGGGAAAAGACTGGAGGAAGTTCAGATTGCAATCGTTTCCACGCGGCTAAAATTCCTTTGACGGGAAAAAATCATAGCGACTCTTCCGATGTGGAGCAAATGAAATCAGAACAGAATTACAACTAAGTCAATGTGGGAATGTAAATAGAGTTATACTGAACAAAATGCAGACAAAAACATTGCTCAACTCATCGGTGTAAATATAAAAGCACAGCATGTCACTTTCAAGATGGAGAACCTGTCTTAATGGTTGTATTGGTTCATCTTTCTCCCTTTCAAGCTGAGACTTGAGTGTAAAGACATTTTGTATATGTGATGCATTAAAAGTTGTATTATTGTTTTAGTATTTATTTATTGCTATTATTATTATTTTGTATTTACGTTTTGTTTTATTTTTGTGCTCGAAATAAACCAATCATCATCATGGACCATAATTGCTTAGCCTGAAATGCTTAGGGCTGAAAAAATGGCCCTATCATTTTTGGTTTAGCCCAGCCCCTCACAATTAGCAGAGCACAACGGACTCATTTATGTATGTGTTCCCCGAAGCAAAGTATTATACTATTGTTGGCAGCACGGTAGCTGAGTGTCGCGGTAGCTGAGTGAGTAGCTGAGTGGCTAGCGCTCTTGCTTCACAGCAAGAAGGTTCTGGGTTCGATGCCCGGGTCGCCTGGGCATTTCTGTGTGGAGTTTGCATGTTCTCCCCGTGTCTGGGTGGGTTTCCTCCGGGCACTCCGGTTTCCCCCATCAACCCAAAACATGCACCATAGGTACTTCCAGCTTAGGTCCTGACCAAACCGAAGCAAGAAGAACATGGAGATGGTCCCCGGGCGCCCTAATGTGTGTGCTGCCCACTGCTCCTAATATATGTGTATATATAGGATGGGTTAAAACGCAGAGAAGAATTTCTCCAGTGTGAGATCAATAAAGTTCACTTCTTCTTCTTGTTACGTCTTGGGAAACCAGGGCGCAACATTTAAAGGAAAAATTCCAGCTCCCAAAAACGACCAGCAAACTCGCAGTAACTACACATTCAATGGTTTATTTAAAATATATCTTGCACACACACAAAAAAAAAAACCCTTTCTCATCGAATCTACACGAGTCACATAGGTCACATGTTTTGGCTTCAAAACAGCGAATTTCGCCAAAAGGTGATTTTCATGCCTTCATCCCTTGTCACAGTTTGAATACTTGTTTATTATGTTGTTTATTGACTTTAGTTTTTAAAATAACTGCACTTTAATAATCACTACAACATGGATAGGTGTAATGACATTGAGTAAAACAAGTGTTCCAGGTCTTCATTTTCAGATAGGAGACATGTTCTCATCAGGACAGAGCTCAAAGGAGCTGTTAACTTGAAAACTACTTCTACATCACAAGGTGGAACAAAGTGTGTTAAGCTTTGGAGATATAAACAGACTAATAATACAACATTACTCAAACATGGGAGAATGAAACAAAACGCAGCTGTTTTTGAGGAGTCAAGAACATTTATAACATGGCCTTAGGGTTGTGTAAGTTTTGTGGTGCAGGGTCCATTGAACGCTTTTCTCCGTGGAGATGTTATTGCTTTGTCTGAAATGCTTCACAGTATGGCATTAAACCTTTCTATCCAACCTAGACCAAGGCCAACTCAGACCAAGTTACAGGTCAGATTTGAAGAGAGGCGACCCCAGAATGCCTGTTTTTAGAGGTATTTTTTAGCTATAAAAACACCTGTAATTTACTAAAAGTGAAGTACAGTAGAGCTGTTTAATGTCATACTGTGGAACATTCCAGGCAGAGCAATCACATATCCATAGAAACAGCCAGGTGACAGACCCCCAACCAAAAAGTTACACCTTTAAAGCTCACAAGTGTCAGTTCTGTGTAATGTAGGACTTTTAAACTCTTTACATAACACAGATTTGATCTTTTTTAAGATTATTAGCTGTTGTATGTAGCCTATAGATTCCTGCCACTAACATTCCGTATGCAGCTATGATTACAGTGTTCTGAAAGCTGCACATATGAGGCTGGTGGGACACAGTGAGTGAGTGAACACTAGGGGGCATGTCTGGAGCAAACAAGCAAAGGAGGGCAGTGGGTAAGGGCTTTAGCCTGTGGATTGGTCTATGTACACAAGACTAACCAAAATAAATACAAAAACTACTACTGAGTGTTGAAAATTAATACATGAAATACTGGTCAAAAGTTTGGACAGTAGGTTGTTTTTTTTTAATTTCCATAATTTACATCGTTTCGTCCACTGTCTATACAAAAGATGGACCAGTGGGCCGCCTCCTCTAAATTGTGGGCCGGTCTCTAAGTTAAGTAAAAAAAAAAACAACAGCATCGGCCCGGTATGCCTGATTACCAGTCCAGGCCTGGTCCCTTGTCACAGTTTGAATACTTGTTTATTATGTTGTTTGACTTTAGTTTTTAAAATAACTGCACTTTAATAATACTGTAATCACTACAACATGGATAGGTGTAATGACATTGAGTAAAACAAGTGTTCCAGGTCTTCATTTTCAGATAGGAGACATGTTCTCATCAGGACAGAGCTCAAAGGAGCTGTTCTCTGTCTGTCCACTTCCCTCTCTGATTAGATAATCGTCTTGAGAACCAAAACAATAAATTATAACATAAATAAATGGGACATCATGTTCTTATAGAATAAATGAATTATCAGTATCAACACTATATTTGATTTGAATATTTTAGCCTCGTATCTGGGACACAGAAAGGTCAGGTTCATGAAATTTAAAATATAAAGCTTTAGCACACATTTTTAAGTGTCACTTTAATTAATCATTATTAGTCTCCAAAGCTCAAAATGCTCTGTTCCACCTTGTGATGTCATGTAGCATTATTTTCAAGTTGACTGATATCTTTTACCTCTAGTTCAATAGAGAATGACTTGCCTGGAAGAATCCATGACTCATCGCTGTACCAGCGAGTGAGTCTGGTAACGCTTGATCCACAGAATGCGCTGCGGTTGCGCGTAGACAGACAGCTAAGTGAACCAATCAGAGATTGCGCCATCTTGATTCAAAACTGAGGAGGAACTTCCGCTGCCTAAGAGTGACTTTGCGGGCAAAGGCGGGTGCACTGACGTCACCATCTTTGAACGAATCAGAATCGCGGAGTCGGTTTGGAACCGGAGGAGCGAGAGTGGATGGAGGGTGTCCAAATGGTATCGCGGTGTATAGGAAATACAGAGAGATATCATTTGGCTGGCCAGGTAAGAGAATGACAGTTCCGTGTTTGAAATTATCCAGATGATTCTAGTGAAGGTGCGTGTGTGTGTGTGTGTGTGTGTGTGTGTGTGTGTGTGTGTGTGTGTGCGTGTGTGTATGTGTGTGCGTGCGTGCGTACGTGTGTGTGTGTGTGTGCGTGCGTGCGTGTGTGTGCGTGCGTGTGTGTGTGTGTGTGTGCGTGTGTGTGTGTGTGTGTGTGTGTGTGTGCGTGCGTGTGTGTGTACGTGCGTGCGTGTGTGTGTCTGCGCGCGTGTGTGTGCATGTCTGTGTG
>JAVJIX010000104.1:2155000-2260000 GCA_036785185.1 Paratrypauchen microcephalus | reverse complement strand
ATGTATGTATGTACTGTATGTATGTATGTATGTATGTACTGTATGTATGTATGTATGTGTGTATGTACTGTATGTGTGTATGTATGTACTGTATGTATGTATGTACTGTATGTGTGTATGTATGTATGTATGTATGTATGTATGCATGTACTGTATGTATGTATGTATGTATGTATGTATGTATGTATGTACTGTATGTATGTACTGTATGTGTGTATGTAT
The DNA here is from genome assembly GCA_036785185.1 of Paratrypauchen microcephalus. Classification (NCBI taxonomy): domain Eukaryota; kingdom Metazoa; phylum Chordata; class Actinopteri; order Gobiiformes; family Gobiidae; genus Paratrypauchen; species Paratrypauchen microcephalus. Next base: position 2,259,778 of record JAVJIX010000104.1, on the reverse strand, counting down.
GTATGTATGTATGTGTGTATGTATGTATGTACTGTATGTACTGTATGTACTGTATGTATGTATGTATGTATGTACTGTACGTACGTACGTACGTACGTATGTATGTATGTATGTATGTATGTATGTATGTATGTATGTGTGTATGTATGTACTGTATGTACTGTATGTACTGTATGTATGTATGTATGTACTGTACGTACGTACGTACGTACGTATGTATGTATGTATGTATGTATGTATGTACTGTACGTACGTACGTACGTATGTACGTATGTATGTATGTATGTATGTATGTACGTACGTATGTATGTATGTATGTATGTATGTATGTATGTACTGTATGTGTGTATGTATTACAACAACAATAAGCCCTACAATGTAATCTAGTACATGTCTATCTAACTCTGTTTTCCCTTGTTTTGCATGCACCACCATCAGACCAGAATGCACACATGACACACAGCACTTAGCTTAGGTCTGAAAACCACAACCAGCCATGCTCCCATTGAAAAAGACGCAATTAGGAACTGGCTAAAATCTAGATAGGTGGCCTGAGAAAATTACCTCTTTACTCTTGTTTATCCAATCGAAGTTTACTTGCGACCAACATGGCCGTCCGATCAATACAGCTGTAGTGACCGGGCTGTGGTTGCAAGCTTGAGTGTGTATGTATGTGTGTATGCGTATGTGTGTGTATCTTACAGAAAGGGCGTGCATGTTTCCTTGTGGTGGGCGGTTTTGCATGACTGTTCACAAAACATTTATTCATTTTTTCTCCGCTTGGGAATACATGGCCTGTGCTATAATCCATGAGAAAACAAAATTGATTCAAATAGCGTGGTAGTATTCTGATGTTTTTGCTAATAAAAAAAGCTTTGCTAAAAAATGAAGCTTTCAGCTTTCAGCTGCTCAAGTCTAAGGGGCCGTTTAAGATAAGATAAGATAAGATAAGATTTATTGATCTCACACAGGAGAAATTTACTTGTCACAGTAGCTCCAGGTAGGGACAGTTTGAACAAGAAGACAAGTGCATGCAGGCAAAAAAAGGCATAAAGATAGGTGATAATAATAATTAAAAAAAAATAAGTAATAAATCGAATAATAATAATAGTAGTGATAATAATAAAAAACAGTGACAGGGAGAGTATTGAAAAAATTGGAAAAACGATATTGCACAATAGGAGTATTGAAAAAACAACAATATTGCACATTGGGAAAACGATATTGCACGGTAGGACTATACAGTAGAATTATACAGTCTGATGGTGGTGGGGATGAAGGATCTGCGGTAGCGCTCCTTCTTGCACTGGGGGTGCCTCAGTCGGCCGCTGAAGGAGCTGCTCAGCTCCTCTACAGTCCGGTGCAGAGGATGAGAGGTGTCGTCCATGATGGACGTGAATTTGGCCAGTACCCTCCTCTCAGCCACCTCCTCTACAGAGTCCAGAGGACAGCCCAGGACAGAGCTGGCCCTCTTGACCAGCTTGTTGAGTCTTTTTCTGTCCCGTTCTGTGCTGCTCGGGGCCCAGCAGACGACAGCGTAGAGGAGAGCAGAGGCCACCACAGAGTCATAAAAAGTCTTGAGCAGAGGCCTGCACACTCCAAAGGAACTCAGTCTCCTCAGGAGGTGGAGGCGACTTTGGCCCTTCTTGTACAGGGCGTCGGTGTTGTGGGACCAGTCCAGTTTATTGTTGAGGTGAACACCCAGGTACTTCAAACTGTCCACAGTCTCTATGTCCTGCCCCTGAATGTTCACCGGTGAGTGAGGTAGTGGTCTCCTCCTGAAGTCGATCACCAGCTCCTTTGTCTTACTGGTGTTAAGGCTCAGGTGGTTGCGCCCACACCAGTCCACAAAGTCACTGATGACCGAGCGGTACTCCAGCTCGTTCCCCTCTGACACACAGCCCACAATGGCCGAGTCGTCAGAGAACTTCTGGAGATGGCAGCTGTCCATGTTATATGTGAAGTCCGAGGTGTATATGGTGAAGAGGAAGGGTGAGAGGACAGTTCCTTGGGGAGCCCCAGTGCTGCAGACTACCACCTCTGACTCACAGCCGCGCAGCCGCACGTACTGTGGACGGTCAGTGAGGTAGTCGATGGTCCAGGCAGCGAGAGGTCCATCAACTCCCGCATCCTCTAGCTTCCCCCGCAGCAGCGCCGGCCTGATGGTGTTGAAGGGGCTGGAGAAGTCAAAGAACATGACTCTCACAGCACTCCCGGCGGTCTCTAGGTGGGTGAGCGCCCGCTGCAGCAAGTAGATGACGGCGTCCTCTACTCCTACGTTTGGCTTGTAGGCAAACTGCAGCGGGTCCAGGGTGGGGCTCACCACAGAGCGGAGGTGGCTGAGGATCACCCTCTCCATGGTCTTCATGAGGTGGGAGGTCAAGGCGACTGGTCTGTAGTGGGCCGGTTCCCTGGCGTTTGTTGTTTTGGGAACCGGGACCACACAGGAGGTCTTCCACAGGACGGGGACCTTCTCCAGGCTGAGGCTCAGGTTGAACATGTAGCAGAGAACCTCACAGAGCTGGTCTGCACATGTTCTCAGCAGCCTGGGGCAGATACCATCAGGACCTGTGGACTTCCTCTGGTTGAGCCGCCTAAGTTCCCTCCTCACCTCGTCTGGTGTGATGGAGAGGGGGGAGTGAGGGGGGGACTGGGGTGGACTGCAGGGGCTGGTGGAGGTGGGCGGTGGAGGGGGGCTGGTGCTGGGTTGGGTCCGTGTGAAGGGGGAGGGGGATGGGGCTACTGGCCCGGGGAGCTGTGAAGATGAGGGGGGAGTCGGCAGAGGGGCAGAGGGGGTGGGGGGCGAGTCAAATCTGTTGAAGTAACGGTTTAATTCGTCCGCCCAGCGCTTATCACCATCAGCTGTCCCTCTGCCACTCTGTCCGAAACCAGACATGTTCCTCAGTCCTCTCCACACGCCCCGTGCGTTGTTTTGGGCCAGCTGCTCTTCCATCTTCCTCCCATAGTCCTTTTTGGCCCGTCGTATCCTCCATTGAAGCTCCCTCTGGACCCTTTTTTGCTCCTCTCTGTCCCCTGAGTTGAAAGCCCTCTTCTTCTGGTTCAGGAGGGCTTTAAGCTCAGGGGTGACCCAGGGATGGTTGTTGGAGAAGCACCGTACCCTCCTGGTTGGTACAGTGTTCTCCACGCAGAAGTTGATGTAGTCCGTAATGCAATGGGTCAGGCCGTTGATGTCATCTCCGTAAGAGCCGCTGAACATGTCCCAGTCAGTGTTCTGGAAACTGTCCCTCAGACTCTCACAGGCCTCCTGAGTCCAAAGCTTCACAGACCGCTTCTGCGCAGGTTGTCTTCGCACCCTGGGTGTGTATTCCGGGAGCAGGTAAACCAGACAATGGTCTGAGCGTCCGAGCGGGGGGAGGGGGGCGGAGGTGTAAGCGTCCTTGACATTTGCGTAAAAAAGGTCCAGAGTCTTATTGTCTCTCGTGGGGCACGTGATGTATTGCGTGAATGTAGGGAGAGTAGTGGATAGGGAGTTGTGGTTAAAGTCCCCCGTGATTAGAACGAGAGCACGCGGGTGGTCTGTCTGCAGTCTCGTCACTACAGTATGGAGCTGCTCGCATGCGGCCCCGCCATCCGCCGATGGAGGAATATAAACACAAAGTACGATGACATGTGAATATTCTCGTGGCAAATAGTAGGGCCGCATACCCACAGCAAGAAGTTAAGAAGTTCGATGTCCCGGGAGCACAGCTGATCTTTCACATGTACGTTCCCGGGGTGACACCAGCGTTCATTAATAAAAACAGGCAGGCCACCTCCTCTTGTTTTTCCGCTTCCCAACACCGTCCGGTCCGCGCGCTTTGTGGTAAATCCATTCAGGGAAATGATATTGTCCGGTATATTCCCATTCAACCACGTCTCCGTAAAACATATGATGCTGCAGCTCCGGTATTCCCTCCGCTGCCGAGTCAGCGCGATCAGCTCCTCCGTCTTATTGCAGATGGACCGCACATTCCCCGTGATTACCGCAGGTAGATTCGGTAAACCCGGTCCCCGTTTCTTTCGTCCACCTCTGCATCCTCTTCTCTTCCTCCTCTGTATCTCCGCTGGTACTTGAGGTTTCCCGGCGTAGAGTAGAGAAGGCCCCCGTAGACTGAGCAGCTGATCGCGCGCATATGTGATGCGCTCCGTGGTTGAGTGCGATAGTCCCTTGCACATTTCCTTGTACGGATTTACAAAGTGCAGAAAAACACTACAGCTGACGATAAAGCTGTAGTAAGAGTAGGCTTCCCAGGTGCACAACTGCACCGGGTTTTACCTACTCTAAAGAAAAAACGAGGAAAACGTCTATTTACAGGTAAAAAGAGGAAAAAAAGGTAAGGTAGGGTCGGAGCTCTGTAACAGGCAGCCGGCCTCTCCGGCGCCATCTTTCAGATTTAGACGAGGACGATTGCGACTGAAAACGACAAAATATTCTATCGGAAGTGTCTTTCGTTTACACGGCGGCGGCGCTGTCGCGCTCTGAAACCGCAAAAATCTGAAGACTCCTTCCAGAGTGTGGAGTTCTGAAGACGGCGCGGGTCACGTCTCCGTCTAAACGGCAAGAAGCGTAAAACATGTTCACGTCGCATACAGCTGACTGGATGCGCCAAGCCGGTAAAAACAATAACAATACGTCGCAGGCGACAGAGGTGAGTTTGGACAAGACCGGGCAGAACCAGTCAGTGGTGGGACAATTTTGAGAATGGATTAGTTGATGACAGTGCTTGGGTGGAAAACTTCAGAATGACTAAACAAGCTCTTGTTGCATTAAAGGAAAAGTAACGTTTTTTACAATCTGAGCCTTATTTCGGTAATAAAACAAGTTGTTTTACTCACCCATAGCACTTTGTTGTCATATGGAGCATTTCCGGAGATGTTTTAGATTAGCGTTAGGCTAATGCCGTTAGCCTAGCGCGACTTATAGCCATAGCTCGGGGCATTCCCCGAGCATGTAATATGCCCCGTGCGGGCTCCAAATAACACAAACTTTAGCACTTTTCAAATCATAGAAGCCCGATGTCTTTAGTCTACGATTTCTGGTAGACTAAAGACATCGGAGACACTGGTCAAAAGTGGCCTGTAATCCGAGATTTAGCCATAGTTTCGAGTAGATGAGGACGCCAGTGCGCATGTGCGGACTGTGCTCTCAGCTAACGGGACCCAAACATGAAACGCAAAGCTGTAAACTATGGATAAATCTCAGATTACAGGCAGGCCACTTTTGATTCAAACGAAATCGTAGACTAAGACATCGGGCTTCTATGATTTGAAAAGTGCTAAAGTTTGTGTTATTTGGAGCCCGCACGGGGCATATTACATGCTCGAGGAATATATTATATGCCCCGAGCTATGGCTAGAAGTCGCGCTAGGCTAACGGCGTTAGCCTAACACTAATCTAAAACATCTCTGGAAGTGCTCCATATGACACCAAAGTGCTATGAGTGAGTAAAACAACTTGTTTTATTACCGAAATAAGGCTCAAATTGTAAAAAATGTTACTTTTCCTTTAAGCGAAGAGCTCCGACCCGACATCGAGGGCGAAACCGTAATGAGAGCCCCTGTCGGTGTCCTGAAAAAAGTAGCTCTGACATTATATTAGCGGCCTGGCATGCATATTCAATCGAATTCGCCCACTTTTGCGTCTTCGTATAAACAAACATTTTCCTGTTGAACGCTCGTCTAAACGCGGATAAAAAATTGAAGACGAGACGCGACTTTTGCGTCTTCTGTTTTGATCGTCGCCGTATAAACATAGTTTAAATGAACCTACGTTCATGAAATTAACTGCTTAAAGGGCCCATATTATTCTCATTTTCTTTTCTTTTTTTCTTTTTTTTATACTTTATTTTTTAAGCTTTAAGAAAAAATACATTCACCTACAAAAGCTATTGTAAAATAAACCATATACTGAAATTCACACAAGTACATACATAAGCCTACATATAATATACAGTATGTAGGCTTATGTATGTACTTTTATTGTGTGAAAAAAAAGAAAAAGAAGTATATTATCATACTACTTATTCTTCTTTTTTTTCTTCCTTACTGTTGTTTCCTCATCACAAACATACAACATACATTTAATTCACGCATGTTTAACACATAAATCCTGTTCTCTCAAACAGAAAACACTCTGTTCAGCCTTGTGATGCAACGTCACAGGAAGTTCTCCACTGTGTTTTTAAACTCCACACGCCTTCATTAGAATCATTTGGATGATTTCAGCCCTGGCATTGCCAATCTCTACTGAAAGCTAGAGGAGCTGTTAACTTGAAAACTACTTTTTCATGACATCACAAGGTGGAACAAAGTGTTTTAAGCTTTGGAGATGTAAACAGACTAATAATACAAGATTACTCAAACATGGGAGAATGAAACAAAACGCAGCTGTTTTTGAGGAGTCAAGAACATTATAACATGGCTTTAGGGTTGTGTAAGTTTTGTGGTGCAGGGTCCATCGAATGCTTTTCTCCATGGAGATGTTATTGCTTTGTCTGAAATGCTTCACAGTATGGCATTAAACCTTTCTATCCAACCTAGACCAAGGCCAACCCAAATCCAAATCCACTTTATTTCTATAGCACATTTCATAAACATAAACAGTTTCCAAAGTGCTGTACAGACAGAAAAACTAGTGACACAAGAAACATCAGGTACTGTAGATGATTCACTAGTCCCAAAACAATAAAACCAGTAAAACCAAATCAGAACCATGGAGTAAGTAAAAACAAAATAGAGTAAAATAACATAAATTAATTAATTAATAAAATATAAAAGTAAAATAAAAAAAATAAAAACACAGAGGACCACACAACTCATGCAGGATTAAAAGCCAGAGAATAAAAGTGGGTCTTAAGACGAGACTTCAAACACTCCACAGTGGGAGCTGTTTTGATGTGAGGAGGCAGAGCGTTCCACAGCTTTGGTCCAGCCACAGAAAAGGCTCTGTCTCCTCTGGTTTTAAGTCTCGTCTTAGGAACCACGAGCTGGAGCTGGCCCTCGGACCTCAGAGCGCGGGCGGGGGTGTAAATCTGGATGAGGTCCGAGATGTAATCCGGGGCCAGTCCATTCAAAGCTTTAAAAACAAACAATAAAATTTTAAAATCAACTCTAAAACGAACGGGGAGCCAGTGCAAAGATGCTAAAATCGGAGTTTTGGACTAGCTGTAGACGAGAAAGTGCATGGTGGCTAATGCCAGAGAAAAGTGCATTACAGTAGTCTAAACGAGAAGAGATAAAAGCGTGCACGACTTGTTCGAAAGATTTAAAAGATAAAAAGGATTTGACTTTGGATAAAAGCCTTAAATGATAAAAGCCAGATTTGACGACCGCATTCACGTGCTTATCAAGCTTAAAATCATTGTCGATAGTGACGCCAAGGTTGGTAACAGAAGATTTCACTTGTTGTTTAAGTGGGCCCAAGTCCAAGAGGGGGTCAATTTTGCCAAACACCACAACTTCAGTTTTACCCTCATTAAGACTTAAGAAATTGTGGGCCAACCAAGCCTTGACGTCACTCAGACAAGTAAGGAGAGGTGTTACCAAGTTACAGGTCAGATTTGTAGAGAGGCGACCCCGCTCAGTCAGAATGCCTGTTTTTTTAGGTATTTTCTTTAGCTATAAAAACACCTGTAATTTATTAAAAGTGAAGTACAGTAGAGCTGTTTAATGTCATACTGTGGAACATTCCAGGCAGAGCAATCATATACAGTGAACCCTCGCTGTATCGCGGTTCACTGTTCGCGGCCTCGCTGTTTCGCGGATTTTTTTTTCCAATTTTTTTTTTTTTTTTTTTCCAATTTTTTTTTAGTGTAACTTTTTTTTACAGTGTAACATTCTGTCCTGCGCCCTGATTAGCTAAGAGACTAGACCAGGACTAAACCAGGTCTAAAGCAGGTCTAAACCAGGACTAAACCAGGTCTAAACCAGGACTAAACCAGGTCTAGACCAGGGATGGTAGGGACAGAGTCTCAGATGTCCTTCACGAGAGCACCTGGGTGACAGGAGGTGTGGCCTTTGTTTACTTGCACGAGCCATGGAAGAGACTGAGTGCGAGCCGGACCATGGAAGAGCCAAGAATCAACATGGACGGGCCTGGCGCCTGGCCGCGCGGCGTCCGGGGGAGCCGCAGCGGGGAGAGGACACTCGTGGTGAGGACTGGTGCTCAGAGGCGTCTGTTAGCGGTTTGGCACTGTTAGCATTGGCTTGAGTCTTGCCCAAAATGATATCCAGGTCGCTTTCCACTCGACTTTCACACATGGCATGGATATGTGGTACCAAAACAAACACACGTGTCCGCGCACACGTGCCCCCCCCCCCCCCACTATTAATATATTTTAATGATAACAGGAGAAGTTCAATTTGTCAACTGGACCAAGTTTGTTTGGTTGAAAACGTTTCGCCGCTCATCCGAGAGGCTTCGTCAGCTCTAATAAGAATACTGGTAAGACACTTGCTTATATCTTGCTGTAGGGAGGAGCTACCTAGCTAACTACTTTCCGGAACTATCTCATTGGTTTCGGTCTTTTGTTTCTCTGGCGTCTAGCTTAACGATCCCTATTCATCCCTACACGCCTGCTTTTTCACACCTCTGGCCCTGACCTGGCTAGCCCCATTGTTTCCCTGTTTGTTTGATCTAGGCTTAATAATGGAATTGTAGATGGGATGCAAATTATATCTTACGCCACCATTTCTGTTCAGAGAAGGATTCTCTTTTTTGACAAAAATAGCCTCTTTAACTCCCCCTCTCAAACCAATTCTTTTTCCCTGGCTAAGATCTGAACCTCACTGTCCTCAAAAGAATGTCCCGTGGCTTCTAGGTGAAGATATACGGCAGAAGACGGTCCACTCTGGCACGCCCGTCTGTGTTGGTACATCCTCTTGTGAAGTGGCTGTTTGGTTTCTCCAATATAGCACTCACTGCAGTCTTCACTACACTGAATGGAGTAGACCACATTGCTTTGTTTGTGGCTCGGTGTTTTGTCCTTTGGGTGGACGAGTTTTTGTCTTAAAGTGTTTGTGGGTTTGAAATAAACTGGGATTTCATATTGTCTGAAAATCCTCTGTAGTTTCCGACACGCCGGCCAGGTACGGAATCGCTACCCCTTTCCTCCTGGGTTCGGATTCTCTATTATCTTGTTTCTTGCCCTTGTCTCTCTTGGTTTTGTTAACAGCCCATTTGGGATAACCACAAACAGAGAGGGCTTCCTGCACATGTTGTTCTTCTTTTCCTTACCCTCTGTGCTTGTGGGAACCACTTGGGCCCTGTGTTGTAATGTCCGAATAACACCCAGTTTGTGCTGCAGTGGGTGGTGTGAATCAAAAAGCAGGTATTGGTCTGTGTGTGTGGGCTTCCTGAAGACTTCTACTTGGAGTCCCCGGTCTCCTCCTATCGTTACTGCACAATCTAAGAACGCCAATGTGTTATCCTTGGCATCTTCACGGGTGAATTTGATATTAGGATCTACAGAATTGATATGTGCAGTAAAAGGTTCCAAATCTTGAATTTTGATTTTTGTAAAATTATCATCAACATAACGAAACCAGTGTGTGGGAGGAGTGCCTGGATATGAGGCTAAGGCACTCTGTTCAAATTGTTCCATGTATAAATTAGCCATGATAGGGGAGACCGGTGAGCCCATCGCACAGCCATGAATTTGCCTGTAGAAGTTCCCTCTGAACTGGAAATACGTGGTATTTAGACAAATTTCCAGCAGTTGGCAGATTTGGTCAGGAGAAAGTTTGGTTCTCTCTTCTAGCTTGGAATCCTGTAGTAAACTCCTTCTCGCTGCTTCGACCGCTACAGCTGTGGTCCGCTACAGCTAGGAACCTTTTACTGCACATATCAATTCTGTAGATCCTAATATCAAATTCACCCGTGAAGATGCCAAGGATAACACATTGGCATTCTTAGATTGTGCAGTAACGATAGGAGGAGACCGGGGACTCCAAGTAGAAGTCTTCAGGAAGCCCACACACACAGACCAATACCTGCTTTTTGATTCACACCACCCACTGCAGCACAAACTGGGTGTTATTCGGACATTACAACACAGGGCCCAAGTGGTTCCCACAAGCACAGAGGGTAAGGAAAAAGAAGAACAACATGTGCAGGAAGCCCTCTCTGTTTGTGGTTATCCCAAATGGGCTGTTAACAAAACCAAGAGAGACAAGGGCAAGAAACAAGATAATAGAGAATCCGAACCCAGGAGGAAAGGGGTAGCGATTCCGTACCTGGCCGGCGTGTCGGAAAAACTACAGAGGATTTTCAGACAATATGAAATCCCAGTTTATTTCAAACCCACAAACACTTTAAGACAAAAACTCGTCCACCCAAAGGACAAAACACCGAGCCACAAACAAAGCAATGTGGTCTACTCCATTCAGTGTAGTGAAGACTGCAGTGAGCGCTATATTGGAGAAACCAAACAGCCACTTCACAAAGAGGATGTACCAACACAGACGGGCGTGCCAGAGTGGACCGTCTTCTGCCGTATATCTTCACCTAGAAGCCACGGGACATTCTTTTGAGGACAGTGAGGTTCAGATCTTAGCCAGGGAAAAGAATTGGTTTGAGAGGGGAGTTAAAGAGGCTATTTTTGTCAAAAAAGAGAATCCTTCTCTGAACAGAAATGGTGGCGTAAGATATAATTTGCATCCCATCTACAATTCCATTATTAAGCCTAGATCAAACAAACAGGGAAACAATGGGGCTAGCCAGGTCAGGGCCAGAGGTGTGAAAAAGCAGGCGTGTAGGGATGAATAGGGATCGTTAAGCTAGACGCCAGAGAAACAAAAGACCGAAACCAATGAGATAGTTCCGGAAAGTAGTTAGCTAGGTAGCTCCTCCCTACAGCAAGATATAAGCAAGTGTCTTACCAGTATTCTTATTAGAGCTGACGAAGCCTCTCGGATGAGCGGCGAAACGTTTTCAACCAAACAAACTTGGTCCAGTTGACAAATTGAACTTCTCCTGTTATCATGGATTCTACCTGGACGACTGAGGGACTTTTCACGCAATATATTTTAATGAAAATCTACAAAAGTTTGAGTGTTTAAACAAGAGAAAAATGTTAATACCAGTCTCAGAAAGGTGTATAATGTGTCTGGTGAAGCGTTTTCAGCCTTAAAACATGTAGAATAATTGTAAAATATAAAATTGTCCTACTTCGCGGATTTCACTTATTGCGGGCTATTTCTGGAACCTAACCCCCGCGATAAACGAGGGTTCACTGTATCCATAAAAACAGCCAGGTGACAGACCCCCAAACCAAAAAGTTACACCTTTAAAACTCACAAGTGTCAGTTCTGTGTAATGTAGGACTTTTAAACTCTTTACATAACACAGATTTGATCTTTTTTAAGATTATTAGCTGTTGTATGTAGCCTATAGATTCCTGCCACTAAGATTCCGTATGCAGCTATGATGACAGTGTTCTGAAAGCTGCACATATGAGGCTGGTGGGACACAGTGAGTGAGTGAACACTAGGGGGCATGTCTGGAGCAAACAAGCAAAGGAGGGCAGTGGGTAAGGGCTTTAGCCTGTGGATTGGCCTATGTACACAAGACTAACCAAAATAAATACAAAAACTACTACTGAGTGTTGAAAATTAATACATAAAATACTGGTCAAAAGTTTGGACAGTAGTTTTGTTTTTTTAATTTATTTACATTATTTACATTGTATATTCTCAGTGAAGCATCACAATTATGAATGACACATGTGGAATATAGTAAACAAACAATAAACTCAAAATAACTTAACGGGGCATTGTGTAACTTTTCTGGTGGAGGTCCGGTGGAGGTTTTGTGGCCATACCTGCTTGCCAAAGCCTGATCCCGTCAGATTTCAGAAGTTAAGCATATGCAGGGCCTGGTTAATACTGGGAATTCCAGGTGTCCACGAAACATCCAGCAGCGTATTTCGCATTTGCTTATTGTCTCTCTCCACTCATATCTAGGGTGACCATTTGTCCGGATTTCGTCCGGACAGTCCGGTTTTAGAGCTGTCTGTCCGGCCGTCTGTCACGTGTCCTCCTTTTTTACATTTTGTCCTCCTTTCGGACCCTCATCGGCCACCCTTGCATAAATCGTCATAAATCCCCACCCATTATTTACACTTGCTACTCTGCGATGTTGTGTCGTATGCAAACATTCTGATCCAGCCCGTCAGCCCCTCGTATTGTCCGCTCTCTATCTGCGCTATCAGCCACTCTTTGAGCTGCAACTTGGCTCCTTCTTCCATCTTCATCGCCTTATTACTGTCCCTTAAAATGTTGTTTTCTTTAGTGCCGTGCGTAACAGGTTTCGCTTACGTTTCCTCTCAATGTAGACAGTTAAAATACGTTACAATATTTACATTACGGCTTTCATAATTGTAAATAAGATCGCTGTGTCAGCGTAGACTTTTAGTGGATTCCACAAATCCAGGTAGTGAGATCTTACCTCTTAAAAGTGAAATGCAGAACTACTAGTTCTGCATTTCTTCTTTCTTCTTTGCCATGGCATATGATGGCAGAGCAAAGACTGTGTTTTTTCAGTGAATTAGTGATGATATTGTTTTTTGTTCAAATCATCTTGACCATAATTTGCCACATTTTTCTTTTTGATGGGTGTTCCATGTTAATAAATATATGTTGACTTCATACATTATTCATAATCCCCCCGAGGGAAAAAAAAACAAAACAAAAAACAAGGTGTCCTCACTTTAGGGCCTTTGTCCTCCTTTTTGGACACAAGTGTCCTCCTTTCCTGTTTCATGCCAGTGGTCACCCTAGTCATATCACTACGCCCATGTTAATTCTATCAGCCTGTTCACCTTCAGTGGATGTCTACGCCGAAGTTTACAAGTGCTCATTTTCATGGCATTAAGATAAGCTGCCCCGAGCACTCACGCTAACGGATACAGGATCATTAGTAGAACAGAACGGCTCAACATAAGTTCTGTGATACTGCTCCAATTGACACCAAACTGCTATGGGTGAGTAAAACTACTTGTTTTATTGCCGAAAGAAGGCTCAGATTGAAAAAAAACGTAAATTTTCCTTTAATGCACGACGCTGCTGAAGGGGATGCCATACAGATTCACATTAAAAAAAAAAAAAAAAACTATCCCTTTAAGTAGCCACAAGGTTTGCTTCTAGCACACAGCTGACTAGCGGAAGAAAAAAACAAAAGCGCTGATGGCCACATGACTGGCCAGTAGCGCCAGTATGGTAATTATGGTAATTTACACACGCCCCGATTCTTTCCGAAAAACTAGCCAGTTTCAAAGACAAAATGTATGCTTTTAAAGCAACCAGTCCTGTTATCTGAAACATGGAGTGGCTTCCTCATGATCTCATTCCAGGATAGAGAAAATTGAAAAAAAGATTGAAGGATCAGAGGAGGAAGGCTATGGAGCTTAACATTCTGTTCCACCTTATAATGTCACAAAGCAGTAGTTTTCAAGTTAACAGCTATCTTTTACTTTTGCTTACTTTGAAAGAACTGATTTATGTTTAGTCAGTATGCATTTGTTATACTGTATGTGTATTGCTAATTTGTATAAAGTATTTGTATGTATTGATTTCTGTTATATATTTTTTAATTGATGTCCTTTAATAATAAAAATAATAATAAATAATACAACTACCTTTTACCTTTAGTTCAGTAGAGATTGGCAATTCCAAGGCTGATATTATCCAAATGATTCTAATGAAGGTGTGTGGAGTTTCAAAACAGAGTGGAGCAATTCCTGTATTACGACATGACATCACAAGGTGGAATAGTTTGAGAGAAATATTCAGCCTAAATATTCAGGGTGAATGAAACAAAACAAGACTCCAGGGGTACATCTCATTTCTCTTTCCTCACTTCTTTCTTCTTGATTCCTCTCCTCGTTGGTCTGACTTTGCGTCGTTGGTCCTGAAATAATCATATAAAATAGTGTAACGAGAGCCCTTTAAAGCCCTTTTGTGACACCATACTGGAGACTGTCAGCCAAAAGAATCCACAGCACACACATAACTCATTCCTGCAAAGAGAAAATTGAATTGAAAAAGCCCCAAACAAAAAAATAAACAACCAAAGGCAGTAAGTAGGTAGACTGTGGTTTGAAAAATAGATTGGGGCGAAAACAAATAATTCAGCAAAGGTAATTTAAAAAGGGCTCCGGAAAGCGTGAATTGGAGGAAGATAAATTAACGCTAGCCAAGATGCTGTATTGGTAGACATATGGGAGTACAGGGGAATCTTGGATAAGAGATGAGGGGCCATGTAATAAACACTGCACAGAGAAGATAAGGCAATGGACAGGGGGGATGTGGTGGGCTAAAGAAATGGATAGGTGCTTGGATGACGGCTGGGTGCTGATTGGGTGCTGGGTGGGCGCTGGGCGCTTGTGTGAAGGCTGTAAATAAGAAAAGATAGAGGGGTGCCAGACAGGAGCTGGCTAAAAAACACCATTCTCCAGCATTCTCCCCAAGTGTTGTGGGTACAACACTGTTGGTGGTCATGCAAAACAAAACAAAACTGGAATTTTGGGGTAAGCTCTTGGATCTAAATGCATTTATTGCACAAAAGCCATGGTATTTGGTATTTTCCTGTACAAATAATATATGTGCTAAATATGTTCATACACTAAATATATTAGACCTCTGTATTTGACCAATATTCACGATGCACAGTGAACATGTGTTGGGCCTGGACGATTCCCATGTCAAAGATGAAGCAGATCTCACAAAAAATATATATGTACCATCATTTCCGGACTATTGAGTGCACCTGTATATAAGCCGCATCAACAAAATTTTCAAAGAATTTTATTGTATATATACTTATCCATCCATCCATCTTCTTCCACTTTTTTCCATTTCTGGTTCACGGGAGCAGCAGTCCAAGCAGATCTGCTGCCCAGAACACAAAGCACCAGCCCCCATGAATCCTCCTGCGGGTGGTGGGTCCACGGCAGGACGGCCCACAACACAACAGGCCTTAAAGGTCCCATGGCATGAAATTTTCACTTTCCGAGGTTTTTGAACGTTAATGTGAGCTCCCCTACCCTGTTTAGCCCCCCCCCCCATGGTTAAAAGTTGTGAAATGTCTAAACTGAGCATTTGCGATCCTTTTCTGCGTTAGAAAAAATCGGAGCTCAAACGGGCGATTTTGAACAAGGCACCTTATTGACGTCAGATCGAAAAAAGAAATGCAAATGCAGTTCCACCCCCGTCTGTCTGAACTCAGCGTCTCTGTAAATCACGCCCAGAGAGTTTGGACTGCGAATGCGCTAAGCAATGCGAAATGCGTTTTTTTACTTGCCTGGAGGCACGTCCGAGTGTTTCTAGGCTCGGAAGTCCTTTATCTGAGCCTCTGGACCTTTGAACAGCAGTGGTTTAATTTTATTTTCTGTGGAAATGTGTTTATTTTTCAATGGAACGCTTCAAATCTCTCCCCCCGTGCTAAAACAAGAAAATGGATCAGCTGAGAGCTGACAGCGGAGAGCGGAGAGTTTGGCCACGCCCCCACCCTCTACTATAGGCCAGCTCTTTTCCTCCTCATTTGCATTCAAGCAACAACGCCCAGAATAAAGTGTTTGAGAGAGATATTTATGACTCTTTCTCATCTTATCTCTGTTTCTCATGCACTGAGTGTTGATTTTGAAGAAGGATTCATTTACAGTATTAGGGAACCATTAAGGAGCCATATAAAAGCATCAAGAAGTACCATGTCATGGGATCTTTAATGCACTTCTGTCATTGGGGCTATCAGTGTTCACAGACACTGGGGGCAAGGTGGGGTTAAGTGTCTTGCCCAAGGACACAACAGAAGCACTCATCTGTGGAAGCTGGGGTTACACACGGTCAACCCCTGGATCAGTAGACAAACGCTCTACCAACTGAGCTACTGCCACTATTTATTGTATATCTAAATACAGTGGTACCTCACCTTACGAAATGAATTCGTTCCAGAAGTGGTTTCGTAACGTGAATTTTTCGTAAGTTGAGTAGTTATTTCAATGGAAAAGGTCTGATTCGTTCCAAGGTTGTTGTTTTTTTATAGTGTAACATTTTTTTAAATAGTTTAACATTGGTTCTGCGTCCTGATTGGTTAAGAGACCAGGACTAAACGTGGACTAAACCAGGTCTAGACCAGAACTAAACCAGGTCTAGACCAGGTCTAAACCTGGACTGGACCTGGACTAAACCAGGACTGGACCAGGTCTAGACCTGGACTAAACCAGGATTAAACTACCGTGTGCCGCTCTTTGCTGGTTTCGTGCGGCTGGTTTGTGGCTCGGGCTCCAGAGGACGCGGTCCGGGCGCCGCGGTTCTATCTCGTGCTCGCAGCCCCGGTGCCGGTCGTGCAGACCAGGACTAGGGGTGCTCCTCGCGCGGTGCCTTGCTCCTCGATCCTCGCGCAGTCCGTGCTGGTGCGTGCTCCTCTCGCGGTGCCTTGCTCCTCACGCATCAATAAAATGCGCCTGTGTTCTTCGTCCATAACAGCCATTGAAGAGGAGTGGACCAACATTCCACAGGCCACAACTCACAATCTGATAAACTCTATGTGAAGAAGATGTGTTGCACTGCATGAGGCAAATGGTGGTCACACCAGATACTGACTGGTTCTGAGTCCCCAGACCCCCAATAAAGCAAAAAAAAAAAAAATGCACATTTCGGGGTGGCCTTTTATTGTGGGCAGTCTGGGGTGCACCTGTGCACTGGTCATGATGTCGGATCAGCATCTTGATGTGGCGCACCTGTGAGGTGGGGTGGATTGTCTCGGCGGGGCAGAGGTGCTCGCTGTCACACATTTGGACAGATTTGTGAACAATGTTTGAGAGAAATGGTAGTGTTGTGTATCTGGAGTGAATTTTGGATCTTTGGGTCCATCTCAGGAAAAATGGGAACAAAAACAAAAGTGTTGCGTTTCTATTTTTGTTGAGTATATATATATATATATATATATATATATATATAGGCTGCACCTGTTTATAAGCTGCAGGTGTCCACGTCTTCAAGAAGTTTTCACATTCGGAGCATCTGCTTGTATTGCCTCTGAAAGCTTTTGTCGTCTTTTTGCATTGAGTCAGTTCATCACACTGCTGTGGCCAACGTCTCACCATCGACTCATCGATGCCAAACTCAAGTGCAACAGGTCCATTTCCTTCTTCCACAGCCAGATCCATTGCCTTTAGCTTAAAACCTGCATCATATGCATTTCTTCATATTTTCCATGAGGAGGGTGTGTGCATGAAGCACAAAATAACTGTCCAAAACAAAATCAAACTAGCATCTTCCTCGGCACATTGTCTCTTCACCTGACTGTCTCACTCTTGTATTCCCGTACTTTCACACTCTACTGCGCATGTCTCCAGCAGAAAGAGCTGCTGTCCTGTCTGAATCATGTCAGTGTCTGGGATAGGGATGCAAATTATCAATTAATTCATTAATCTATAGTTGATTGACCTTATCGATCGATTAACGATTAACTGATAAGCGGCGTTTTTCACCTGAATTTGAGTGTTTCAATAGGGTCTTTAAGAATATAAGCTATAGTAACATAACACTGAGTCATAAATATATCATAGTATTATTATATTGCATATTCCTCAATTATTCCTTAGTAAAAAGCAGACAAATGTATTGATGCTGAATAACAAAATACAGTAATCCCTCGCTCTGTCGCAGTTCGCGGATTTTTTTGTTTTTTTGTTTTGTTTTTTTTTAATAGTGTAACTTTTTTTTTTTATAGTGTAACATTGTGTTCTGTCCTGATTGGCTAAGAGACTAGACCAGGACTAAATGTGGGCTGGACCTGGTCTGGACCAGGTCTGGACCGGGACTCGACCGGGTCTGGACCTGGACTGAACCAGGATTGGGCCGCTGCGTGCCGCTGCTGGTTTCGTGCGGCTGGTTTGTGGCTCGGGGCCTGAGCCGCAGGCCAGCCGCACGAAACTCGGGGCCCAGGCCGCGGCCGGCCGCGCGGGACCAGCAGCGGCACGTTGCGGCGCATTCCTGGGCGCCGCGGTTCGATCTCGCCTTGCGTGTACACCCGGGGCTGCTGAGCAGTGCCGTTGGCGCCTGCGGCCGGCTGTGAGTCGAGCGCAGCGCGGTGCGCGGTTGCCTTGTTTCGTGACCACGCGGGTGCGCGTGTCCACGATTAGCGATTAATTACAATTAATGCATTTTGTTCGACTAACGTCTTAATCGACAATTAATCGTTAATCGACTAATTGTTGACATCCCTAGTCTGGGATTATGTCAGTGTCTGAATCATGTCAGTGTCTGGATTATGTCAGTGTCTGGATCATGTCAGTGTCTCGTAGGATTTCAGCACATTTCAGGCTCTCCCGGGATGCGGGCATAGGTGTATCGATCAGGTGTGAGTGGATGTCCGGCTACTGAAGTTTGAGGCATTTCTTCTCGTCATTTATGCACTCACCTGCATTTAACATATACGGGTAATCCCACTCACTAATGTTCACTTAGCATCATAACTTATTTGATCACAGAGCGATAAACTGTTTTAGTGATAAACTGTTTTAGTGCTGACGACAGCGCTCACTAGTGTTGTAACTTCATGTTAATCTCACAGACAGCAGCACTTTCTGCTCTCAGGCTGTGCACATCTGCTGTCCATATACGTATTAGCCACATTGTTGTAAAAGTCACAGGGTTCAAAGTGTGAGAAAAAAGTAGAGGCTTATAATCCGGAAATTCTGCTGTATATAGATTTAGTTCTTGCTTTAGGCAAAAAAACTAAACAAAACAAAAAAACTCCACATAGAATGAATAAAAAAACGTTTTTTTGTGAAATTTTGGCTTAGATTTCCGTTATTGTTTTACACGCCCATGGCTGATAAGTCCCTTTCCTCATTTTCATCAGAAGGTGGACAGAAATCAATAGACCAGTTTCAAAGCTACGTCATCACTGAATGCGCGCGCAGTTCCGACTCAAAAAAAGCCACTGCTGCCATAAAACCCCAGCGAAGATATAGAAGAGAAGAACTAAAATAAAGAGAAACAGATGGAATAAATGATAGTTCATACCGTTCAAGTGACATACACACAAGTGAACACCTGCTGCTTGTTTAGGGTAATTTGCCCAGGTGTTCAATGGTGTTTAATCATGCTGATTAACGAGCAAGCACAGGACACCGCAAAGCTCACAGACATATTAACCGGGTAACCTCTACGACAGACACATGTAAACGAACACGAATAACTTTGTTAAAATGCATGATAAGTTTTCGCATGACCATCATAAATGGCATTTGACATGACTGAGATCACATCTGTGACTCGTGAATTAAGTCGTAGTATGTTACTTACCCCGCAACGCAAGTGCAGTTGGCGGTCAGAACGTAGCTTGTTGATGATAGCCCAAGCGTTGTACACGGTCGTATGTGTGGTGAGCTCCCTAGGGCTGTCTTTGGTTGGTGTTTTTTTCCGTTTTTTCTTTGAACTTTTTAGATTATTTTGGCTTTTCCCCTCCTTTCGGGTTGTCAGTTCACCTCCTCCCGGTATCCCGGCTGAGGAGGGGGACGCTTTCTCTTTTCCCCGCGAGCTTTGCTCACCCCCGGGCGCCGCGGCGGAGAATAGTAGGAAGGAAGATACTACGGAGAAACTCCCCATCGATATCGTGGTATTTTACCTCCTGTACATGGCCACATACGGCAAACTGGTAGGAATCCATGGATTTGTATGCACACTTTCTCTCGTATATACACTGGGCTTCTCCACTAAATAACAGTGGATATCTGGCTACAGTCGTACTGCCACTCCGTGATCGCATAAGGATCTGGTAGTCGAACCCCGTTGCTCAACGTGAGCTTTTGAATGTAGCTCTCCCTATCGTTAATATTCAATGATTTGCAATAATTAGATAATCCGCCATGTTCCGCAATGGTTTTCTACCTCAGAACTGCGCGCGCATGCCAGTGACGTCACGTTTGTTTACTAACTGTAAAGGGGTCTATTAAGAAAAAGTACAAGGCATGGTCCCTGTTGAGGTTATGGTAAGGGGTTTTAATTTTTTTTTACTACAAGAGGACTTTTAGCTACATTGGTTTTATTTTATGTATTTATTGAATTTAACATAAAATGGGTGACTTTATGTGGATGTAACTATAGCTTGACTTGGTGAGTCTGTTTTGGCTCTGGTCTGAACCGGTCCCTGGCCTTCTTTATCCATTTGTAGTTAAGCATTTTAGTGTCTAATCTATCTCCTGGTGTCTAGCAGGTCAGTGGAGATTTGGGCTTTTTAAAATTCATTCAATTTAGTCTGTACAACAGAAGCCATTTACTTAGAACTGCATGGAATAAAAATGACATATTCACAAACAACAAAACAAAAGGATGATCATCACTTTTGGAGTTCTATTTGCTCTGATTAATCTGATTGTGTTTATTTATCAATGGCAGTTTCATATTTTCCCATCATTTTATCGGTTGGTAATTGAAGGTTAACCATATTACCAATACAGAGACTATATGACTAATGGGCATTGAATATTCCCAGTCAGTCAGATTATCTCATAATCTAATAGAACAGGTAAAAGACATTAGGGGAGACACTGACCTTGGATCAGTGACACAACACACCTGCATGGCTCTTTCTAAAAAGATTTCGAGAACCTATTTTACAGCAATAACCAAAGATGTTCTGATAATTTTCTACAGCAGTGTTTTAAATGTGTACTATGTAACTTTTCTGGTGGGGGTCTGTCACGTGCTTGTCTCCATGGCAATAATATTTGCGCAGATTACTCCAACAGGCTAAGTTACAGGGTAGATCCGTGGAGAGGCGTCACAATAAGAATACATGTTTTCAATATATTTTTGAGGAATAAAAACATCTGAAGAAATGCAAGATATGATTAATGTTATTGCTTTGCCTGGAATGTTCCACAGTATTGCATTAAACAAATCTAGCTCATGAAATCTGTATCATGAAGACAAGCATGTGACAAGTTCTGATCATCATCTGATCACCTTTGATTAATAAGTGCAAGATATAATCCCATACTGTGAAACATTTCAGGCAAACAAATTACTCCAAGCAGGTGGCAGACGCTCATGACATAGGGCACCTTTAAATGTCCAATCACAGTTTACGTTAGTTCGTGCAGTTACTGTGTGATGGCTTTTTCAGTGCCCTTTGATTTTCAGTTGTGATTTTTATCCCAGTCCAAATTAAACTTCCCTCTTTACAAAATCATCTCCTCCAGGAAAATGTGGGGTGTAAAAGGGCATTTTCACAGTTAAGTTACCATGGCTACAGGAGATATTCAGATTTACTTAAAAAGGGAAGGATTATGCAAAGTGGCCTTTCTGGAGCTTTCTGCCATGTTATAACATTGCCCCCTCATCAGAAATTACGCTGAAATTATCCAAACGATTCTAGAGTTGTATGGAGTTTAAATATACAGAGCTCTTCCTGTATTACCACTCCACCTAAATATTTGTTTGTTTGTGTTTTAAACATGTGTAAATGAAACAAAACACAACTCCAGGCTGCCTGTGATGAGGAAACATTATATATATATATATATATATATATATATATATATATATATATATATATATATATATATATATATATATATATATATACTGCCACACAACCAGAGACGGTAGGCTATGGTCTAAAAAATAGTTTGTGGCCGAAACAAATAATCTAGCAAAGGTAAATTTAAGTCATATAACTCATATATACTACTATAAGTTGAGTTATATCATGGCTTTCTAAGATAAGATAAGCCTTTATTGTCTCTTCAGGAGAGAAATTTAGTTTGGACATGAGAGAGTGTGATTTATAATAAACACTAAAAACAGCACAGCAGACAGACACATAAGAAACATGTATAATACATGAACAAAGGAAACATGCAGCATATAAAAAGACTGCCATTGTTAGTACAGCCTGTTTTAAACACACACACACATAAAAACCCTACAAAAAAGTTGCATCCCCACACACACACATACACACACGCACACACCCGCTAAGACCGACTATTCAGTAGTTTAATTAACCAGGGAACCAATGAAAATTTGAACCTATTTGTTTTACAGTTTGGGACCCTGTATCTTCTTCCTGATGGCAGTATTTCATATTCACTGTGCAAAACGTGCTCGTCATCCTGTAGGATTTTCAAACCCTGCCTTTTCACTGTTTCATCAAATAAAGCTTGCAGTGATGTGGGAGGGGGCATGCCCATTATTTTCCCCGCTCTCTTAACGAGAGTTTGCAGTTCAGTTCTCTGTTTAACAGACAGGTTCCCAAACCATATAATGATCCCATATCTAATGATGGATTCAATGGACGCCCTATAGAAGGCCATCATTATTTCTTGCTCCACCCCAAACACTCTCAACCTCCTCAAGAAGTGCAGACGTTGGCTAATTCGTCTGCTTAAAAAATCAACATGCTGGCCCCATTTTAATTGGGAATCAAATACGACCCCTAAGTATTTATATGTAGAGACCTGCTCCACTGCCTCCCCATTCAGAGTCACCACCTGATGGTTTCCTATGGACCTGGGGTCAAAGACGGTTTCTTTTGTTTTATTCACGTTTAACACCAGATTATTTGATTCACACCACAACACAGCCCTGTCTATTTCTAACTGATGGACCGAGGCATCAGAGTCCTGTGTCAGCAGACTGAGAATGACAGTGTCATCTGAAAACTTGATTATGTGATTGCTTGTGTGGTGATTTCTGAATTCATTAGTGTATAATGTGAATAATAGTGGTGAACTCACACAACCTTGTGGGACACCTGTGTTAATTGTCAGTGTGTCAGAGAGTGTTGATCTTAACCTGTTGTGATCGATCAGTGAGAAATGCATTGTACCATTTTATCATTGCAGGGTTAACATGCATTTGATGTAACTTCTCTAACAGAATATGAGGCACAATTGTATTAAAAGCAGAACTAAAATCCATAAATAGAAGCTTGGCGTATGCCTTCGTGTTTTCAAGGTGCTTAAGTATGAGATGTGATGTAGTGCATAAGGCATCAGCAGTGCTCCGTTTATCTTTGTAAGCGAACTGATAGGGGTCAAGTAGATGTTGTACTTGAGCTCTCAACTCACCCACCATTATACGCTCAAAAGACTTCATTACCACTGACGTCACTTTCTACAATGTTGTAACATTTTTCCACCATCAAAAACATGCCTGAAATGGTTTTATATGTCATCCATGCATGTTTGAGTAATCTAGCGATCTCTTCTGGGCACTCATTTACTAGCAGCTCACTCCTCTTGTACAAGGCTCAGTCCATAGGCGAGTTAATCTAATTATTCACCATGATGACTTTATAAACTTTCAGAGCCCAGACTGAAGTTTGTCCATCATGGTTAAGCTAAGAACTTGCATGCTAACCGAGTACTCCTGTGTAGACAGTACACAGCTGATGATTTTGAAGCTGCTTATCACCATCTGCGGTCATGTGTTCATCGTGAGCAGGTGATTGCAGCTCGTAAATTGCACAGTGTGAGCCCAGCTTTAGTCCAGTCCCTTGGTCCACTTCTATAAACAGGCTATGGTACTGGTCCTATAATAAGAGTTAACGTAACAATAGGCCATTACATTTTTGGCTTAATTGCTTTGTCCAGAGCTGCAGTTCTGTCCAATTTAAAGTTCAGCTGTTCAGCCACATATTATGGCCTCTCCTGCACCTTTCTTTACAAAATACAGTCATCACTATGGTCAGGTAATTTGGTGCAAAGGATATTAAGGTCTATACAAAACAATTTCAAACTCCGCTGATTGGATGTCTGGGTGCCGGAGGTCAGAGAAATACGAGTATATTTCAAATCATGGTCGAAGAGGAAATCTCACACATGATCCAAAAAGAAAAAATGGAAAATCAAATCATAATAGAGAAGACTAAGAGGATTAGACCTGGGGCTTCGGAAGATGTGGTTTTAGGTTGAATCGTTGTTGGTGAGATATTGGAAATAGTAGCCAGTAATCTTAATAGTATCTTTCTCATTCTTAAAGCACAATGGGCTCACGGAAGTTCCTCTGTCATTGTCCACTATAGAAGTTTAAAAGGCCAGGGTGTTAGACGTTAGACAGGTTACTAAAGGATTCTGATAAGGAGGAATGGGGTTAAAGGAAAAGTAAAGTTTTTTTTTTTTTACAATTTGAGCCTTATTTCGGTAATAAAACAAGTTGTTTTACTCACCCATAGCACTTTGGTGTCATATGGAGCATTTCCAGAGATGTTTTAGATTAGCGTTAGGTTAACGCCGTTAGCCTAGCGCGACTTATAACCATAGCTCGGGGCATTCCCCGAGCATGTAATATGCCCCATGCGGTCTCCAAATAACACAAACTTTAGCACTTTTCAAATCATAGAAGCTCGATGTCTTAGTCTACGATTTTGTGTGGTCAAAAGTGGCCTGTAATCCGAGATTTATCCATAGTTTCGAGTAGATGAGGAGGCCAGTGCGCATGTGCGGACTGTGCTCTCAGCTCCCGGGACCCAAACATGGAAGGCAAAGCTGTAAACTATGGATAAATCTCGGATTACAGGCCACTTTTGCTTCAAACGAAATCGTAGACTAAGACATCGGGCTTCTATGATCTGAAAAGTGCTAAAGTTTGTGTTATTTGGAGCCCGCACGGCGCATATTACATGCTCGGGGAATGCCCCGAGGTATGGTTATAAGTCGCGCTAGGCTAATGGCGTTAGCCTAACACTAATCTAAAACATTTCCGGAAATGCTCCATATGACACCAAAGTGCTATGGGTGAGTAAAACAACTTGTTTTAATACCGAAATTGTAAATTGTAAAAAACTTTACTTTTCCTTTAAGGTGGGGGTATGAACCACTAGCATACACTCTTTTGACAGGATTTGGTTGGTTCCAAGTATTTGAGAAAATAAATAAAAATGAAGTCAGATCATTAGTTTTGTGAAAGAGTGAAAAAGTAGAAAAAAGTGAAAAAGTGGTCAAATTATTATTCAGAATGATGTTTGCCCCACTTCTGTTGGTCAATGTGAAGAATTCTATAGCGTCTCATCTGATGTCGAATTAAAGCTTTACCAACGTTGTCAAAGGTTTGAGGTTTTTGAACGTTAATGTGAGCCCCCCTACCCTGTTTAGCCCCCCCCATGGTTAAAAGTTGCGAAATGTCTAAACTGAGCATTTGCAATCCTTTTCTGCGTTACAAAAAGCTCAAACGGGCGATTTTGAACAAGGCACCTTGTTGACGTCAGATCGAAAAAAGAAATGCAAATGCAGTTCCACCCCCGTCTGTCTGTACTCAGCGTCTCTGTAAATCACGCCCAGAGAGTTTGGACTGCGAATGCGCTAGGCAATGCGAAATGCGTTTTTTTATTTGCCTGGAGGCACGTCCGAGTGTTTCTAGGCTCGGAAGTCCTTTATCTGAGCCTCTGGACCTTTGAACAGCAGTGGTTTAATTTTATTTTCTGTGGAAATGTGTTTATTTTTCAATGGAACGCTTCAAATCTCTCCCCCCGTGCAAAAACAAGGAAATGGATCAGCTGAGAGCTCAGAGCCGAAAGCGGAGAGTTTGGCCACGCCCCCACCCTCTACTATAGGTCATCTCTTTTCTCCTCATTTGCATTCAAGCAACAACGCCCATAATGGCCTGTTCAGAGAGAGAAAAAATACTCTTTCTCATCTTATCTCTGTTTCTCATGCACTGAGTGTTGATTTTGAAGAAGGATTCATTTACAGTATTAGGGAACCATTAAGGAGCCATATAAAAGCATCAAGAAGTACCATGTCATGGGACCTTTAATAATATATGGTATATGACATAATATAATATACGGATAATGTAGTTATGTTTCAGTGAAATTAGTCTAACCTGTCAAATAATATAACCTCATTGATTAGTGAGAATTCTGTTAACTGCAAATGTAACTGGAACTTAATCAGGCTGTTATCGACTTATTGACTTATGTTATTCACAAGAACATGCCTCTATCTCTGTTTTCAAGGTGACCAGCCAATTTACAGGTCAGATCTGTGGATCTGTGGAGAGGCGACCCCGCTCATAGCTAAAATGCAATAGCAATGGTAACTGGACTATATGCCCAAAATAAACAGCACTGGTCAATCAATCAATCAATCAAACAATATTTATAAAGCACTTTTCATACAAAAAATGTAACACAAAGCACCTTACAGTGATTAAGGGTTAGAAGATTCACTTTTATTGATCTCACACAGGAGAAATAGTTTCTGGTAAAGCGGTCAAATCCACTGCTCTCATTTATGAATAATGTGGTTGTGTTCTTGGGCAAAACACTTAACCCGCCTCCCCCTAGAATGCCTTGAAGGTATAAGCATTTATCATGGAGACAAGCAGGTGGTGAACCCTCCACCAGCAAAGTTACACCGATCACCTTTAAAGAACATAAACTTTTTCAGCTTTTGACCATGTTATATTGTTCTCCCCACAACTAAAACATGTAATTGTATTTTTTTTTTCTTTTTGCTTCATTCACGATTGTTTTATTATCTTTTAATCAAAGGTCTTTTTCTCTGAGCACCAGATTCTCAGTTTGCATTTTGCCCATTTAGTTACATCATAGACAAAATTCCTGAGTTCTCCTGCAGTTTCTAAGCACATAAACCATCATCGGACTCTTCTATTTTCAAATTGTGTTCATGACAAACGCATGGCTCTGTTAGCGTAGCATTCGCAAGTATATAAGTTAAGGACTTGTGGCTTGCTGAAGTTTCTAAATATATTTTGAAATCCTTCTCCCAAGGTTTCAAAGGTTCAAAGTATTTCCCCTAATATTTAAAAAGGAAATAACACTACAGGAACACATAATACATCTTCTTTAAATCAATTAAAATCACTCAATAGAAAATAAATGAATAAAGCGCCCGGTCGTAACTCGCTCCCATTTTCTGAGCCCAAATTGCGTCCCCCAGCTGCTGGCCCCTCAAAGCCTCTCAGCCCTGTAGCCACTTTATCTTAAGGTGGATTGATGTGCGGAGCGATGCGATGGTACACTCCCTGCATGTGGCGCTAACACATCCTGGGCTGCCATCATACCTTATTACCTCTGTGTGCTCTGCTGGTCACTTCTCCCTCACCAAAGTGGCCCACTACCTTTCATCAATCATGGTCAACTAGGTCTATATGCTGTGCGGGCGTTGTGGGGGTAGAGAGAGCGGCTGGGGAGCAGCTAATGTGAGACAGACACAGAGGCCCTTATATAAGCACTGTTTACGCATCACTTTGAATTTTATTACTGGGACGTGTGGAAATGCAGGGTCTGAATCAGTGCTTTTCTCTAGCGGGTTTGCGTGTAATACTATGGAGGAAGGGCAGTAGCTCAGTCGGTATTTGCTGCCATTGTGTCCTTGGGCAAAACACTTAACCATTCCAGTGTGTGGCTTGCGGTTGGTTGCGGGTTCGAACTAGCGCGAAAAAAAATCACTTTTTCAAATTTTTTACGATCAAAAGGATTACAGTTTTTACGGACTTGGATTAAAAGGGGGCTATTACCGGCTACACCAGCTCGCGACTCCCCAGAACACACGGGGCTGCACGGCGTGTCTGGGTGGAGGGATCGCTCGGAGCGGAGTGGATAACACCGGCTACACCAGCTCGCAACTCCCCAGAACGCACGGGGCCACACGGCGTATCTGGGTGGAGGGATCGCTCGGAGCGGATAACACCGGCTTCACCAGCTCGCGACTCCCCAGAGTGCACGGGGCCAATCGAAGTGTCTGGGTCGGGCCTCGCCCTTGGGTGCGGTGCTTACCGGCGTTGCACACTTGGGATCGGGAGTGACCCCAAGCATGCCCCCCACCATGCCACCGAAAAAAGGAGTAGACATTGGAGAGGACTTGGACAGCATTAAAAAAACATTGACGGACATGTCAGTCAAATTGTCATGTCTTGACGACTTGTTGGAGGAGATCCAAGGACTAAAAGCGATTGTGAAAGAAAAGGACAAACTAATAATGCAGCTTGAACAGCATGTGGAGGACCTGGAGCAGTACTCCAGAAAAGAGGACGTTGTAATATCTGGTCTAGAAACTTAACCCACCTTGCCCCCAGTGTCTGCGGACACTGGTAGAGAGCCCCCATGACAAGAAACACATCAAGGCCGGTTGCTTGAAGGAGCGACATGGGGCCGTCCTCCTGTGGACCCACCCTCTGCAGAAGGACCCATGGGGGCTGGTGGCTCATTCTGCATTCTAATTGGATAATTATCTTGAGAACAAAAACACCAATTTATAACATAAACAACTTGGCAAATGCACGATTCCAGTGTTTTTGTAAAATTAAGAATAAAACAGTATTATAATTGTTATCAATAACAGCTATACTTGATGTGAACACATTTCTGGGAACAGAGATAGGTCAAGTTTATGGAATTTAAAATCAATTGAAAATATGTTTTCAAAAAAATTAATGTATTCCCCTGGCTTTTAAAGTTATATTTAGAGTGATTCATGCATGTTTGAGTCATCTTTATTCTTCTCTACTCAAGATGTCATTGCTCCTGTTTTCACCACCACCGGTACAGGCCCACTTACCCTTACCTTTACCTTTACCTTTACCTTTAGTTCAGTAGAGACTGGGAGACTGGGGCTGAAATTATCCAAATTATTCTAGTAAAGGTGAATGGAGTTTAAAAACACAGTAGATCGCTTCTTGTATTACTACATGACATCACAAGTTGGAGCAGAATGTTTTCAGTTTGGGACAAGAACTCAGCCTAAATATGCATTTGTGAATTTAACTCCAAGTTTGTATGTAACATAGGTGATCGACCACGGCAAAACCCGCCACAAGTTGCTCAGAGCAAACAAGAGAAAATCACATTAGAAGCTTTTTTTTTTTTTCCCCAAAATTTGTGATTTCCATTTTTTGCCAAATGTGCTAGTTGAGATCATGAAGAAGCCAGTCCATGTTTCAGATAACAACATTAGTTGCTTTAAAAGCATACAATTTGTTTTGGCTAGTTGGCTAGTTTTTCGGAAAGAATTACGGCGTGTGTAAATTACCATAATTACCATACTGGCGCTCCTGACCATTCATGTGACGATTAGCAGTAGTAAATGAATAGTAGTAAGTGCCCCCGAACTACATATTTCACCGGAGGCAATGATGTTTGCACATTTCCCTTTCTTATGGGGTGAGTAAAGTGCCTCTAAACTTTGACACTACAGACTTTAGGACATGTTTAAATACTAATTCAGCTTTCATGTGGTCATACCATTTCCGCATCAAAGGGAGATATTTAGCTGAAAGCAGGGGGCTTGTTTAATTGTCAACATTAGTATCATATTACCAGTGTTGTCCCTGAACGCGTTCACTGAACGATAGTTCATGAACGCGTTCATATTTTGGGTGAACGTGAACTGAACGCTCTGTATTACTGCCTGATGAACGAACTGTGAACAAGTTCATTCTAGTGTCTGTGAACGACACGCGACAGATTTCTGATCCATCCATCTGAAATTTCCAATCCATGTGCCCCCCCCCCCCGACCGGCACCTCTCTCCCTCTCTCCCTCACACAGACGAAGCACACACCACACTGCGTAACAGGGGAACTCCCTTCCTGGTGCGTAACAGGGATTCCCCTGTCAGCGTGGTGTGTGCTTCGGCTGTGTTTTTCCGCACTGAAAAATAGTTCCCACGCAAAATGACCAAGTCAAGCTCTCCGTGTTGATTTGCACATTTATTTGCACTCGATATGAATGCGCACTACACAGAAAGTAATTGGGAAACGCATCGAGCAAATTAATTCCTTTTGGCCGAAATCTTTCTCTGGCGACGTTAGACTCCAGTCTAACGCGGAGTAGCTGCAGATACCGCGGCGGTCAGTGCTGACAGACCTGGACAATGGCTGCGTCATCAGAAAAACGCTTTCCACCACTTATTTTAGTCTCTGGACTGTGGGGAGATGCCCAAGTTTGACCTGGGGGTGGCATATCCCTTTAACACACGTAACTTTTAGAAGGAAACCCCTACAGATTAACATTAAAAAACACACAAAAAAAACCCGCACTATCTCTTTAATGTCAACAATTGAGCCCCATTCTGCCCCCTAGCTCTCAGTGAAAGAACCGTCAAAACAATGTGCTGCTTTCAAATAGCCATAAATGCTTCAAATGTTATCAGATTTCCATGTGTAAGGCGTCGTTGGAAAGCTTAGAACACACACTTTCAGAATCTGTGAATAACTAAAAACGCCTCTGGGATGACTTTTGACTGGTTTTGCTGTGGTCGGTTACTGATCTATTAGATCTATTAGATCAGAAAATAAGGACCCTTTTATTCTAACCTATACAGCCCTTCATCAAATCCCATGAAATTCTTCCTATATGTACCACCATATCTTCTTATTGTCCCATTTTTTACGCATGTACATTCCAACACATGCAGCGCTCCAACTTCACACCTGTCAATTTATCTGAACATCACACCCACATCAATCTTGATTATGTGATTGACCTTGAATGGGACACATACCTTCCCTCCTACTGTGAGCTCCGGGGCTGGCTCTGTCCTCCGCTTACATGTCATTTGTGTGAAGAGGTTTGGGGACAATCAAGAGCCTGGTGGGGGTTAGAGGCTGCAATCTATGGCCTATTTTAGATTGCAGAGAGCTGTTGTGGTGAGTGTGCGTTTTCTTTAGAAGCGATGGGAAAGGCAATTCTGATACTGTATACGTCAATAGCTACATACAAAATAGCCATAGTTGTTAAAATGGTCTTGCAGAATTGAAGTGTGTATTAAATGTGTCTGAAAGGGCTGGTGTAATAATAGTGATTATACTGGAAAAATGTTACATATAAAATACAACAGCTGCTTGTTCAGAGCAATAATGCAAGTTTTAAAATAAGGTTCATTTTTAAAGTAAAGTAATATATGATATATATATATATATATATATAATACCAAGCAGTAGAAATATGGAGCTTTAAGCTATAGGGTTAGCAATTTTTCCCAACATGCATGCAGATTTGATGGCAGAAATACTCAGATTTTGATATATGGACTTTAAAGATCCCATGACATGGTACTTCTTGATGCTTTTATATGGCTCCTTAATGGTTCCCTAATACTGTAAATGAATCCTTCTTCAAAATCAACACTCAGTGCATGAGAAACAGAGACAAGATGAGAAAGAGTTTTTTTTTTCTCTCTGAACAGTCCATTCTGGGCATTGTTGCTTGAATGCAAATGAGGAGAAAAGAGATGGCCAATAGTAGGGGGTGGGGGCGTGGCCAAACTCTCCGCTTTCGGCTCTGAGCCCTCAGCTGATCCATTTCCATGTTTTTGGGGGGAGAGATTTGAAGCGTTCCATTGAAAAATAAACACATTTCCACAGAAAATAAAATTAAACCACTGCTGTTCAAAGGTCCAGAGGCTCAGATAAAGGACTTCCGAGCCTAGAAACACTCGGACGTGCCTCCAGGCAAATAAAAAAATGCATTTGGCATTGCCTAGCGCATTCGCAGTCCAAACTCTCTGCGCGTGATTTACAGAGACGCTGAGTACAGACAGACAGGGGTGGAACTGCATTTGCATTTCTTTTTTCGATCTGACATCAATAAGTTTCCTTGTTCAAAATCGCCCGTTTGAGCTCCGATTTTTTGTAACGCAGAAAAGGATCGCAAATGCTCAGTTTAGACATTTCACAACTTTTAACCATGGGGGGGGGGGCTAAACAGGGTAGGGGAGCTCACATTAACGTTCAAAAACCTCAGAAAGTGAAAATTTCATGCCATGGGTCCTTTAAAACCTCGGCGTCATTATGGACTCTGATTTTAAACTTGATAAACAAGTTAATGCGGTCGTGAAATCTAGTTTTTATCACCTTCGTCTTTTAGCCAAAATTAAATCTTTTTTATCCTTTTCAGATTTTGAGCGCGTCATGCATGCTTTTATTTCTTCTTGTCTGGACTACTGCAACGCACTTTATTCTGGAATGAATCAAAACACACTGCACGACTGCAGTTAGTCCAGAATGCTGCTGCGCCTTTTAACAGGACGGAAGAAATATGAACACATCTCCCCTGTTCTTGCGTCTTTGCACTGGCTTCCTGTTCGTTTTAGGATTGATTTTAAGATTTTATTGTTTGTTTTTAAAGCTTTGAATGGACTGGCCCCAAAATACATCTCTGACCTCAAACAAATCTACAGACCGGTGCTCTGAGGTCAGAGGGCAGCTCCAGCTCGTGGGCCCTAAGACTAGACTTAAAACTCGGGGGACACAGGGCTTTCTCTGTGGTTGGCCCTAAGTTATGGAACAGCCCCCACACTGGAGAGTTTTAAGTCTCATCTTAAGACCCACCCACTCTGGCTTTCAAAGGAAAATTAACGTTTTTTTACAATCTGAGCCTTCTTTCAGCAATAAAACAAGTAGTTTTACTCACCCATAGCACTTTGGTGTCAATTGGAGCAGTATCGCAGAACTTATGTTGAGCCGTTCTGTTCTACTAATGATCCTGTATCCGTTAGCGTAAGTGCTCGGGGCATTACTTTGCGGTCTCCAAATAACACAAAATTTAGCACTTTTCAAATCACAGAAGATCGCTGTGTCAGCGTAGACTTTTAGTGGATTCCAAAACGGCCTGAAACCCGATATGCAGCTATAGTTTCATTTGATGACGTCATCAGAGAGGACAGTGCGCATGCGTGAACTCAGCTGTTTTGTAAACACCGCTAGTCCGAAAGAAGCTAACACCGCTCTGAACTTTACTTTTCTGTTGCGATATCGGGTTTCAGGCCGTTTTGGAATCTACTAAAAGTCTACGCTGACACAGCGATCTTCTGTGATTTGAAAAGTGCTAAAGTTTGTGTTATTTGGAGACCGCAAAGTAATGCCCCAAGCACTCACGCTAACGGATACGGGATCATTAGTAGAACAGAACGGCTCAACATAAGTTCTGCGATACTGCTCCAATTGACACCAAACTGCTATGGGTGAGTAAAACTACTTGTTTTATTGCCGAAAGAAGGCTCAGATTGTAAAAAAAACGTTACTTTTCCTTTAATACCGCGTGAGTTGTGTGCTCCTCTGTGTTTTTATAAATTGCTTTTGTTTTTAGTTATTTTATTATTATCACTTTATTTATTGCTATTTTAGTAATGTTTTTATTAAGTTCTATTGAATTTTATGTGCAGCACCTTGGAAACTGTCTCTGTTTATAAAATGTGCTATAGAAATAAAGTTGGATTGGATAAAACAGCAGTGGAGACCTCCAGACTTTTACCTGTGTTGTTACCAAACTGGGAATTTCAAAATTGTGTTTTATGGGGCTTATAGGGAGTGTATTTGATTTGATTTGATGATTTGTTGTATACTGCGTGTTCTATCAAGAGACGACCAAGATTCAAAAAGGTTCAAATTGACCAAACGTTTATTTCCTTAACAATATTTCTAATACAGAACTCTGGGTCCAAATGTCTGCACTGGTGCGTACGCCTACATACAACTTACCCAGTGCTTACAAAAGAAGTGACTGCCCCTTCCCCCTCACACCCACATCGATATCCAATACAATCATGAATATTCAAATATGCAAACCGACATTTGGACCGGATTTTGCTCGGTCCTCCTTGCTTTCTCCCGCTCTGCTGCCAGTGTTCATTTGAATAATACACCAATAAATGTTTATATGTTGTACGATATAGAAATATGATTAAGTATATGCATGCACCTAAAAACTAAAAACTGCTCAAAATGCTCTTTTCCACCTTGTGATGTCATGTAGAGGTAGTTTTCAGCTTTTTACCTTTTCTTCAGTACAGATTGACAATACCAGGGCTGAAATCACCCGTGTGATTCTAGTGAAGGTGTATGGAGTTTAAAAACACAGTGGAGCACACTCTGTATTACCACATGACATTGCAAGGTGGAACAGTTTTT
Source organism: Paratrypauchen microcephalus (assembly GCA_036785185.1). Classification (NCBI taxonomy): domain Eukaryota; kingdom Metazoa; phylum Chordata; class Actinopteri; order Gobiiformes; family Gobiidae; genus Paratrypauchen; species Paratrypauchen microcephalus. The sequence continues at coordinate 2,225,893 of JAVJIX010000104.1, read as the reverse complement.
TTCTGTTTGACTGAAGAACTCAATCTACAGTAAATATGCAGGATTTGTGTGTTAAATATGTGTGAAAGAAACAAAACACATCTCCGGGTATGTTTGTGATGGATCAGAAAATAGTATTCAGTAATCCCTCGTTTATCGCGGGAGTTAGGTTCCAGAAATAACCCGCAATACGTGAAATCCGCGAAGTAGGACAACTTTATATTTTACAATTATTACACGTTTTACAGCTGTAAACGCCTCACCACACAAATTATACACTTTTCTCAGACTGGTATTAACATTTTCTCACAATTCTCTCTAGTTTAAACACTCAAACATTTGTAGATTTTCAACAAAATGTATTAATAGTGAAGCGTGGGGGGGTACACGTGCGCGCGGACATGTGTTGTTTTGGAACAACATATCCATGCCATTTTGGGCAAGACTCAAGCCACCGCTAACAGTGCCGAACTGGCTGACACGGTTCACTGCTCCGAAGGCGCCTCTGAGCACCAGCCCTCACCACCCGACCAGGTACGAGCACTTCAGCGAGGGACTAGGTCTAAAACCCCGATCAGCTCTACTCCAGTAGCTTTGTCAAATAAATTCAATATCCTCGACCATGAGGATTTTCTCCCACTAACCTGCGCTCACAAGGGTTGGTTGCATTTCACCCCGGCTCCAAAATCAGACCACCCCGGAGTTCGGGGCATGGCTATCAATGCGTCGCCAATACTCCACAGCTCTCTAGGACGTGGTTCGTCCGCTAGGCGTGACGGGGGAAGACCCACTGTCTCCTCTCTGCGCACGAGTGTCCTCCCCCACTGCGGCTCCCTCGAATGCGGCTCCCCCCCCCTGCAGCTCCCCCCGCTGCGGCTCCCCCGGCCGTGCGGCGTCCGGGCCAGGCCCGTCCGTGTTGATTCTTGGCTCTTCCATGGTCCAGCTCGTGCAAGTAAACAAAGGCCACACCTCCTGTCACCCAGGCGCTCTCGTGAAGGACATCAGAGACTCTGTCCCTACCATCCCAGGTTTAGACCTGGTCTAGTCCTGGTTTAGTCCAGGTTTGGACCTGGTTTAAGCCTGGTTTAGTCCTGGTTTAGTCCACGTTTAGTCCTTGTCTAGTCCTGGTCTAGTTCTGGTCTCAGACTCATGTCTCCGCTGATACACTATAAAAAAAAATTGAAAAAAAAATTTTGGAAAAAATAATTGGAAAAAAAATCAAAAAAATCCGCGAAACAGCGAGGCCGCGGAAAGTGAACTGCGAAAGAGCGAGGGACCACTGTATATGAGCACTTTAATAAAATGTCTGACAAAATTGTTCCAAAATATAACTTTATTTACATGTCTATGTCAAGCTATTATCACTGCTCTCTCTCTCTCTTCTATTTTTCACAATTCTGAAAACATTGTTCAGATGAAGGTCAGTATCCGCCTCCTGGATTTGTAAATGTTCCCAGTCCCACCTCCCAGTTCCTCTCCAAGACACTTCAATACATTTGCTAATAACTTTGCTTCTTGCTGCGTTTCTGTCATTGATCCAAGCAGACATCTTGGATAAAACCCTCTCTCTCAGGGGGGAGCTACAAGAATTTCTCCCCATCGCCAATTATCACATGGAAGTGGTCCAAACAAAACAAGAAAAGCTTTTTATTACCGCCCCATTATGGGTAAACCACAACTGTTTGCTCGGATTAGCGCTGGTTAGCTGTGATGAATCGGAGCCAGATGTTGCTATATTAATCAAATGGGTGCTGCGTGATATAAGGTTAACGACTTAGGCTAATGATTTGTTTGTGATGAATCGGTTCTTAACTGAATGATGATGCAAAAGGTAACAGGGATTAGGTCATTGTGGTTGGTATTAATGCGGATCAGCAGTTTGGAAAAAAAAAAAGGAAATCAGATGGTGACAATTTGTACGGTAATGGGAATTTAAAGGGTCCATCTTACACTATTTTCAGATCTGTGTTATAATGTTTTTTCCTCATCAAAAATCTGGGGTTGTGTTTTGTTTCATTCGCACATGTTTAAACACAAACTCTGCATTTAGGATGAGTTCTTCTCCCAAACACTCAACACCTTTTCCACCTTGTGATGTCATGTGGTAATACAGGAAGTGCTCCATTCTGTTTTTAAACTCCATCCACCTTCACTAGAATCAGATTATTTCAGACCTGGAATCGCCAATCCCTACTGAACTAAAGGTTAAAGAGGTGGTATTAACTTGAAAACTACCGCTTTGTGACATCACAAGTTGGAACAGAGCTTTGGAGATGTATATAGACTTACAATAAAGGGTTACTCAAACATGTGTGAATGAAACAAAACACAACTCCAGGTCTGTGTTGAGGAGGTAACAACATTATGACATGACTTGAAGCTCAAAAGAGTCAATTTTGTGTAATAAAATCCCACTCAAGTCCTGTTTCATTTTTTTTTTTCTATGCATTTAAAGGAAAAGTAACGTTTTTTACAATCTGAGCCTTATTTCAGTAATAAAACAAGTTGTTTTACTCACCCATAGCACTTTGGTGTCATATGGAGCACTTCCAGAGATGTTTTAGATTCGCGATCTCCATCATGTGAGTTCTCGGGGCACATGTTTGCGGTCTCCAAATAACACAAACTTTAGCACTTTTCAAATCATAGAAGCTCGATGTCTTAGTCTACGATTTCGTGTGGTCAAAAGTGGCCTGTAATCCGAGATTTAGCCATAGTTTCGAGTAGATGAGGAGGCCAGTGCGCATGTGCGGACTGTGCTCTCAGCTCCCGGGACCCAAACATGAAACGCAAAGCTGTAAACTATGGATAAATCTCGGATTACAGGCCACTTTTGACCACACGAAATTGTAGGATAAGACATCGGGCTTCTATGATTTGAAAAGTGCTAAAGTTTGTGTTATTTGGAGCTCGCACGGGGCATATTACATGCTTGGGGAATATATTATATGCCCCGAGCTATGGCTATAAGTCGCGCTAGGCTAACCGCAAATCTAAAACATCTCTGGAAGTGCTCCATATGACAGCAAAGTGCTATGGGTGAGTAAAACAACTTGTTTTATTACCGAAATAAGGCTCAGATTGTAAAAAAAAACGTTACTTTTCCTTTAAGCAACATGTCTCTTGCCTCAGCAGATATATTGTGTAAGCAGTTCTTGAGGCCAAAATAATACATGATTATTGTCTGATAATCAGTGAAGTGGGTGTTGGCAATGCATAGTTGTTGTTAGTCTTATCACCGCAACAAAACTTTACTCTATATAAAAAAATTTATAAGCTGACCACTCTGGATAATTAGGATGCTCAGAATGCATAAGGTGTAATAGCATAAGGTCTGCTGTGCACTCTAGTTTTTTTGTTGTTGTTGTTGTTGTTTTTTTAAAGATCCCATGACATGGTACTTCTTGATGCTTTTATACGGCTCCTTAATGGTTCCCTAATACTGTAAATGAATCCTTCTTCAAAATCAACACTCAGCGCATGAGAAACAGAGATAAGATGAGAAAGAGTCATAAATATCTCTCTCAAACTCTTTATTCTGGGCGTTGTTGGTTGAATGCAAATGAGGAGGAAAGAGCTGGCCAATAGTAGAGGGTGGGGGCGTGGCCAAACGCTCCGGTCTCCGCTGTCAGCCCACAGCTGATCCATTTCTTTGTTTTTGCACGGGGGAGAGATTAGAAGCGTTCCATTGAAAAATAAACACATTTCCACATAAAATAAAATTAATCCACTGCTGTTCAAAGGTCCAGAGGCTCAGATAAAGGACTTCCGAGCCTAGAAACACTCGGACGTGCCTCCAGGCAAATAAAAAAACGCATTTCGCATTGCCTAGTGCATTCGCAGTCCAAACTCTCTGGGCGTGATTTACAGAGACGCTGAGTACAGACAGACGGGGGTGGAACTGCATTTGCATTTCTTTTTTCAATCTGACATCAACAAGGTGCCTTGTTCAAAATCGCCCATTTGAGCTCTGATTTTTTGTAACGCAGAAAAGGATCGCAAATGCTCAGTTTAGACATTTCACAACTTTTAACCATGGGGGGGGGGGCTAAACAGGGTAGGGGAGCTCACATTAACGTTCAAAAACCTCAGAAAGTGAAAATTTCATGCCATGGGACCTTTAACAAAGCACAAAGTACAAAACCTTTTAATAGTAAATGGTCACATTTTATATAGCGCATTTTCACCTTCAAGGCACTCAAAGTGCTTTACATCAAGGAACCACTCACCCATTCACACACACATTCATACACCAGTGTACACAGACACTGGGGGCGAGGTGGGTTAAGTGTCTTGCCCAAGGACACAACCTTTGGATTAGTGGACAAACGCTCTGCCTCTGAGCTACTGTCGTTCCTGTTTAACATCTCATACTTTGTAACTATCTAAATAGGAAAGTTGGGAAGGTTACAGTAAATCAGTTTTAACTTCAGTGTGGAATAAGCTGTATTTGAGAAATTAATTTTCATTAGTCAATGGGCAATTATCTCAATGAACAGATTATTATCCAAACTGATTTTAAATAGAGTAATTAGCTCACAAAGCACCCCATTATACATGTTCATACAAACAGAATGGCCCCAGGAATCAAACTGGGAATCTCCTTGCTGTGAGGCAGAGGTGCACAGTTAAGCCTGAGTGAATTCTATTTCAAGCAGGAACAAAGGTAATGGAATAAATGTGTTAAATACTTTCATCTTTGTGCTGCTGAAATCTGTTGCCATTTGGTTTTGTTCATTTCCAAAGCCATTTTCAGTACATTCTACAAAACAAATCAATTTAAGAAAAGACTTAGTCAAAGTACATTCCATCACAGTGGAATTGGCTGCTGCTAATATTGGGACAGGAAATCTTCAGAGAGCTCCTCAAACCTGCAATCTGCCTCGCCAGCAGAAATACCTGGGCTAATGCAATGCAAGGTAAGCCAGGTTTATTTATATACCACAGGTCATACTAAAGGCAGGTTTGAAAAATAAAATGTGAATAAAGCACAAAATCTGGCCTAGACCCTTGTAAAATGTGGTACCCTCTGTACAATAGGCCCACAGCATTTACTACAAGTTCTGCAGTCGGCTAAATGGTGGCTAGGTTTATTTACAGCACAGGGAACAGGTTATTATGAATACATTTGGGACATACTTTTCGATATACTATTATTTTGACTCATAAATACTGAATGAGTCCATTTTGGGGTAAGATGTGTGCATTTTTGGTTTGTTTACTTTAAAGGAAAAGTAAAAAAAAATTACAATTTGAGCCTTATTTCGGAAATAAAACAAGTTGTTTTACTCACCCATAGCACTTTGGTGTCATATGGAGCACTTCCAGAGATGTTTTAGATTTGCGGTTAGCCTAGCGCGACTTCTAGCCATAGCTCGGGACATATAATATATTCCCCAAGCATGTAATATGCCTCGTGTGGGCTCCAAATAACACAAACTTTAGCACTTTTCAAATCATAGAAGCCCGATGTCTTAGTCTACGATTTCGTTTGAAGCAAAAGTGGCCTGTAATCCGAGATTTATCCATAGTTTACAGCTGAGAGCACAGTCCGCACATGCGCACTGGCCTCCTCATCTACTCAAAACTATGGCTAAATCTTGGATTACAGGCCACTTTTGACCACACGAAATCGTAGGCTAAGACATCGGGCTTCTACGATTTGTGCTAAAGTGCTAAAGTTTGTGTTATTTGGAGACCGCAAATAAGTGCCCCGAGAACTCACATGATGGAGATCGCAAATCTAAAACATCTCTGGAAGTGCTCCATATGACACCAAAGTGCTATGGGTGAGTAAAACAACTTGTTTTATTACCGAAATAAGGCTCAGATTGTAAAAAACGTTACTTTTCCTTTAAGTTTCCAGCAAGGTATAGCACAGCTGTATTTACCAATAAATAGCTCTGTAACTTACATTTTTGCTGATTTACTCCCTGGATTGTTTGTCTGGAGTTTTGAGGGAGTTGCATTGAACGAATGGGAGTCTCGGTGGCGTTCGCGTCATGCTGTAGTCCAAACGCACTCGTGTGAGTGTAATTTTTATTTCTTCTGTCATTTTGAGATCGCCCCAAGTAGCTCGGTCATGTACTCTCAAACGCAGAAGATTAAGAAAGTTTAAGATATATTTTCTTGTGCTTTATGTTATTTATAGTCAACCTTTATGTAATATTTAGACTATTATTGCTGAATTATCTCAAATTTTAAAGATCCCATGACATGGTACTTCTTGATGCTTTTATATGGCTCCTTAATGGTTCCCTAATACTGTAAATTAATCCTTCTTCAAAATCAACACTCAGTGCATCAACACTCACATTTCCACAGAAAATAAAATTAAACCACTGCTGTTCAAAGGTCCAGAGGCTCAGATAAAGGACTTCCGAGCCTAGAAACACTCGGACGTGCCTCCAGGCAAATAAAAAAACACATTTCGCATTGCCTAGCGCATTCGCAGTCCAAACTCTCTGGGCGTGATTTACAGAGACGCTGAGTACAGACAGACGGGGGTGGAACTGCATTTTTCGATCTGACGTCAATAAGGTGCCTTGTAGAGAATCGCCCGTTTGAGCTGTGTTTTTTTCTAACGCAGAAAAGGATTGCAAATGCTCAGTTTAGACATTTCGTAACTTTTAACCATGGGGGGGGGGCTAAACAGGGTAGGGGAGCTCACATTAACATTCAAAAACCTCAGAAAGTGAAAATTTCATGCCATGGGACCTTTAATGTTAAATTGATTTACAAATTTGCATGATAGATAAGGCCCATTGTGGACCAGCTGGCACTGGTCAAACCCATGAATACATAGACCCTCCAGCTACATAGATCAGGGGTTTCAAACTAAACTCAATCTGGCCCAAATTATCCTAGGTGGTTCTTTTTATTTCAAATTCAAGTACCTCTACCACTGCAACCTTAGTAACATCTCATTCCACTGTGATACAGACCTCAAATCTGTGCACAAAGATGTTATGGTCTTAATGATGATTGTATCAATTTTAAAGGTGCATTGTGCAACTTTTCTGTCTTTTTTTCATCAAATGCTTGTCTTTATGGAGAAAATGATTGCTTTGTCTGCAATGTTTCACCTTTCTATCTTTATGTAGATCAAACCAGACCAAGTTACAGATCAGATCTGTGGAGAGGCGACCCTGCTCACAGTCAGAATGTCTGTTTTTCTAGGTATTTTTGAGCTATAAAACCATCTGTATATTACATTTAATAAATGTAAGGTAAAGCTGTTTAAAGGAAAAGTAACGTTTTTTACAATCTGAGCCTTATTTCGGTAATAAAACAAGTTGTTTTACTCACCCATAGCACTTTGGTGTCATATGGAGCATTTCCGGAGATGTTTTAGATAAATCTCGGATTACAGGCCACTTTTGCTTCAAACGAAATCATAGACTAAGACATCGAGCTTCTATGATTTGAAAAGTGCTAAAGTTTGTGTTATTTGGAGACCGCACGGGGCATATTACATGCTCGGGGAATGCCCCGAGCTATGGCTATAAGTCGCGCTAGGCTAACGGCGCTAGGCTAACGGCGCTAGGCTAACGGCGTTAGCCTAACGCTAATGTAAAACATCTCTGGAAGTGCTCCATATGACACCAAAATGCTATGGGTGAGTAAAACAACTTGTTTTATTACCGAAATAAGGCTCAGATTGTAAAAAACGTTACTTTTCATTTAATGTCATACTGTGGAACATTCCAGGCAACACAAAAAACATGCTCCATAGGTAAACTCCTCCAGCTAAGATCTTGACCAAGCCTAGAAATAAGATCATGGAGATGGGTCCCCGGGCGCCTGAAAAATGAGCTGCCCACTGCTCCTGAAGGACGGGTCAAATGCAGAGAAATAATTTCCCTACAGGGATAAATAAAAGATAATAATAAAAATAATAAAAAAAACAAGTAGGTGATGGACCGCTAACCAAAAATGTACATAGTCTGCAGCCCTCCTCTAAAAGTATATGTGGTCCACTGTGAAAAAGTTTGGATGACCGCGGCAGAGATGCTGCGGTGCCTTTTCAGTGGGGGAGTTATTGTTTGTCTCCAAACAGCACAAACTATGAAAATCCACATTACGCTGGACAGTAATGCACAAACAATGTAGTGTGCCAGTTTGATAATGGAACCTTTGTTTTTATTTCATCAAGCGTCACAAAGCCTGCATAGTAAATGATTTAGAAAGTGGAGCTGGACATTCAATATTGACTGTTATTACTCGGTGCCAAATGTAACAAACATACTGTATTAACAACAGATATTTGTCTTTGCTGCCTTCAGATTTCAAAATTCATGTTTTTATTTTGCTGTTCTATTCAAATGAATGGAAATGGAAATGTTAATATCTGTATCACACAATGTGCCCAGAAATTCTAAACACTTCTGGACCGGTCAATATATTCCAAAAATTTGAAAAACAAAATCATATCTGAAGGATAATGTAGCATTTGCTTAGTGGTTCATATATCAATATTTAATACATATGGGGGCAGCTAAAATAAATATTGTTAATGTTCTAGGGTCTGGTCACAAATAGAAATTATGAGGTTCAAAATTTGTGTATTTACCTTTGGATATTTCATTGCAAAGTTCAATGTAATCAGTAGAAAAAAACAATTCTTTGCCCCCCATCTGGGATTTTGACATCCCCCCTGTGGGAAAAAATAGTCAAAATCATCCCTCTTCTAAAACGGGCATCCCTTCTTCCATCCCTTATGGCATTTTATCAATCAGGCATGAAAATCCCTAAACTTTTGCGTTTTTAAGTCAAAATAGCCAGTGCCCAAGAGCCAATCATAGCCCGAACTGCGCTCCAGCTTCCAATCATGTTGCAGCATAATTACGCACTGATACGCGCTCCCGCCAATCATGACGATTGCCGCTGTTGTGTTTGCGCCTGTTCACCGATCAGCTGTGAGCGAGCCACGTGAATGTTTACGCGGCATTTCCAAGAGAAGAAGAATCCTTAACTTCCTACGTTAATGCTACGTAAGAAGGAACTCTCGCCTCGAGACACGGGATAAGTTCGGGATTATGTCCTTTTCTCCGGAGCTCCAGATTATTAAAGACAACACGGCAAACTGTTAGAATGGATCTGACCGCATTCTTATGGGTGAGTCATATTATCAGATTATTTCTGCATCTATTTCGGGACTAAACCAGGACTAAACCAAGACTAAACCAGGTCTAAACCAGGACTAAACCAAGACTAAACCAGGTCTAAACCAGGACTAAACCAAGTCTAAACCAGGACTAAGCCAAGACTAAACCAGGTCTAAACCAGGACTAAACCAAGACTAAACCAGGTCTAAACCAGGACTAAACCAGGTCCAAACCAGGACTAAGCCAAGACTAAACCAGATCTAAACCGGGTCTAAACCAGGACTAAACCGGGACTAAACCAAAACTAAACCAGGTCCAAACCAAGACTAAGCCAGGACTAAACCAGGTCTAAACCAGGTCTAAACCAGATCTAAACCGGGTCTAAACCAGGACTAAACCGGGACTAAACCAAAACTAAACCAGGTCCAAACCAAGACTAAGCCAGGACTAAACCAGGTCTAAACCAGGTCTAAACCAGGTCTAAACCAGGTCTAAACCAGGACTAAACCGGGACTAAACCAAAACTAAACCAGGTCCAAACCAAGACTAAGCCAGGACTAAACCAGGTCTAAACCAGGTCTAAACCAGGACTAAACCAGGACTAAACCAGGAGTAAGGTGTGTGTGTGTGTGTGTTTATCCTGTGTATTATTGAATCATTATATGGGTCCCCCCCCCCCCCCCCCGTTGGTGAAAAATTTCACCATCCCCCCTGGTTTCATTTTACAACTCGACTACTGAAACAAACTGTGAAGATTCCAGGTTCAGTAGATGTCCAAGTACAAGAGGAGAAACTGGAGCAGAGTGGGCAGTAGTTCGGGGAACTTTTGGTGTTACTGAAAAGGAAAACTATGCACTAAAGTTTCTCAAACTCTACAAGAAAACTGCGAGAAGGAACTGACTCACTATCTGAACTTGTTCATTTTTATTTTCGGAATGTGGTGGGTGGGCCATGTACTCCCCCAAAGTCATCTGCCATGAGACCTCTTATTTTACTTTTTGGAAGCGATGTTGAGGCCAGAATATTACAAAATGTACAATGTTTGCCAAGTTCATCAGGCCAATGACCAACCAACTTTAATTTTGCAGGATGTAGTGTAGCAAACGTTATATCAAATAATAATTATTATTATATAAAAAAAAATACAATCAACTGAAGAAAAGGTCAAAGGTACAGTAGCTACTAACTGAACACTACTGCTTCATGACATCATAAGGTGGACCAGAGCATTTTGAGCTATGGAGTTATAGACAGGCTAATAATGCAGGATTACTCAAACATATCTCAAACAAAACACAACAGTTTGTTTTTGATGAGGTAACAACATTCTAACATGACTTAAACCTCACAAGAGTCAATTACGCGTAATATAGTCACTTTAAAGGCACACTGTGTCACTTTTCTTTTGGAGGATTGGCTTTCTGCTTGTTTCCATGGAGATGTTATTGCTTTGCCTGAATTGTTCTATACTACGGCATTAGACTTGTATTTCTATATCCTTTATTTACTTACAGTTGGGTTTTTTTTTTGCTAAGAAATACTGTCAAGACATGCATTCCTACAGTAATTGGGGATGCCTCTCCACAGGTCTGACCGATCTTCACTGCAAAAAAGCTGGGCCAAAATGTAAGATATAAATACTTCATGTCATCTAATGACTTAAAGGGATATGCCACCCCCAGGTCAAACTTGGGCATCTCTCCACAGTCCAGAGACTAAAATAAGTGGTGGAAAGCGTTTTTCTGGTGACGCAGCCATTGTCCGAGTCTGTCAGCACTGACCGCCGCGGTATCTGCAGCTACTTCGCGTTAGACTGGAGTCTAACGTCGCCAGAGAAAGATTTTGGCCAAAAGGAATTAATTTGCTCGATGCGTTTCCCAATTACTTTCTGTGCAGTGCGCATTCATATCGAGTGCAAATAAATGTGCAAATCAACACGGAGAGCTTGACTTGGTCATTTTGGGTGGGAACTATTTTTCAGTGCGGAAAAAGACAGACGAAGCACACACCACGCTGACAGGGGAATCCCTGTTACGCAGCGTGGTGTGTGCTTCCTCCACCGCCAGCGGACCCAACTCACAACCAGGTGGTGATCAGTTGATCAGCTCTGCCCCTCTCTTTACCCGAGTGTCCAAGACATGTGGCTGGAGGTCAGATGACACGACAACAAAGTTGGCTAGCACAGAAGTCCAATAACAGAACACCACTCGGGTTCAGATCAGGGAGGCCGTTCCTCTCTATCGCCCCTCTCCAGGTGTCACTGTCATTGCCCACGTGGGCGTTGAAGTCCCCCACTAGAACAACGGAGTCCCCGGTCGGTGCACTGTCCAGTACCCCTCCCACGCACTCCAAGAAGGCTGGGTACTCTGCACTGCCCATAGGCCGACACAACAATGAGAGACCTGTCCCCGAGCCGAAAGCGCAGGGACGTGACCCTTTCGTTCACCGGGGTGAACTCCAACACACAGCGGCTGAGCTGTGGGGCAATGAGCAGGCCCACACCGGCGAGCTGCTGTTCCCTGTGGGCAACGCCAGAGAAATGGAGAGTCCAGCCCCCCTCAAGGAGTTGGGTTCCAGAGCCCAAGCTGTGCGTGGAGGTGAGGCCCCCTATATCTAGTTAGTAACGCTCAACCTCCCGCACGAGCTCAGGCTCCTTCCTCCCCAGCGGGGTGACATTCCATGTCCCCAGAACTAGTCTCCATGTCCGGAGATCCGGCCGTCAAGGCCCCTGCCTTCAACTGCCGCCCAAATCTCCATGCACCCGGCCCTTATGGATCCTCCTGCGGGTGGTGGGTCCACAGGAGGATGGCCCCACGTCGCTCCTTTAGGCTTTGCCCGGCCGGGCCCCGTGGGGGAAGGCCCAGCCACCAGACGCTCGCTGGCGAGCACCCACCCCAGGTCTGGCTCCAGGGTGGGGCCCCGGTAACGCCAGTCTGGACGACGTATCTGGCCTTGTTGTCTGTCTCACCAGACTCTCTGAGTTTACATGGCTGAGACAGCCATGTAAACTCAAAGGAAAATAATTTGTTTAAGCACTATTTAATTCGTAACAATTACTTTGGAATTTTAAAAAACATCATGTAAACGTAACCACTAAATGTCCAAATATAGCAAGTGAATCTGAAACTTTTCAACACAAAAGAAAAGTTTCCAGACAAGTCAAACAATGACTCAAGAGCTCTACCTATGTCCTTATTTGGCAACCCCATGGACACAGACACACACACACACACACACACACACCTCCCTGGCCATTGTCTATAATAAAATCCAACTTACAGAAATAACTCTAACTTCTCCTTGTGATGTTGCTAACTTTTGGTGTCTGCCCCTCGGAATAGCAACTCCGTCAGATTCACAGCTTTTTTTTCTTTTCTTTTCCTGAATTGATAGAATTTAATGAGTTTTCAGACGTGCGAAGAAGTCTGCCATTTTGTGTGTGTGTGTGTGTCTGTGTCTGTGTGTGTGTCTGTGTGTGTGTGTGTGTGTGTGTGTGTGTGTGTGTGTGTGTGTGTCTGTGTGTGTGTGCTCTCTCTGTCACGTAAAACTTAAGTGGCGCATGACTCCCACACCTCCTAATATAGTCCCTGTCGTCACATGTTGATAATGTCATCTTTTCTCTGTTTGGTTGCCCAGGGAAACATCTGTTTTATATTCTGCCTGTGGTTTAAACAACATTAGTAACATTAAGTCCCATTTATTGATCTTATCTATAATTTGGTGTTTTGATTCTCAAGCTAATTATCCAATCAGAAAGCAAAGTGAGGAAGGGATGTCAAGTTAGAGGACTTATATGTAACTTTTATGGTGAAGGGTCCACGGCTTTGCTAAGAATGTTCCACAGTAAATTGATCAGTGTCCTTAGAGATGAGTAACTTCAGCCACAAGGCCAAGTTGGCAGCCTTGCTTCTGTCTATCTGCCCAAGGGCAACTGTGGCTACAATAATAATGCACCAAACTGTAAACTAACTTTGAGCGTCTGGAAAAGCACTATACAAGACTAATGCAATACTATATTTATAGATCTGTAGAGTGGCGAGCCTGCTTAATGAGCCTGCACAGAAAAAGACATAAATAATGTTTTTATTTCAGCACTCATTATATCATCCTTACTGTTTTCACTAAATAATGTGATCTGTAATCCATTATAGTGCCAAATAAGGGATGATAATGGTCAATTACAAGTTGAAAAAATAAAAAATGTTTGTGGAGTTTTACAAACATGTTGCTGGTTTATTTATTTCCTGGATTAAAAGATTCTTGTAAAGTTACACACTGAAAAGATGAGAAATATGCAGCATAGGAGTTCAGATTGTCTCTTCCGTCAGAGACAGCCACAGTCTTTTACAATCAATCCTCACTGTCAAAAAGTTTCATGGCAAAGGATCAAAATGTATAAGGAATCGCTCATTTGTCCAGGTAGAATCCACGGTAAAAGGAGAAATTCAATTTGTCAACTGGACAAAAATGTTTTGCAGCTCATCCAAGCTGCTTCGTCAGTTCTTATCAAAATGTAATACAAATATTCACAGGGCGGAAGGAACACACTGATCTATGAGCCGGACTGCAAAGTTAAAGGAAAAGTAACGTTTTTTTACAATCTGAGCCTTATTTCTGTAATAAAACAAGTTGTTTTACTCACCCATAGCACTTTGGTGTCATATGGAGCACTTCCAGAGATGTTTTAGATTAGCGTTAGCCTAGCGCAGTGCTTCTCAATTATTTTCTGTGACGCCCCCCCTAGGAAGAAGAAAAAATTTCACGCCCCCCTTCCTGCGCGCGACTATAAATAGTATTATTTGTCTAGAAAATTGTTATTAGAACACCATTGTATCCTTTTATTAACATTATAAACAAAAAAAAAGAAAGAAACTTACAACAAAGACTGCACTGAGGACTCAAATATTAATGTTTTTAATGCAGCTTTGCGCACATTTGTTTACGTTTTACAGAAATGAAACTTAAAACCACCTCATTTGCATAAGCTAAAAGCACTGAAAAAAAACGCTCTCTCCTTGTGCCACTGATGCGTCAGCTTCTGTCGGACTAAAGGACAAGACTCAGTGGAATATACGTGTTTTTTCTGTGACAGAGGATGTTCTGTTAATGGTGAGACTATGCGTAAATCGCATGTGAGAACGCCACTGCCAACTACTGTTGTTGATGTGCAATTACACTTAGTTCTAGTACAGTACAGCAAAAAAACATGTTTCCCAGGGTCACACGCGCCCCCCCTGGCATCACGCCACGCCCCCCCAGGGGGGCCTGCCCCACTATTTGAGAAGCACTGGCCTAGCGCAACTTCTAGCCATAGCTCGGGGCATATAATATATTCCCCGAGCATGTAATATGCCCCGTGCGGGCTCCAAATAACACAAACTTTAGCACTTTTCAAATCATAGAAGCTCGATGTCTTAGTCTACGATTTCGTTTGAAGCAAAAGTGGCCTGTAATCCGAGATTTATCCATAGTTTACAGCTTTGCGTTTCATGTTTGGGTCCCGGGAGCTGAGAGCACAGTCCGCACATGCGCACTGGCCTCCTCATCTACTCGAAACTATGGCTAAATCTCGGATTACAGGCCACTTTTGACCACACGAAATCGTAGGCTAAGACATCGGGCTTCTATGATTTGAAAAGTGCTAAAGTTTGTGTTATTTGGAGACCGCAAAGTAATGCCCCGAGCACTCAAGTTAACGGATACGCTACAACATAACTTCTACGAAACTGCTCAAAATGACACCAAACTGCTATGGGTGAGTAAAACTACTTGTTTTATTGCCGAAAGAAGGCTCAGATTGTAAAAAAAACGTTACTTTTCCTTTAAACAGTTTTTCATTTCACTTGAATGTCAAGCAATTTTAGTGAAAAAATGAAAATGTTAATATACATCAAATCAAATCAAATCACTTTATTTATAAAGCACTTTTCATACAAAAAATGTAACACAAAGTGGTTTCCAGTGATTAAAAACACCCACATTTCCTTCCACCCACTCAACCAGCCCCCTACAGCTGCCTGACACCACACAACCAAATATACCATATACTACATGGGTGTGTTTTAAAGGATACTGGTAGAAAGAGAGATCTACGTTCAATAAAAGTTGCGACTGCGTGCCAGGTTCAAAGACAAAAAAAAGAAAGAAGAAACAGATCCGCACTGCAGTCTTTTGAGCTCCCAAATGTTATTTTAATAACACAGACGGGCGTGCCAGAGTGGACCGTCATCTGCCGTACATCTTCACCTAGAAGCCACGGGCCATTCATTTGAGGACAGTGAGGTTCAGATCTTAGCCAGGGAAAAGAACTGGTTTGAGAGGGGAGTTAAAGAGGCAATTTGTGTCAAAAAAGAGAATCCTTCTCTGAACAGAAATGGTGGAGTCAGACATAATTTGTCTCCCATCTATAATTCCATTCTTAAGCCTAGATCAAGCAAACAGGGGAACAATAGGGCTAGAGCCAGGTCAGGGCCAGAGGTGTGAAAAACAGTCGTTGTAGGGATGAATAGGTATGCTAATCTAGACGCCAGAGAAACAAAAGACTGAAACCAATGAGATAGTTTCGGAAAGTAGTTAGCTAGTTAGCTCCTCCCTGCAGCAAGATATAAGCAAGTGTCTTACCAGTATTCTAATTAGAACTGATGAAGCCTCTCGGATGAGCGGCGAAACGTTTTCAACCAAACAAACTTTGTCCAGTTGACAAATTGAATTTCTTCTTTTATCATATTTTAATAACACCACAATGTGACGATTTAGGTCAAGCCCTTCTTCAGAAATGTGTTTTGAAAAAACCCATATCTCGCTGTTTCCTGATCTACTGTATGTTCTAATGTTGTTTCCTCATCACAAACAGACCTGGGGTTGTGTTCTGTTTTATTCGCACATGTTTAACGCACAAACTCTGCAGATTTAGTCTATGTGGTAATACAGGAAGTGCTCCTTACACCTTCACTAGAATCCTTTCCAATCTCTCCTGTGGTAGGTAGATAGCGGTAAAAACCATTGCTTCATGACATCATAAGGTGGAACAGAGTATTTTGAGCTTTAGAGATGTAAACAGACTAATATAAGGATCGCTCAAACTTGTGTGAATGAAACAAAACACAACTCCGGGCCTGTTTTTGAGGATTGCAATTTGGCTAAAGAGGCTTTTAAATGTAATATGCAACATGCTTTCTTACTGGTTTAAAGACGGCAATACAATTACAACTGTCATTATAAAAGTCAGTGTGGAAATGACTAAAAGTGTGTATGTATGAACCAAACGCCAGCTTCCACAAACTTTAGTTAATGGACTATACCTCTCATTTCTACTGTATGTCAGGATGTCATTTTTATTGATCGCAAAATATTTGTATGCCAACACATGATTTATAAATAAGACATTTTGGGTTGATTGCTGTTGCTGGTGTAGATGTCAGATCTGGCAGCGAAACATGAGTTCTTTCTGGTTGTATAATTGTGCTTTTTATTGTGATTAATTTAATTGAGTTGTTATCAATAAAGTCCAAATTTGGTTTACTTTATACCTGAGGAGAAATATAAGAAAAATCTATAATCCTGTTCAAGTGATTTAGTTATTAAAGGGCCTATATGAAGTTATTTTCTGATCTGTTATAATGTTTCTTCATCGCAAGCATACCATAAAAACCGAAAACACTCTTTTCCACTTTGTGATGTCATATGGTAATACAGGAAGTGTTCCACTGTGTTTTTAAACTCCATACACCTTCACTACAATCATCTGGATCATTTCAGTCCTGGAATTGTCAATTTCTTCTTAAAGGAAAATTAACGGTTTTTTTACAATCTGAGCCTTCTTTCGGCAATAAAACAAGTAGTTTTACTCACCCATAGCAGTTTGGTGTCAATTGGAGCAGTATCGCAGAACTTATGTTGAGCCGTTCTGTTCTACTAATGATCCCGTGTCCGTTAGCATGAGTGCTCGGGGCATTACTTTGCGGTGTCCAAATAACACAAACTTTAGCACTTTTCAAATCACAGAAGATCGCTGTGTCAGCGTAGACTTTTAGTAGATTCCAAAACGGCCTGAAACCCGATATCGCAACAGAAAAGTAAAGTTCAGAGCGGTGTTAGCTTCTTTCGGACTAGCGGTGTTTACAAAACAGCTGAGTTCACGCATGCGCACTGTCCTCTCTGATGATGTCATCAAATGAAACTATAGCTGCATATCGGGTTTCAGGCCGTTTTGGAATCCACTAAAAGTCTACCCTGACACAGCGATCTTCTGTGATTTGAAAAGTGCTAAAGTTTGTGTTATTTGGACACCGCAAAGTAATGCCCCGAGCACTCACGCTAACGGATACGGGATCATTAGTAGAACAGAACGGCTCAACATAAGTTCTGCGATACTGCTCCAATTGACACCAAACTGCTATGGGTGAGTAAAACTACTTGTTTTATTGCTGAAAGAAGGCTCAGATTGTAAAAAAACCTTTAATTTTCCTTTAACAGAAGCCAAAATGCAGCTGCTAACTTGAAAACTACCTCTTCATGACATCACAAGGTGGAACAGAGCTTTTTGAGCTTTGAAGACATAGACAGACTAATAATGAAGGATTAATCAAACACATGCGGATGAAACAAAACACAACTCCAGGTATGATTTTGAGGCGGTAACAAC
Source organism: Paratrypauchen microcephalus (assembly GCA_036785185.1). Classification (NCBI taxonomy): domain Eukaryota; kingdom Metazoa; phylum Chordata; class Actinopteri; order Gobiiformes; family Gobiidae; genus Paratrypauchen; species Paratrypauchen microcephalus. The sequence continues at coordinate 2,208,163 of JAVJIX010000104.1, read as the reverse complement.
AGTCTAATGACTAAAAGTTCAAAGAGTCAATATTGGGTAACATAAGAACTTTAACTAACATATATTTCCTGCTACTGCTGCAGTCACATACTTCGTATGCAGGCTTCAGACTCTTCAAACTGGCTTCAGACTCTTTTGCACTAAGAGTCAATGGCTGAAAGAAGAGCCATGTCTCTTCTTTCAGTCGTTGAATTCACCATACCTGCACTGTACAGTATTGAACACAGCCTCTTTTATTGTCAGGCCATAATATGTAGTCTTCTATTATTTACAAAGGCAGTGAGGAGGACATGATGTGCTTCTCTCTACAGCCCGCAGACATCCGGCTTTGATTGAAAACATGTCTCGTCTCTGACACGCAGCAATGCAGAAGACCCCGAGGATATGATGAAGCCTGTCTATAGTCCCCTGTACAGCCCAGTGGTTTAGTCAGGATTAAAAGGCCCATATTACCCTATTTTCTGATCTGTTCTAATGTTGTTTCCTCATCAAGCAGACCTGGAGTTGTGTTTTGTTTCATTCACAAGTTTAAGACACAAATCTTGCGTATTTAGGCTGAGTTCTTCTCTCAAGAAACAGTCTAAAAACACCCTGTTTTAAATTGTGATGTCATGTAGTAATACAGGAAGTGCTCCACTATTTTCAGACCAGTAATTGCCAATCTCTACTGAACTAAAGGTGAAAAGGTACCTGTTAACTTGAAAATTACCACTTCATGACATCACATGGTGTAACAGAGCATTTTGAGCTGTGGAGATGTAGAAAGAGTAACAGACTATTACCCCCAGTGTACACCGACTGCAGGTGCTGTGTGGTTTGGGTTCGGTGGCACGGTGGCTGAGTGGCTAGCACTCACGCTTCACAGCAAGAAGGTTCCGGGTTCGATCCCCGGGTCGCCTGGGCCTTTCTGTGTGGAGTTTGCATGTTCTCCCCGTGTCTGGGTGGGTTTTCTCCGGGCACTCTGGTTTCCCCCATCAACCCAAAACATGCACCATAGGTAAATCCTCCAGCTTAGGTCCTGACCAAACCGAAGCAAGAAGATCATGGAGATGGTCCCCGGGCGCAGAAGTGTGCTTCCCACTGCTCCTGTTAAAATGCAGAGAAGAATTTCTCTAGTGTGAGATCAATAAAGTCTCTTCTTCTTACTGTTTTACTGACTGCAGTCTCTGCTGCTGTGCAGTCACGGCAGGCTGTAGGCAGTTTACACGATAGATTAGCATGTATGAGAACCCTTGTTGATAAACAACAGCGGCATTTCACTCTATGACCACTGTCTCGTGCTGTTGGATAACGTGGCTATCTACAATAGGTATGTACATTTGCAAAGCACCAGGAGCGTGCAGGGATATTTTATTCTGAAAACACGCCTGATCTGTGAGATCTGCATGTCTGATTTCCTGTTTTGCTCAGTGATTTTGTCAGCTTGACGTCCTGCACCCGCAGCACACCGAGGTCAGTGTGGCAGGGTGCTACTGATTTTACACCATCACACTGAACAGGGGGGCTCCCCAAGGATGTGTGCTGAGCCCCCTCCTCTTCACACACATTGTGTGTTTTACTTATTTACTTATTTGTATTATATACAAGCCTTTTGTACTTTTGCTACGAGTATGTGATGTTTTAGTCATTATGTTTATTGTCTTGTTTATCAGATGTTTTATGTTCACTGTGGGCCTAGGGAGATGCTGCAGTTTCAAATTCTGTGTGTGCAACCTGTACATATTTATTTATTTATTTATTTATTTATTTATCTATCTGTCTATCTATCTATCTATTTATTTATTTATTAGACAGGGACAGTATACATTAATGAACATTTCTGTAAATGCACCAGATTTAGCCAAGAGGCTAGCTTTCATCTGCAGTCCCTGGACAGATGTGACGTCACCAAAAAACAGGTTAAAACAATGTACATACAAAATTATTTACACTATTTACATGTTTTCAGGCTCACTCATAGTTACAGCCATGCACACTTGGTAACACATTAACAATATATACACACACACAGAACACCTCAGTAACACAACAAACGGGATAGCACAAAAAAGGTGACTATAAGGAAATGAATATGTGCAGTGCTGATTCTCAATTAACCATTTTTTAAAAGAGTGGTATGATGGTGAGTCTCTGATATGTTTGGGAGGATTGTTCCATTGATGTGCTGCAGTGACGAAAAATGAGGACTGTCCAAAGGTGCTTTTCCTGAGTGGGATTATGCAGTCCCCTCTAACTGCCCCCCTGGTTACTCTAACTGCCCCCCTGGTTACTCTAACTGCCCCCCTGGTTACCCGGCTTGAGGATGATCTTACTGTAATGAACTGTGAAAGTGGGGGTGAAGAGAGACCATGTATAATTTTAAACAGAAGGCAGAGGTTTGTGTATTTATTTATAGAGTTTTAGACTTTGGTTTTGACTTTGAACTTTGAACTTTGAACTTTGGTAATGACTTGGCTAAGTCTTGCGGGATCTGTACGTGCCCCAAACCCAATTCCAGCTTTTAGTTCTAACATTTACCTACCTTAAATTATGCTTTGCTTTGGTTTTATGTATTACTTTTTGTATTTTATTTTATGGCTATTTTTTACTCTGCAACTTTTATTCCTGCTATAACTTTTTAAGAGCTCTGTATTTTATTCTTTATGACTTTAACACAGTCTAGGTATTAATGAAGGAACAATGGGGGATTGCTTATTTGTACTACAGGTGAAGTTTTTTTATATTTATGTTGAAAATACATATGAATACATAAATATACAAATACATAGATCTAGGGCATCCAGGCATCATACTCTCACGCCACAGTAACTGCAGAATGTAATTGAACTGAATCAAATCGCACCCTTACAGAAAGGCTCAATCACACAGGAGGAGCTCGGAATGGAACCACTGCTCCTCCATGTGGAGAGGAGTATCTGAGGGGAGGGCATCTGTTCTGGATGCTTCCTGGATGCCTAACTGGGGGACGTTAAGACCCAGGACACAGTGGAGGAACTATGTCTCTGGGCTGGCCTGGGGACGCCTCAGGGTCCCACTGGAGGAGCTGGAGGAAATGTCTAGGGTGAGAGAAGTCTGGGAGTCCCCTGTTTGGACTGCCCAGGGAAAGCAAAAGCCTATTTTTCTAGGTATCGCTTTAGACGTTTGCCTTCATCTCAGATCAAACGGGAGGAAACTCAAACTCCTCCCACTGCTCCCTACTACTCACTGCTCACCAAGTCCAGCTTCTGTTTTCAGTTCTCCAATGAATCATTTGAGTGACAGCCCCGACATCCAGGAAAAGGATGCGAGGGAAAAGCACGGGGAAGTGTGGAGCAGATGGTCAGTGCAGTTTAATGCTCGGGCCAAACTGTAGGCTTGTGCGTCAGATGGGTAAATCTCTGGGTTATAATCAGTGTTATGTAAACTGAGTGAGAGGAGTACCACAGCATCTCTGCCTGTACCGCCGCTGCTGCTGCTGCTGCTGCTGCTGCTGCTGCTGCTCCACCACACCACAGAAGGATCCTAACAGAAACAAGTGTGTCCTGTACTCTGCAGGCAGCTGGGAGGAATTTAAAGGCTTTTGTTTGAAATGAACAACAATGTGTGGTTTGAGGTGTAGTGTGTTTGGTGGCCACTAGAGGCTGACTTTTATAATCTATGACTATGTTTACATGCTCAGAAAAAGCTGCTTATTATCTCATTTCGGTTGGACCTTTAAGATGAGTTGGCTCCAGAAATGTCCTTATCAGATTTTCAGCGTGCATGTAACCGACCCAGTCTGTGGGTTAGGGTTAGAGTTAGGGTAGAGAATTACCACTGTTGCCATAGCAATTAACAATTCAAGACAAAGTACACTAAGTTTTGAATGGTGAAAAGAACACAACCTGACACCCACACTTACAAGCTTTGATTTCTCCATACTGTGAATGGAATGGCAACTGCAGGATTCAGTGTTCAGTTTATGTGAAGACTTGAATTCTAAATATATGAAATGAAGTGGCAGATTTCAGCCCATGGACAACTTAACTTAAAAACTTAAAAATACATATATATATATTGTTAATTCTGTAATGAAGACAGTATTCATATTTTGCAGCTGATATCATCAACATTCCCTCGGGCTGTGATGCTAACTGAAGGCACTGTCTCTGTCTGAAGCTCTGTTAATCAAGTTAGAGTTTAAAGGAAAAGTAAGTTTTTTTTTACAATTTGAGCCTTATTCGGTAATAAAACAAGTTGTTTTACTCACCCATAGCACTTTGGTGTCATATGGAGCACTTCCAGAGATGTTTTAAGATTAGCGTTAGCCTAGCGCGACTTCTAGCCATAGCTCGGGGCATATAATATATTCCCCAAGCATGTAATATGCCCCGTGCGGGCTCCAAATAACACAAACTTTAGTCCGCACATGCGCACTGGCCTCCTCATCTACTCGAAACTATGGATAAATCTCGGATTACAGGCCACTTTTGCTTCAAACGAAATCGTAGGATAAGACATCGGGCTTCTATGATTTGAAAAGTGCTAAAGTTTGTGTTATTTGGAGACCGCAAACATGTGCCCCGAGAACTCACATGATGGAGATCGCAAATCTAAAACATCTCTGGAAGTGCTCCATATGACACCAAAGTGCTATGGGTGAGTAAAACAACTTGTTTTATTACCGAAATAAGGCTCAAATTGTAAAAAACGTTACTTTTCCTTTAAATTCACTGTTGTGGTGCAAAAAAAAGAAAAGAAAAAAACTACACTGATCAGGATCCTTTGCTGTTTCAGTGCAAACTATATGAAGAAAGAACTGTTATTAAGCACTGTTAAATCTGAATTATTTTATTATAACAGTACCATAGGCTTGTCATGAAAACATAATCAGAAACAAATTTAGAATCATTTAGCAAAGAAACAAACCTAAAATTATTTAGCAAAGAATATTTTAGCAGTGACTTTTAAATTCCTTTGCTTTCTAGCATTTTGCAGTGGTGTGAAAGACGTGTTTACAAAGGCAGCAGGTTGTAGCACCCCCAAATCTGGGAAACGTTGTGCCTGTTTGAAAAATGTAAATTTTCATTCAATAAAAAAGACAAGAAATGGTTGCTCTTTTTCTTTATTTACAGCACACAACACACTCATATTGGTATGGGCTCCTCATTGTCCACTATCTGCCTTTTCAGCGATGGGATCTTTCCAGTTTTAAAATACGTGTTTAGCTTTGAATTGGCAAACACTCGTGTGCCGTGCGTGTGTGTACTGCCAGGCCACGATGTGTGTAATTGTGCATGCGTCTCCGCTGGGGTTGCACTGCATGGTATAAATAAACTTAGAAATGTCCGCATAACAAACTCAACTCCATTGTCCTCCATGGTTGTTGTTATCTGGTCGTTACCTGCGGAAGGCGACGGCAACACGACCCCCGGCGTTCTCCGACTTCTCCACTCTGGAACCCGTTTTTGAAAAACACCGTTCTCACCCCCAAAAACGCCGGGGCCGTCTGGACGACAGGCCCAAACGCACAGAAACTTCCCCGTTTTCTCCAAAAAACGTTATACCGGTGTAGGGCATTTGACTGTGATTGATGACAAACTTGTAATAGTTCCTAAAATAAAAGGGTGGTGTTTTTGAGTGTGGGTTTTCAGGTTTAATCTTATTTATTGTTTTATTAAAGAACCACAGTATATATAACTAATGCTCTGTTCCACCATGTGATGTCATAAAGTGGCAGTTTTCAAGTTAACAGCTACCTTTTACCTTTAGTTTAGTAGAGACTGGCAATTCCAGATCTGAAATTATAAAAATCTGGTGAAGGTATATTACCACATGACATCACAAGGTGGAACAGAGTGGTTTCAGTTTAAGAGCAGAACTCAGGGTGCAGGGTTTGTGCGTTAAACATGTGTGAATCAAGCAAAACACAGCTCCAGGTCTGTTTGTGATGAGGAAACAATATTATAATATACAGTAGGTCAGAAAATAGTGTAATATGGCCTCTTTAATACATCCTATTGTGAGCAGGCTTGCCTCTCCACAAATCTGACCTGTAACTTAAGCAGGGGGCAAGAAAAGTTACATAGTGCACCATTAAGTATGACACTGAAGATGTCAAATTGTCAAATTTAGTTAAATGTTAGCTTTAAACTTAAAGGTCCAGTGTGTAGGATTCGTGGTGCATAGGTGGATAGTGGCTATGACACTTCCTGTTTTAGCTACGGCAGACCTGGAGGGTCACCCGGACGCGCCGTAGCGGACAGCTCGCATACCCGCGCACGTACCCGTGCGCACCCGGCGCTGCGAGCCGACAACAACGGTATTAATAAAACGCGGTCTCCCGTTCACTGTTTTTTTTTTCTTTTCTCATGAAAACACACATTCCCGATCATGTACCATGACACTCTACACATCAAATGAAACCTTACAGTCTCCTCTTTTTGACTATGCAATTCATTTCCCTGCACAACAATCACTCCCCGAGCACATGGGGCTTTTATACGGAAAAGCACAAAACGAGGTTAGCTTACCTTAGAATGCTTTGCACAGGTCAAACTCAGCATTTCACCACAAGCTTGGTCTCAATCTGTCCGTAAGGATCCAGCGAATAAAATCCAGTAAAACAATTTAGTCCAAAACACGTGTTAGATCCATTACGACGTCTGATCCGGCAGCATGCTTGTGTTGTTTACCCAAAACCACGAGCCTTGCCGAAGGCGAAGGCGGAGCCCAAATGTCCTTCTGCGGCTCTCGTATTCAAAATGGCTGCCTCTGCATGGGGAAGATCCCCCTTTTATGTGACTATATCTAAGTCCAAAAGAATACTTTGGTTTCATGATGGAAGTGAAAAGGCTTGGAAAACAATGTATTTTTGAATGGGTATCTTCAATTTCAGTAATTAACGGGTAAAAATCTTACACACTGTCCCTTTAACCTAACCTTCTATGAAAATGCTACATTTGCTAAAAACAACATATTAACATCTTTCACTTTCATTTTTGACAAGTCCCCCTCCCTTTGCTCTCCATGCAAAGTCCCTCCCCCTTCGGAACACCAACACAAAACAATCAGGGCGCATTCCACTAACTACTGCACACAGCATCAGGTTTGTCAAGTTGTTGTGTACAGTTTTGTATCATGTTTTGTACCATGACAGTTCTCCATCATTTATTCAAGATTCAAAGATTCAAGATTCAAAGCTTTTATTGTCATATGCACAGTAAAGAAACACGTTTCTCTGTACAATTAAATTCTTACTTTGCTGCCCACCCTTGATGCCAACAGTGTGCAAAAAATTAAAACTGATAAATAAGATAAAGAGAAGCATGTAAAAAAGTATGATCAAATATAAACAATCTTTACAGACTATACACTATGAAAAATATATGCTAGTGCTATGTACATCTTTACAGATAATGTGCAACATTAGTTTTGTGTGCAACTGTCAGGAGTATTTATGGGGTGATGTAGGTTTGTGGATGGAGTTGTGGACAGAATCTTACAGCTAACTGTAAAGAGGGTTAAAATAGAGCCCAGGAGAGATTGCAAAACTACTCAAACATGCATCAAAAACCTCTTCAGGCATGTTTTAAATGAGCAAACAACATTATAACATGGTAGAAAGTGCAACTACATAATACACCCACTTTGGCCCTTTAACAAATAACTCTACAAATAACTGTGTCACCAGACATGATGAGGGGCATTGCGTAACTTTTCTGTTGGTGGGTCCATCCAATACTTTTTCTCCATGGAGATGTTGTTGCTTTGTCTAGAATATTCCACAGTATGGTATTAAACCTTTCTATCTTCATGGTCACCAAACCAGAAAAATTACAGGTCAGACATGTGGAGAGGCGACCCCGCTCACAGTTTTTCTCTATTTATAAGTTGTAAAACCATGTGCAATTGAATAAATGTAAGATAGAGCTGTTTAATGTCATAATGTGGAACATTCCAAGCAGAGCAATGACATAATTATTATATTATTAATCATAGTAAGAGATGGGTGATGGACCCGCAACCAAAAAGTTAGTCTTGAAATGGATTAGTTTCTGAAACCAACTTTAAACTTTGACCCATCTCCCAATGCGCCAGTTTGAGTCCCCACACCAGTACTTTGCCCCGCCTCCTCTGTGTAGCTTTATTTATGAGCACCTGTGTATGACTGAGCTCTTGTCTGGACTGGACTCAGAGGGCTCACAGGGCGGCGTATATCTCCTCTGGGGTCTCTGATTTATTCTCTTGGACACTCTGACCTAAGACTTTATGAGCTGCCCAGACCCAAACTGCAGTGAGGGCAGAGTACTGTAGATATGACGCCATTATACAAGCTCTTCATCCGTACTGGAGACTACAGGTGAACGGGCTCCAAAAAGACTTTAGGCAAACTATCCTAATTTAAAAATGCACTTTTCTGGTGGAGGGTCGGTCCGTCACCAGCTTCTCTCCATGGAGATGTTACCTGGAATGTTCCATCTCTGCACAGCTGGTGGTGGCATAGGACCAAGTTACATATCAGATCTGTGGAGAGGCCAGCCCACACAAGCATGAACTCAAGTCAGTCACATGGGTTTTTGACTTAAAGGAAAAGTAAAGTTTTTTACAATTTGAGCCTTATTTCGGTAATAAAACAAGTTGTTTTACTCACCCATAGCACTTTGGTGTCATATGGAGCACTTCCGGAGATGTTTTAGATTAGCGTTAGGCTAACGCCGTTAGCCTAGCGCGACTTATAGCCATAGCTCGGGGCATTCCCCGAGCATGTAATATGCCCCATGTGGGCTCCAAATAACACAAACTTTAGCACTTTTCAAATCATAGAAGCCCGATATCTTAGTCTACGATTCCGTGTGGTCAAAAGTGGCCTGTAATCCGAGATGTATCCATAGTTTCGAGTAGATGAGGAGGCCAGTGCCCATGCGCGAACTGTGCTCTCAGCTCCCGGGACCCAAACATGAAACGCACGCACTCGAAACTATGGATAAATCTCGGATTACAGGCCACTTTTGATTCAAATGAAATCGTAGACTAAGACATCGGGCTTCTATGATTTGAAAAGTGCTAAAGTTTGTGTTATTTGGAGCCCGCACGGGGCATATTATGGCTATAAGTCGCGCTAGGCTAACGGCGTTAGCCTAACGCTAATCTAAAACATCTCCGGAAGTGCTCCATATGACACCAAAGTGCTATGGGTGAGTAAAACAACTTGTTTTATTACCGAAAGAAGGCTCAGATTGTAAAAAAAACCATTACTTTTCCTTTAAAGGTTTATATTGGGTATATGTGATGTTTTAGTCATTGTGTTTATTGTCTTGTTTATCAGATGTTTATGTTCATTTGTGGGCCTAGGGGGCGCTGCAATTTCAAATCTTGTGTGTGCAGCCTGTACATATGGTTGTTGATAGTAAAGCTGACTTTGAACTTTGAACTATGATTGTTTCGCTGACTGCCTGACTCTGAAGGGGGAGCGACTTTGTGCAGGGAGCAAGGGGAGCAGGGACTTGGAGCTTCCAAAACAAAGCTGAAACTAATTTAACATTTTATTTTTGTTGTTTCGACGATTGTAGCAATTTCAAGACAATAAACAGGTAACATTGTGATCTATGTTTCATGTTAAAGGTACATTGTGTACGTTTTCTGTTGGAGGGCCCATCAAATGTCCCAGAAAGATCTCCCTGGAGATCATTCTACCTTCATGGACACCAAACCAGACCAAGGTCAAATCTGTGGAGAAGCAACCCTGTTCGTGCCTATTTTTCTAGGTATTTTGAGCTATAAAACCACCTGTAACTGAATAAATATAAAGTAGAGCTATTTAGAGCAGGTGACGGACCCCCAACCAAAAAGTTACATAGTGCACCTTTACCAGTAAATACTAAATACAAATACAGTATAGATAAAAGTCTTCACTCATTTGTCTTCGCTATAGGCAGAAGACATTTGGTAATTTGGTCTAAGGGGAGGTACACACTGGTCTATGGACAGTTAATTGCTGAGTTGACCTTTAGTCACACAGACCAATCACCCATGATATCTTAAACCTTCAGTGTGGACCATTCAGAGTCACCCAGTAATATATACATTAACACATTAGCACCTTTAGCTCCAGTCGATTTCACACTTTACATTATTTTATTCTCACTTCTGTAGCTCCCAGCCGCCCAGACTGATACAAGCGGGATGCCAATCTGCAGTGACCATCACCAGTCACATTCACGTTACTTTCTTAGATCTGCAAAGTGGGTACAGTGTCTTGCCCAAGGACAAAATGCCAGCATGGGTCCTTACTGTAGGACTGAGGGCTCACTGTGCCACTGCTCCCCTGTACAACAACTAAACACCTGAATGCCATAGAGGATATTGTTGCTTAAAGGGATATGCCAGCCCCAGGTCAAACTTGGGCATCTCCCCACAGTCCAGAGACTAAAATAAGTGGTGGAAAGCGTTTTTCTGGTGACGCAGCCATTGTCCAGGTCTGTCAGCACTGACCGCCGCGGTATCTGCAGCTACTCCGCGTTAGACTGGAGTCTAACGTCACTATTTTTCAGTGCGGAAAAAGACAGACGAAGCACACACCACGCTGCGTAACAGGGGAACTCCCTTCCTGGTGCGTAACAGGGATTCCCCTGTCAGCGTGGTGTGTGCTTCGGCTATGTTTTTCCGCACTGAAAAATAGTTCCCACCCAAAATGACCAAGTCAAGCTCTCCGTGTTGATTTGTACATTTATTTGCACTCGATATGAATGCGCACTACACAGAAAGTAATTGGGAAAAGCATCGAGCAAATTAATTCCTTTTGGCCGAAATCTTTCTCTGGCGACGTTAGACTCCAGTCTAACGCGGAGGAGCTGCAGATACTGCGGCGGTCAGTGCTGACAGACCTGGACAATGGCTGGGTCACCAGAAAAAAGCTTTCCACCACTTATTTTAGTCTCTGGACTGTGGAGAGATGCCCAAGTTTGACCTGGGGGTGGCATATCCCTTTAAAGGTCTTATATTACACAAAACTGACTTTTGTGAGCTTTAAAGGTGCATTATGTAACTTTTTGGTTGCTTGTTTCTATGGATATGTCATTGCTCTGCCTGAAATGGTCCACAGTATGATATTAAATAGCTCTGTCTTACATGTATTTAATTACAAGTGGTTTTATAGCTCAAAAATACATAGAAAAATTGATTCTCACTGTGAGCGGGGTTGCCTCTCCACAGATCTGATCTGTAACTTGGTCTGATTGGGTCTCCATGATGAAAGAAGCTGTGAAACATTTCAAAGCAATATCTTCTCCATGGAGAAAAGCATTTGATGGACGGTCCATCAGAAAAGTTACACAATGCACCTTTAAGCCACGTTAAAATGTTTTTACCTCCTCAAAAACAGACCTGATTTTTTTTCTTTTCTTTTTTTTTCCAAATTAGGACAGTGCATATTAATCAAAATGACAACAAACAGCATCAATCATATGCCGGAATTAGAACAATAGCTACTTTACATCCGTTGTCCTAAGGCAGGTCAGAACAGAAGAACATTTAGAGAAACATGCAAAAGATACAGAAGTGCACATAGACATGACAGCAACTTAACCACAATAGACCATTCTTTGAGTTTAAGAGGCCCAAAGAAGAAGATAATATACCTGTGTGAGCATGTTTGATTATTTTTCAACCAGAGTTTCAGAGTGTTCTTGAAGGTTGAGAAGGATCCACAGTTCCTGACGTGAGCAGGTCATGTGTTCCATGACTGTGATCCTCTGATAGACGTCACCATTTGGCCAAATTTGGTCCTGCGTCTCTGTGTGTTTCACTCTCCTCTGATCAATTCTCTCGTGTTATCTCGGTTAGTAGTTTTTTTTTTTAACAGTAATCCCTCGTTTATCGCGGGGGTTCGGTTCCAGAAATAACCCGCAATAAGAGAAATCCGCGAAGTAGGACAACTTTATATTTTACAATTATTCTACATGTTTTAAGGCTGTAAATGCCTCACCACACACATTATATGCTTTTCTCAGACTGGAATTAACATTTTCTCACATTTGTCTCTAGTTTAAACACTCAAACTTTCATAGATTTTCAACAAAATGTATTAATAGCGACGCGTGGGGGGAGACACGGCCCCGGAAGTGCGAGGAGCACTGCCACGTCCCGGGATGAGACGTGCACCAACCCCTTGGAGAAGTACGATGAGGGGTTTATCGTGGACAAATCCGTGACAGAGCAGCACGTGTCCCCCCCAGGTTTAGACCTAGTTTAGACCTGGTTTAGTCCAGGGCCAGTCCAGGTTTAGACCTGGTTTAGACCTAGGGTGACCATTCGTCCGGATTTCGTCCGGACAGTCCGGTTTTAGAGGTGTCTGTCCGGCCGTCTGTCACGTGTCCTCCTTTTTTACATTTTGTCCTCCTTTCGGACCCTCGTCGGCCACCGTTGCATAAATCGTCATAAATCCCCACCCATTATTTACACTTGCTACTCTGCGATGTTCGCCGTTTCACAATTCAGCGAGTGCACAGTTCGGAGTGTGGTCTCAGTCTGCAGTCGAGGCGGTGCATACTCGCTCAGCCCTAAGTGCAGTCCGGGGATCACATGGGCGTCTGTGAAATGGAACAGGTCCCGCCTCAGCTCATTGAGCCGGGTGGTCTGCTCCTTGTTCCCTAAAGACACAAATATTATTCTATTGCGACTAGTAATACTTGGAATTGGGACATGGCCAATGTTCCCCCCAATTTTTAATGTGTCTGAGCAAACACACTAACTCCCTGAGCGCTCCTTGGAGCCCTGTGAGCGACATCCGAAATGCACCCCCCCCCCCCCCCCCTCGCGCGGCTCGCACTTTACAGATATAAAAAAATGACCCCCCCCTCCCCCCCACACACAAGTGTCCTCCTTTCCTGTTTCATACCGGTGGTCACCCTATTTAGACCTGGTCTAGACCTGGTTTAGTTCTGGTCTAGTCTCTTAGCCAATCAGGACGCAGAACACATAAAAAAAAAAAAGTTACACTATAAAAAAAAATTGAAAAAAATTTCTGCGAAACAGCGAGGCCGCGAACGATAGAGCGACGGGTTCACTGTACTTATAAAATCCATTAAAGGTGGAGGAGCGAGTCCATTTAAAACTTTAAAAATAAGCCAAGCGTCCATAAATATCTGAGAACTTTCAAGATCCAAATGTTAAAAATCCATATTATACTTATTTAGGATACTACAAAGTTATGTTTTGTTTCATTCACACATGTTTGAGTAATCCTTTATTATTAATCCGTCATCTTCGAAGCTTAGAATGCTCTGTTCCACCTTGTGATGTCATAAAGAGTTACTTTTCATGTTACCAGCGACCTCCTTCAGCTCAGTAGCTCAGAGTGTTTCTGTTTGAGAGGAGAACTCGTCTTAAATATGCAGGGTTTGTGTGTGAAACGCTTGAATGAAACAAAACACACCTGTAGATATGGTAACAACTGTGTGATTTGTGTCATTTGATGCTCAATTGAAAGAACATGGTGAGTCTCTAGTCCTTTAATTATCCATGTCCTTCAGCAATAATATATATATTTTATGTGATGCAGTATCCTGTAAAGTGGACCCGTGCCCAGTGGCCCGACTGGACTTGCCTTTAAAAAGACCTTGACCTAAATACTTTGCCAACAGAACAGAAAGCTCCATTCAGCTTTGGGATGGTCCATTTTGTGTTTGTTTCTTTTTTCCCCCCCAATAATGTCATAAAACAGTAACTGGATGTTAAGTGCAGACTCTTAACCTTTTCCTCTTTTATGCCAAAATATCAAGTGTTGCTCGTGGTAGAGGGACCTTCATCAAATGGACGGACGACTGGCCAGAGGGCATTGGTATTTTTAAATGGCAGGTGCTCTCCGGATTAAAGAGGTGTGCATTTCTCTAAAGGTTTGTCTGGAATAGTTCAAGTGCCCATTTTCGATAAAACAGTGGAAAAACAAGTGGAGGACAGTTGCCTGGTTTACACCTGACCATATCACAAGTGAGATATGGTCTGGGAGCCACCTTCGAAATATCTGTGGTTTACGATCGCCAACGGCCGTTTATTGGGCGTTACGAATGTCTATCATGTCAGTTGTCAGTTCAAACTACAAGCTTCACACCGTCTTGCCACCCCTCCCCGCTCTCTGATTGGCTCCCAGAATCGGGAGAGCTCGCTTGCCATAGTCGCCAGGCTGTGTTTCAGATCGGAACAAAAGCAGCCTGGGATTTCCCAGGTTAGGAGGACAGTGCATTTTGACAAAACACAGAAAGATCTTGAGAAGTTTAGGATTGCTTCAAGGTAAATTGTGGTGATTGAACTTCAAATCCTGCAACACAGTGCAACAATAATACCATATTTGAGGTACTTTTTGAACCCAGCAATTCACTGCCAGCTCAGTCCTTGTCACCTTGGTCTTTGTCATCAGAGTTATTACACTCCCAACAACATAAGCATAGCCAGACCGGACTGCACTAATGTTGTTTCCTCATCACAAACACACTCGGAGTTATGTTTTGTTTTTGTTTTTTACAGTTGTTCAACTCCATACACTTTCACAAGAATCATTTGGATCATTTCAGCCCTGAAATTCCCAATCTCTAGTGAACTAGATGTAAAAAAGTAACTTGAAAACTACCAATTCATGACATCACAAAGTGGAGCAGAGCATTTTGAGGTTTGGGAATGCAGACACACTAATCCCTTCTGTGTCCCTTTCACCAAAAACCCATCACATGCCTTTATTATATATTTTTCCTGATTAGATCCCATTGACCCATGGCAGAAGACACATCAAGGCCCGTTGTGACGTGAGGCGTCCTCCTGTGGACCCACACCGCCTGCGGGGGGATTCATGGGGGCTGGTGCATTGTGTTCTGGGCAGCAGAACACTGCTTGGACTGCTGCCCCCGCGACCCAGAAAATGGAAAAAGCGGAAGAAGATGAATGAATTCAAAATGACACTAAAATGAAGATAAATGAATGAGTCGTAGTAGTAATAGTAGTAATAGTGCTCTCTTACTACAGACTATGATTATTATTTAGAAGTAATTGTAGTAATAGATGTAGCAGTAGCAGTAATAGCAGTAGTCAGACATGGGACCAAGTCACACATGTGCAAGTCTCAAGTAAGTCTCAAGTATTTTTTTCTTGGGCAAGTCAAGTCAAGTCAAGTCAAGTCACAGGCTATGTCAAGTCAAGTCAAGTCAAGTCCTGTAATAGGTCAAGTCAAGTCACCTTTGGCGTATTGTTGTAATTTTAGCTGCAGAATCTGATCTTAATAAAGTGAAAGGCAATATATAAGAAAGTGTAAGTCATCATCACTGGCTAATGTGCCCAACCTGTTATCAAATATTTGTATTGTAAATACTCATGTTCAGTAAAATACATCGTAGCACTTTTCAAACAAAACAGCTCGATAATGTAATTATTGGTTATTTATGTGGTCAAAAGTGATCTGTACATCGAAAACCAAACACATGTTTTCAACATTGTTTCAGCATTGAGTTGAAACCAGTAACAGCTAAAACAAACTTGTATTAAACTTTGTTACACTCCCTAACTCACTCTGTCCCACACACACACACACACACACACACACACACACACACACACACACACACAGAATATCCACAAGTAGCTATTCTTTTACAAAGTAACAATAACAGCTAAAACAAATACTAAGTTACAGTAAATTAAAATGTCATTTCTTTGCTCTTTTCTTTGCACATTTCTCTCTCACACACTTTCTGTCACTCACACTCACACAGTATATCCATAAGTCATTCCCTTTTTGTGAGGAAACAAATAATAGCTAAAACAAATAGCTTATTAATATTAAACTTTGTTACATTTCTCCTCTCACTCACACACACACACACACATACACACGCACACACACACACACACACACACACACCACTCCTCGCGTGCGTAATGGGTCAGGCGCGCTCCTCGAGAGCTCGTGTATTTAGACTACACCTTTGTAAGAGACTGACTGAGTAAGAGTAAAAAGTGATGAGAGTTTTTATTATTATTATTTGAACGTAGACCCTCGTGATCTCCTGCATACCACAAAACCAAGCCAACAACTGATCTGAGCAACGCCAAGAGACAGTACATTAACGCCACATAGCCCTCCACCACAAGCGCAAACACAGCGCAACTCTCACATCTGAGGGGACTAAACCAGGACTGGACCAGGTCTAGACCTGGACTAAACCGGGATTAAACCACCACGGGCCACTCTTTGCTGATTTTGTGCGGCTGGTTTGTGGCTGGGGCTGAGAGTACGCGGTCCGGGCGCCGCGGATCATTTTCGTGCTCGCAGCGCCGGTGTACGCGCGGCCTTGTGCCGGTGGTGGTGCACGTGGTGCACGTGGTGCACGCGTTGCGTCCCAGGACATGGCAGTGCCGTTGAATGAGCACGAAAACATTATGTGAACACGCAAGTCATTCAAGTCATCGTGTCTCAAGTCAAGTCAAGTCCCGAGTCCTGGACCTCCAAGTCCGAGTCAAGTCTCAAGTATTTCATTTTTTGTCGAGTCAAGTCACAAGTCATAAAAACAGCGACTCGAGTCGACTCGAGTCCAAGTCACTAAGTCTCAAGTCCCCATGTCTGGCAGTAGTAGCAGTAGTAGTAGTAGTATATATGCATTTTACAAGGCCTTAATGTTGGTTAATTGTACCAGACTCTCTCACTGCAGATTATTATTATTTAGAAGCAATTGTAGTAGTAGCAGTAGTAGTAGTAGTGCTCTCTTACTACAGACTATTTATTATTATTATTATTCATTCATTTTCTTCCGCTTTTCCATTTTTCTGGGTCGCGGGAGCAGCAGTCCAAGCAAATCTCCTGCCCAGAACACAATGCACCAGCCCCCATGAATCCTTCCGCGGGTGGTGTGTCCACAGGAGGACGGCTCACGTCACAACAGGCCTTGATGTATCTTCTGCCATGGGGGCTACCAGTGTCCACAGACACTGGGGGCGAGGTGGGGTTAAGTGTCTTGCCCAAGGACACAACGGCAGCGCTCATCTGTGGGAGCTGGGATCATATGCGGGCAACCCATCAAGTTGGCGAACCGCCAACCCCTAGCATCACGAGGCATATGCTCTACCAACTGAGCTACTGCCGCCCTTTATTATTATTACATCTATTACTATGATTACTACTAAATAATAATAACAATTATTATTGTTATTATTATTTAGTAGTAATCGTAGTAATAGATGTAGTAGTAGCAGTAGCAGTAATAGCAGCAGTAGTAATAGCAGTAATAGCAGTAGTATGTATGTATTTTACATGGCCTTGATATGGGTTAATGTGCATGTCCCTCACTCTCCCCGGGACACTCCCGGTGAGCTGGGCGGAGAGTTGGAGAAAACAGTTGGAGCAGGTGGTGTCGGGAGCACAAAGCGCGGGGCGGGACCGGGACGCGCGCGGTTCCGTCAACATCTCCGCTTTTCATATTCCGCTGCTCACTTCACGGTGGGAGCGATTATTTTCCCATAACCTGCACATCTTTCACCCAAATTACCGTCATCCATCTCCTGCCTTTTCCCACGCGCGTCTCATGTCAGCAGCGCGTCCTCTGAGTCCACCTGGAACTGTTGGAACTGACAGTTCCGAGTGAAGGTTATTAAAACGCGCGACACTTTACTCCCCTCTCGTTCAGCCTCTCTCTCTCTCTTCCTCTCTCTCTCTCTCTCTCTCGCACGCGGGCACGTGTTGGTTATGCATGTCAGCACGTGCACGCGCGCGAGCACCGGGCACATCATCATCATCATCGTCGTCGCCGTCGCGTCACATGCGGTGGTTGCGTCTGAGAAGAAGAAGGGCGAGAGCTCTGGAGGAGAGAGCCGTGCGTAAACTCCAGCGCGGCCGTGCCACGTTATTGCATCGGTGTGCGGGGTGCGCACCTGCTGCATAACCTTATGAGTTTGTCTGGAATGTGAGCCGAGAAATTGGGAAAATGAATCAGAGCACGTGTGATTTTTGGCACATTCACGCGCATAGTTGAGTGTATGTAAATAGGACAGTGTGTTTCATCAGGCTTCTGTGAGACACGTTTTATAAACACGATCTGTTGAGATTTCCATAAACGTTACGCGTTGCTCCATAATATATGTGCACATTTTACGCGTGGAAGACCCGTGTCTCATAACTAATAGACTTGGTGACAGAGGAAACGTAGCACTGCAGACCAGACTGACGTGACTACACTCCGGCTCACTCCCAGTGAGCCACAGTCCAAACTCGGGGCGAAGAACACGTCTCCTTAACAAATCCACATCTGGGCTCCACACACTGCGCTCACTGGAAATCACCGCCGCGCTCTTCTCACCGATAAAAACATCATCTAAATCGGGATTTAACTTGCTAAAATATCTCTCCGTTGCTCTTCCTGCCTGCTTCCCTTCCCTCGCCTCCTTGCAGATGCACGCTTCTCCTCCTCGCATCTCTCGCCTCGTTCGTTCGCTCTCGTCTCTCTCTCGGCGTGTGCGCGCTGGAATCAGCAGCAGCAGCAGCAGCAGCAGCACACAGGCTTTTGGGGGGTGCTGTAAACAGAGGCACACGGCTCGGCCGCTCGTTTCCATGCGAAACGTGGAGGGCTTTCCATAGCACCGACGAGGAGCGAGTGGAGATTTTATTTGATTCATTTTTGTTTCTACGAGGACTCTCGCAGCGGGTGAGAAAACTAACATTTTCCCTTCAGTTGTGTGTGTTCTGACGCCTGTGTGTGCGTAACTTACATGGCAGTGCTGCTTTATCGTGGCATAGATTCAAGAGAAATCGAGAGACAAGGGATTCCAGGCGCAAATGTAAGAGGATTTTTATTTAGCAGCCAGTGTAGAAGAGATTAGGGGCGACAGCGGCAGTGGAAGTTGAATTGTGCTGCATCTATAACATGGGCGGGATGAGCTTTATACCACAGCGGTGCACTCTGTAGCGCTGCGCTCAACACCATCACCAAACACCATGTCTGTTATGTTAGGGTGCGCGTTGGTCGTAGTTAGGGGGCATTTATTTGAGTTGGAGTCGCGCTACAGCGGCGGCAGCAGCAGTGGAGGCAGCACAGGCGCCAATGAGCAGTGAGAGAGACCTGCGCATATCGTCAGCCGCCGCTTCTCGAGCCTCAAGCGAAAATTCGTCAGATCTGAGATCACACGGGAGGATTTTGCCTCATTCAAACCGGGTTAGGATACGTACTCACTTGGAAAAGTTCAAAATTAGAGGACAACGTAAGGTATCTGGCGTAAGTGTGCTTTGAATTCCTCGGTTTTTTCCACGCGTAAAAGCGGACAGGATTATGTGTATTTTACTTGCTTGAGTTTTTTTACTGCGAGGACATACTGGGGGAGATGCCGTCGTAATTAAGGTGCGTTTTGAGGCTTCAGTCACAAGCTCCGTGGATGTCCAATTAGAAATACCAACGTCAAGGCACATTTGGCAGAACGAAGCGAAATGGTTCCGTGTTTACTGAAGACGCATCGATGCCAGTTGCATTCTAAATTCGTGGAGCCCTAAAAGCAATCACACCGCGGTTTTTCCTCTGAAGAACTTGCGGGAAGAAGTGGGCATTTGCGCATCATCACATCCCTGTCAAACACTGGATTCTTTTTTATTTTCATTTTAGTGCATTTCCCACGGTGCCATCGCGCGTCTTGGAGCATCACATCCGACTGGAGAAGCACTAAGTCAGTCCACTCATGTCGCCAGTGTGTGCTGCTTTCCTATCCGGACCACGGCATCCAAACGGAAGCGTGCACACTTATTTTTGTAACCTGACTGACATCATTGTAGATCAGTGATGGAGAGAAATGCCAATATTTTCGGTTCGGGGATGTATATGTATATATTTTTTGGATATTGCGGTGGCGACGCGTTTAACATTGCAGGGTGTTAGAGGAGGAAGGAGGAGGCGGTGGGGGGTGGTGGTGGTGGTGGTGGAGGGGGGGGGGGGGCTGTATACAGGTGCTACAACGGTCACACGCGCGCGCTGCTTGCTTGGAGACCGCGATATGTTTTAATTAAGACGCGCAACACGATTTGGACGCGACTGCTGCCTTTTTTTTGGAACGATTTAAAGAACGTCGCACCGCGCTGTGCTGTGCTGTGCTGGTGCTGTGCTGGTGTGTAGTTTTGGGCCAACCAACCAACGTGCCTCCTAATTCAAAATGATGATGTCAAATGTTTAAGGGGGGCGCATACGTGAAGTGGCGCGTTAGGACTCTCTGCGTGCGTATTTATTTGGATTTACGCACCATCGGTCAACATTATGAGACGGGCTTAGTCATGTTTTTTTCTAGCTTCACTGCCTGTATGTTGATTGTGTGCTTTTTATTTGACCTCTAGCACTGAAAAGTCCTCATATCGCCGAGATGTGTGGACGGAGCAGGCCGGCACTGTTGTGTCTCTGGGCTTTCTTGCTCGGCATCGACGTGGCACTGGGCGGCAAAAGGTAAGAAGATGCCAAAAAAATACATAAATGAGATGCACTGTTGACTATGAACTAGTAGTAATCCTTCAGAAAGACTTGTAGATCTTTCTGGAGAATTGAAATTGTATTCATTTGGATACAATTTGGACTGTCAAAAGGAGATAAATCAGATTCTAATGGGCACTAAAACTAGATACTCATTTGAGCAGGCAAAATGTGAGCCTTTCCTGAACCGTTTAGTATGATTTTGAGCTTTAGCAGAATGAATATTAGACCTCTTACTAAGATAACGAAAGCACCAATATTTTGTATATGAAAATGTCATTCTATTTCTCATCATCGTGGTATTGCAAACGGTACTGAGTAAATTCCCTGGGATCGAAAACAAATTTGAAAGTTTAATATTCATTTTCACGAAAAATTAATCAAATAGAGATTAGGAGGTAACTTGAAAAAACAAATTTCCATCCGAACATCTAGCCTATACCCTTTCCAGACGCCTATAATTAGAAAAGGCGAGTTTATACTGTATGTTGAGACCCACGTGTGACAAACCAAGTGTCATCACATGCAGTTACAATTAATAAAGGGCATATTAGGTGTTGCATCAAAAACATCTCACTTGAAAACCAAAATTTCCTTCCACACATCTTGAAAACACCATAGACTCAAGTCCAAAGGGGAGCTTATATGTTAAGACCCACGTGTGACTAGCCAAGTGTCACCACGTCCTGTTAAAGTGAATAAAAGAAATATGTGTAACTTGAAAATCAAAATTTCCATCCAAACATTTTGAAAACACCATAGACTCAATCCTTTCCAAACGCCTATAATTATCACAGGCGAGCTTATACGTTGACTCGCCAACTGTCACTACGCTGTTATGGCGTGAAAGATGACCTTTTCCTGCTGGGATATGGCTCGTTTCTTATCAGACGACTTGTCCAACCCTCCAGTAAATATGTCACTAAGTCATCCAGTCGGGGTGGCAGCCGAAGCAGACGCAAGGAGGTTCACCTGGTCACCCATTTCATCTATTTTTATGCTTTTTTGTATGTCACTTATTTTTTGCCTTTGATATGTCGTCCATGCATGTTTGAGCAATCTTGCATTCTGTCCAGGGCCCTTTTTCCATTTCTCATATTCGAACCCTCGTTATGTTTAGCAGGACAAGCCCACACCTCTTGTACAAGGCCTATGTAACCCACGCTCTTACACGGGCAATTTTCCTGAATATAAAAGAGCAGGGTACAAAACAATACACCGCAACTTCACAAACCTGACGCAATGTGCAGAAGTCACACTGATTGTGTCGTGATCGCACTCACTTGGTCACCCATTTCATTTATATTTGTGTGTTTTTTGGCAATATCGCTCATGGGCTTGTCACGATAACACATTTTTGAAATAAACTTGACATTTTATGCTACTGATGCAATTGAAATAAAGAAGCATGATCACAATAAAACTAAAAATAAACAGTAGAACTAAAAGGCATAAGCTGCAACAAATAAATACTGGAATGAAGCAATAGAAGAAAGAGCCATAGAAGTGACGTTTTCAACCCCCGACATCTCAAATCTTAGAGCATTACAACAAAAAATAACTGAATATATATGTAATATGTTCATGTGTATCGCCAGTTTACTCACATATTCATGGATGACATATACAGACTTTTCTATTTATCATTTTAATACAATTTGTTTGGTGAACATAATCTTTTCAAATAGCTTTTTCTATCCCTGCTTTAATAATTAGCCACAGAAGTGACCTATTCAACCCCCGACAGCTCAAATCTTAGCGTACTACAACAAAAATAACAATTGTAGGGTTCGTATAGTGCAGGGGTCGGCAACCCACGGCTCCGGAGCCACATTCTTTGATCCCCGTGATGCGGCTCAGTACAGCGGTCCCTCGTTTATCACGGGGGTTACGTTCTGAAAATAGCCGAAATCTGCGAAGACATCAGCTTTATATTTTACAATTATTCCCCATGTTTTAAGGCTGTAAACGCCTCACCACACACATTCTACACTTTTCTCAGACTGGAATTAACGTTTTCTCACATTTCTCTCTTGTTTAAACACTTAAACTTTCGTAGATTTTCAATGAAAAAGCCACAGTATTATAGAACTAAACCAAAGTGTATTTCGTGTGTGTTTCACAGTTCTTATGACCGCTTTGCTGAGGCGGGTTTTGTCGTAGAGAAAACTTGCAAACATACAGCACTTCAGAGTCACACTGCGATCCAACATTTATATAAATCTGGCAAATTGAACGCATTCTCTATATACCTACTGTACAGGAGACATGGAGGAGAATGACTGACGATTTGGCAAAGGTCTACAGTCCCTTAGCCAATCAGGACGCAGAAATGCGCATTGATACTAAAAAAAATTGGAATTAAAAAATCCGTGAAACAGTGAGGCCACGAAAAGTGAACCACGATATAGTGAGGCACCACTGTATTTATTAAAGATCCCATGACATGGTACTTCTTGATGCTTTTATATGGCTCCTTAATGGTTCCCTAATACTGTAAATGAATCCTTCTTCAAAATCAACACTCAGTGCATGAGAAACAGAGATAAGATGAGAAAGAGTAATTTTTCTCTCTCAGAACACTCCATAATGGGCGTTGTTGCTTGAATGGAAATGAGGAGAAAAGAGCTGGCCAATAGTAGAGGGTGGGGGCATGGCCAAACTCTCCGCTGTAGCTCTCAGCTGATCCATTTCCTTGTTTTTGCACG
The DNA here is from genome assembly GCA_036785185.1 of Paratrypauchen microcephalus. NCBI lineage: Eukaryota > Metazoa > Chordata > Actinopteri > Gobiiformes > Gobiidae > Paratrypauchen > Paratrypauchen microcephalus. Next base: position 2,185,020 of record JAVJIX010000104.1, on the reverse strand, counting down.
GGGGGAGAGATTTGAAGTGTTCGATTGAAAAATAAACACATTTCCACAGAAAATAAAATTAAACCACTGCTGTTCAAAGGTCCAGAGGCTCAGATAAAGGACTTCCGAGCCTAGAAACACTCGGACGTGCCTCCAGGCAAATAAAAAAACGCATTTCGCATTGCCTAGTGCATTCGCAGTCCAAACTCTCTGGGCGTGATTTACAGAGACGCTGAGTACAGACAGACGGGGGTGGAACTGCATTTGCATTTCTTTTTTCGATCTGACGTCAATAAGTTTCCTTGTTCAAAATCGCCCGTTTGAGCTCCGATTTTTTGTAACGCAGAAAAGGATCGCAAATGCTCAGTTTAGACATTTCACAACTTTTAACCATGGGGGGGGCCTAAACAGGGTAGGGGAGCTCACATTAACGTTCAAAAACCTCAGAAAGTGAAAATTTCATGCCATGGGACTTTTAATTAAAATGTGTTTTATTTTAGTTCATTCATTTTCAAAATAATTCTATGGCACAAAGGCAAAAAAAAAAAAGCAGTTAAATGCAGTAATCAAAGTCAGCTTTATTGTCAATTCTGCCATGTGTTCAACATACAGTGAATCGAAATTTCGTTTCTCTCTGGCCAGGTAGTGCAAAAAAGACAGTGTACAAAATAAAGACAAAACACAACAAAAACTATCTAAGACAGAAATCTAAACTAAAGTCTAAGATCTAAAATCTTAAAGCAGTGCAACATAATAAATAAATACCTCTATACAGATGTCCAAAAGTGTGCAGTGTGCATCAAATGAAATGTTATGTCATTTTAAATTTCAAAAGGGTTTTGTGGCTCCCAGTGTTTTCTTTACTGTGTGAAACGGCTCCAAGTGGCTCTTTGAGTGGTAAAGGTTGCCGCCCCCTGGTCTAGTATATAGTGGGTTCATGTTGTACTCACACATGCATGGATGACACATGAAACAACTTGAGGTGAACATTCTAACGTGGATTTTGCGTACTAAAAACATCTATTAAGACCTTAGTTGCTCAAAACTTTTGCACCTTTGGGATTCCTACTACGAGCCTGTTTTACATTTTGCTGGGGTGGCTACCACTAATTGTGTGCCCCCCCTACTGTGCACTGGTTTGCATATTGGATTTTGCATATGTTATGTTGCTGCTTTCCAATCTTCATCATCACATGAGAGTTTTAGATTGGACGAAGTAAACTGGATGAAGTGGGCATGTTTTTTTATGTTTAGGCTAATCTAAGGTAGTGTAATGTGTTTGTGTTTTCGGTGTTGTAATGTTGATTTCTAGAACAAAATTAACTTACTTTCGGATTTTAGACTAGTTATTCCTGCTTTGGATGCCATTTTGAAAATTTCTGAGCTTATATTTCCATTGGAATTTATTGCAAAAACTAAAATCGAGCTTACATGAATTAAGAAGTTTAAGTTTAATCATGATGAGTGAATGTTGAGTAAATGTCACTTAAAGCCCCAGTGTGTAGGATTCGTGGCTCATAGGTGGATGGTGCTATTGCACTTTCTGTTTTAGCTACGGCAGACCTCGAGGGTCACCCGGGCGCGCCGTAACGCGGACAGCTCTCGTACCCGCGCACGAGCCGCGCGCCGCTACTGTATAAATAAAACGCGGTCCCGTTTTTGTTTTTGTTTTTCTCATGAAAACACACATTCCCGATCATGTACCATGACACTCTACACATCAAATGAAACCTTACAGTCTCCTCTTTTTGACTATGCAATTCATTTCCCTGCACAACAATCACTCCCCGAGCACATGGGGCTTTTATACGGAAAAGCACAAAACGAGGTTAGCTTACCTTAGAATGCTTTGCACAGGTCAAACTCTGTATTTCACCATAAACTTGCTCTCAATCTGTCCGTAAGGATCCAGCGAATAAAATCCAGTAAAACAATTTAGTCCAAAACACGTGTTAGATCCATTACGACGTCTGATCCGGCAGCATGCTTGTGTTGTTTACCCAAAACCACGAGCCTTGCCGAAGGTGAAGGCGGAGCCCAAATGTCCTTCTGCGGCTCTCGTATTCAAAATGGCTGCCTCTGCATGGGGAAGATCCCCCTTTTATGTGACTATATCTAAGTCCAAAAGAATACTTTGATTTCATGATGGAAGTGAAAAGGCTTGGAAAACAATGTATTTTTGAATGGGTATCTTCAATTTCAGTAAATAACGGGTAAAAATCTTACACACTGTCCCTTTAAGTTATTTTAAAGGAGCATTATGTAACTTTTCTGGTGAAGGGTCTGTCAAATCCTTTTTGTCATGGAGCTGTTACTGTCTGGAATATTTCACAGTCTGGTACTAAATCTTTCTATCTTCCTGACCAGACCAAGTTACAGGTCAGATCTGTGGAGCGGTGACCCTGCTCACATTAAAAAGGGTTGTTGTTTTTTTCTAAGTATTTTTGAGCTGTAAAACCACCTGTAATTGAATAAATGTAAAGTAGAGCTGTTTAATGTTATACTGTGGAAAATTCTATAAAGAGCAGTGACATATCCATAGAAAGAAGCAGGTGGCGGACCCTCAAACAAAAAGTTTCATAGTGCATCTTTAACTTGCCTAAATATGCTTTGTGCAGTGCTGTTAATTCCTATGACAGCTGTTCTACTTTTCATGACTTGATACCATGGTGACAAGTCTATTCGGAAATATGCTCCAAATTCAGACAGTTTTTGCTTTTTGGTCCTGGATAAATGAGCAACGGTACCAGGGACGGTATTCAAACAATATGCACAATAGTAGTCTGACGATTTCCCACGACCAGCAAAAGAGATAACATAAAACCCTAGCAACACCTGTAGGAAGAAGATGATATTGTAGTCTAGCCTTGAATGGACAGAGACTGGTGCTCTGTTTTGCAATGGTCTACAGCTGTGTTTTTGACAATGGCTGCAGGCTTGGATAGGGCTAATGTAAAGACACCCTTCTCAATGTCAACAGTGAGGTGTCAGATGTCTCCTAATAAGCAGCAGACGAGCACCCGCTGGAGACGATCCCGAGCGGATGAATGCGAGCTAACAAGAGGGAGTCATGTGACCGCCAGTGCATTGATTCTGAGGCTAGGAATGTAGCGTTCTTTTGTATGTTTTAGAGATAGATAGATAGATAGATGCGCATAAACGAGCACAACAAAGACTCCACATTCTCCGCAAACTCCGTGCTCTCTCCGTCACCCCACAACTTCTCTTACTGTTATACACCAGCATCATACAACCCATCCTTCTCTACTGCTCTCCCTGTTACTTCAATATGCTCTCCATCACCAACAGAAACAAACTCACCAAGGTCACCCGCACAGCTTCCAAAATCATCAATCGGCCCATCACAGACCTCTCACATTTTAACAATAAATCCATCACACGTACGGCCCGGACAATTATCAGAGACTCAGATCATCCACGACATCACCACTTGTGCCTGTTGCCCTCTGGCCGCAGGTACAGGACTCTGAGGTGGAAGCGGGCACGCTTCAGTAAAAGCTCTGTGTCCTCTGCCATTGCCGCACTTAATAATAATAATAATATGTAATCATCTTATCCACTCCTCATCTGCATGTGTGATGTCCTGTGTGTAATGTCCATATGTGTTTTTGTTTGTTTTGTTGACAGTGTCTGTGGAAACAAATTTCCCTTCGGAACAATAAAGGTCTATCTCTATCTATCTATCTATCTATCTTTAGAGTCCTTCTAATCGCAAGCAAAGCACCTTAATAGGATCAATTCTGACATTTAGTCTGTGAAATCTCAACAGTTGAAGATTTAAAAGCAGTCCTTTACACTGCTTCACTGATTACTTTAAAGAGGGGGTATTATGCAAAATCAGCTATTGTCGTAATAATGTTGTTTCCTCATCAAAAACATGCCTGAAGAGGTTTTATACTACTACAGGCCGGGACTGGTAATCAGTCATACCGGGCATTCTCCCGGTGGGCCGACAGTCCTAGGGGCCGATGCCCTTCCTCTTCTTTTTTTAATTTTTTATTTAGAGACCGGCCCACAATTTAGGACTGAACCAGGACTGAACTAGGACTAAACCAGGACTACATCAGATCTGAACCAGGACTAAACCAGGTCTGAACCAGGACTAAACCAGGGCTAAATCAGGATTGAACCAGGACTAAACCAGGACTAATCAGGTCTAAATCAGGACTAAATCAGGTCTGAATTAGGACTAAATCAGGATTGAACGAGAACTAAACCAGGACTAATCAGATCTAAATCAGGTTTGAACCAGGACTAAACCAGGACTAAATCGGGATTGAACGAGAACTAAACCAGGACTAAATCAGAACTAAATCAGGTCTGAACCAGGACTAAACCAGGACTAAATCAGGATTGAACCAGGACTAAAGCAGGACTAAATCGGGATTGAACGAGAACTAAACCAGGACTAAATCAGAACTAAATCAGGTCTGAACCAGGACTAAACCAGGACTAAATCAGGATTGAACCAGGACTAAAGCAGGACTAAATCGGGATTGAACGAGAACTAAACCAGGACTAAACCAGGACTAAATCAGAACTAAATCAGGTCTGAACCAGGACTAAACCAGGACTAAATCAGGATTGAACGAGAACTAAACCAGGACTAATCAGATCTAAATCAGGACTAAATCAGGACTGAACCAGGACTAAACCAGGACTAATTATGAGGGGCCGGGCTAAGCCAAAAATGCCAGGGCCATTTTTTTGTCCCAGTCCAGACCTGTACTACTATGTCATCCATATGTGCTTGAGTAATCTTGCAATCTCTCCGGGGCCCTATTTTGATTCCTCTTAATCGAACCCTTAGCAGGTACAAGCCCACACCTCTTGTACAAGGTCCCGCCCCCAAGCCTATGTAACCCATGTTGTTATACGGCCAATTTTCATGGATATAAAAGAGCAGATTGCAAAACAATACGCTACAACTTCACACACCTGATGCGAAGTGCAGTAGTTTCATTATTAGCGGAATTCATGCTGATTGTGTTGTGATTGTGCTCTGAAGGGGGTGTGACTTAGCGTAAGGAGCAAAGGACGTTGGCACTCAGAACGAATCAAATTTTCGGCAATTAGGTAACACGGTGATCCAAATACGTTATGAGTTCTTCTTCTGCTTCTGTGGAGTTTAAAGGTGCATTGTGTAACCTTTTGATTGGGAGTCCATCACACAAAGCAATAACAGCTCCATGAAGAAAAGCATTTGACAGACCCTCCACCAGAAAGTTACACAATGCACCTTTAACATCCACAAACTATATCAGCCTTGCACGTCGTTTGTAGTTCTAGCTTTTCTATCCCCGCTTCAATAAGGAGCAACAAAACACGCAAAACCCCTTTCAAGTGGATGGCGTGCTCTGAATAGACCTCAAACATCAATGGATTCTTGTCTTTGCAAAATCCATGGTAATGAGTAACATTTGATCCCGTTTGATCGATTGAGATTAAATAAACGGGCTGGCAAACGCAAATACGCGATGCCGTGTGCTTGTGAATATTGAGCGCATTACAGGGCGGAATCGGAAGAAAAATATTAAATCCTGATGAGGGACTGTCACAGCAAACGGGAGAGCAATTATTACCAAGAGATTTACCGTATAATCGAAGCAGCTTTTTGGAGCGGGATGGCACATGCACGGTTCACCTTAAGGGATTTCGAAGACACTGTAATCAGGAAGCCCGAGTGCTCCTCTGTACGGTATGTTGGCAACAGAAAGAAATTGCCTTATAATTAGATATCCGCCAATGAAGAAAGAGGCAAAAGCGTGCTGTGAGGAGGATAGGTGGAGAAGAGACCAAGGCCGAACCAAGACTATGTCAGGGAGGAGGAAACTGAGGAAACCAGGACAAAAATGCTGTAGGTTTAAAGTGCATTTATGTGGTAGGATACTTGTATTGCTAAAACATATTTAACATAATCATAGTTAACAATGCATTGTGTAACTTTTATGGTGGAATTCTTACATTTAATACAGTTACAGATGTTTTTTTTTTTTTAATTGCTTATAAGTTCAACGAAAAACATGACTTCATACTGTAAACAGGGTAACATCTTCACAGATCTGACCTGTAACGTGGCCTGGTGGCGTTACTTGCCTGTTACCGTGGAAATGGATATGGTTAATGTCATAGTGTAGAACATAACGGGCAAAGCAGTAACATCTTCATCAAGACAAGCTGGTAGCGGACCCTCCACCAAAAAAGTTACACAGTGCACCTGAAAATCTTGCCTTTTTTTTCCCCACAGATTTGTAATTTTTATGAAGTTTATAATTTCACTTCTTGACATGGACAGCAGATATGACATACCATCCATCCATCCATCCATCCATTTTCTTCTGCTTATCTGGAGCCGGGTTGCAGGGGCAACAGTCTAAGCAGGGACTCCCAGACTTCCTTCACCCCTCCTCTGTGTGACTGACCTCCTCACCCTATCTCTAAGGGTGCGCCCAGCCACTCTGCGGAGGAAACTCATTTCTGCCGCTTGTATCCGCGATCTTGTCCTTTTTGTCATTACCCAGAGATCATAACCATAGGTGAGGGGAGGAACGTAGATTGACCGGTAAATTGAGAGCTTTGCCTTTTGGCTCAGATCCCTCTTTACCACAATGGTCCTGTACAGCAACCGCATCACTGCCGACGCTGCACGGATCCGCCTGTCAATCTCACGCTCCATCCTCCCCTCACTTGTGAACAAGACCCCGAGATACTTGAGCTCTTCCACTTGAGGCAAGGACTCCCCACCCACCCAGAGAGGCCAAGCCACCTTTTTCTGGTCAAGAACCATGGCCTCAGATTTGGAGAAGCTGATCCTCATCCCAGCCGCTTCACACGCTGCAAACCGCCCCAGTGCACATTGGAGGTCCCGGTTTGATGAAGCCATCAGGACAACGTCATCTGCAAACAGCAGAGGTGAGATCCTGTGGTTCCCAAACCGGATCCCCTCCGGCCCCTGACTGCACCTAGAAATTCTGTCCATAAATACAATGAACAGAACCGGTGACAAAGGGCAGCCCTGGCAGAGTCCAACATGCACCGGAAACAGGTCCGACTTACTGCCGGCAATGCGAACACAGCTCCTGCTCTGGTCATACAGGGACCAAACAGCCCTTAGCAAAGAGCCCTAAACCCCGTACTCCCAGAGCACTCCCCACAGGACCCCACGAGGGACACGGTCAAATGCCTTCTCCAGATCCACAAAGCACATGTGGACTGGTATAGACCTGGTCCAGTGTTCTGTGGCTGGGACGAAAACCACACTGCTCCTCCTGAATCCGAGGTTCGACCACTGGTCGGATTCTCCTCTCCATTCAGCCAGAATGATGCATGAGTCCGCCTCCGTGTCTACAGCCTCTGCTTCCTCCTCAGAAGACGTGACGGTGGGATTGAGAAGATCCTCATAGTATTCCTTCCACCGTCCGACAACATCCCCAGTCAAGGTCAACAGCTCTCCACTTGCACCGTAAACAGTGTTGGTGAAGAACTGCTTCCCCCTCCTAAGGCGACGGTTTTCCAGAATTTCTTTGAGGCCATCCTATTGTCCTTCTCCATGGCCTCTCGAACTTCTCCCAACCCCAAGTTTTTGCCTCTGCAACCACCTGGGCTGCAGCACGCTTAGCCCGCCGGTACCTGTCAGTTGCCTCAGGAGTCCCATGAGCCAACAACCTTATGATCACAGTAGAACAATGGAGTCCCCGGGCGGTGCACTGTTCAGTACCCCTTCCAGAGACTCCTAAAAGGCTGGGTACTCTGCACTGCTGTTCGGCCCGTAGGCCGACACCTACGGGCCAACCTCAAGACGCAGGGATGCAACCCTCTTGTTCACTGGGAGGAGGGCAATGAGCACTTACCTAGCAACTGTAATGTTATCAAGGGCCAAAACATTGCTAAATGCTCAGTAATTATCATTTATTTGGATTAGTTTAATCCTAACATCTTTATTTTTAAAAGGAAGCATTCTGTTTTAAGTATTTTTGTACTTTTTATTTACAATAGATGAGATTACCCAGATAGATTATATACGCAGATTTTAACTCTTTTATTTATGTTTATTTTATTATCTGTGAGAAAAATAGGATTCTTTTTTTTTTCTTATCATGATGGTTTCAAAATCTAAAAAAAGTAAAAGTGCTGAACCTTTTCCTTAGTATCTTGAACTCTAAATACTGTGATACTACTAGAAGAAAATAAGGCTTTCTCTTCTTAAAAGTGCACTAGCCTATGTAACATGCTCACATGAAAGAGCTCTACCTTACATTTATTAAAGAACAGGTGGTTTTATTGCTCAAAAATACCTAGAAAAACAGGCAAACTGAATATGAGCGGGGTTGACACTGCTGCTGTGAAAATGGCCTGTAGGTGGGGCTGGAGCGCAATGTTTTAATAGAGAAGAAATGGCCTCCATGCATGCTTCTCCTTTGCTTCGTCTTTGCTTTCCTTTTGCCTTGAGATGCCGACTGTGCAGGGATGGGACACGAAGATTGTCCACACGTACTAAAAATGATCCCGTGAGCAATTTCCCTCATGCCTTTTTTCTTTTTTCATGTTTGAATTGAAATAAAAAATAGAGTAATGGCAAATCCCAAAAAGCAGAGCTACAACGTCGGCAGAAATATTAAATCCAGTAAATCAAAAACTGCAAGGCTGAAATTGGGAATGGAATTTGCAATGCATTTATTATAGCCTAAATAAAGTCAAAATCTCGTCTCGTCTTCTGTTTTCGTAGATCTAATCTCGTGTCTGGTTTCATCTTCTGGATATTGTATCTCGTCCCATCCTCTGCGTAGTTCCACTACGAGCCGAAGCAGAAGGGGGAGCTCGTATGTTAGAATGAAAAATGCGATTCTCGGTTATATAGTGCTATGCCCCTGTGTGTTGAATCATTTATAACATGTAGTGGTTGCTTCTGCATGCATATAATTAACATGGCATGGATTTCTTCATCCATAACCTTGCATGTGCATTGGGCTGTATAGTAAGTAGTGCTGTGGACAACAGAGACATGGCCCAATTGTACATGTTTGCGTATAAGTTGGGGCTGTGAGTATGAGAATTGTAAATATACTGTAGTGCATGGCCAGTATTGGGAAGCAACTGTACTGAGAATACGTCTAAAGCCCTATTCGGGCGGGATTAGTTTTATGGGGTGACATGGGGTGAAGTAATAATTACCAGGGAATTTAGTCCTGTCTGAACGCGCCATGTCCGTAAACATAACGGAGTATGTCTGTGAAATTTACAGCGAGTTTCACCTTCTGTAAAACGGTCTGGGGGAATTACCATAGGGAATATTAATCCCGTGCGAATGCGACCCTCGGTAAAGATGTATGTAATATTTCGTCACATCCGTTTAAAGAAATAATTTACCGCAATTTTCAAACACGGAGGAGCTTGAAGCGCTTTGTTTTGCCGGCAAACAAAATGATCTACCGGTACTCTCAAACAAACGCACACATCGACCAATGAAAAAGACCAAGAGGTATAAATCAGTCGTCAGAGGCATGAAACTTCTGCTTGTTTTAGGTCATGTTTGCTCTGTTAGTCCTGATTATGGGCAATAATTTGCATAGTTCGCTAATATTACACATAGGCTAATCATGACGTGCACGGCAACGAATACGTGACGGCAGAGCGTAAACAAACTCCTCCCATGTCAAATGAATATTACGGACATTTCTTGTCCTGTGTGAATGGGGTCATTTATATTACAGAGGTCCTGTGATAAACCCACATTACTCTACATCCCCCTGGAAAACTAATCCCGTCAGAAAAGGGCTTTACTGTATTCAGGTACAGTTATTTATATACACAAGTGCGCAGAATTAGTGAGAAAAATACACAAAACAGCAACACAGCTCTGCTAGTGACTGAGATTTTTGTCTTCTCCAATTAGTGATAGAAAATGCTTAACAAACTGTGAAACAAATATAAAGCTGTTTTGAATCTTATGTTGCGTTTTTACTAGGGATGCAACAATATATTTTTCCCACGATGCGATACATGTCTTGATACATGGGTCACAATATTGATTTGATTTTGATATGTTTTAAGACACACACAAAAAAAACATTTTTTTTTCTGCTAATGAGTATAATATAATAACACTATGATATTAAAGGTCCCATGGCATGAAATTTTCACTTTCTGAGGTTTTTGAACGTTAATGTGAGCTCCCCTACCCTGTTTAGCCCCCCCCATGGTTAAAAGTTGCAAAATGTCTAAACTGAGCATTTGCGATCCTTTTCTGCGTTAGAAAAAAACAGAGCTCAAACGGGCAATTTTGATCAGATCGAAAAAAGAAATGCAAATGGAGTTCCACCCCCGTCTGTCTGTACTCAGCGTCTCTGTAAATCACGCCCAGAGAGTTTGGACTGCGAATGCGCTAGGCAATGCGAAATGCGTTTTTTTATTTGCCTGGAGGCACGTCCGAGTGTTTCTAGGCTCGGAAGTCCTTTATCTGAGCCTCTGGACCTTTGAACAGCAGTGGTTTAATTTTATTTTATGTGGAAATGTGTTTATTTTTCAATGGAACGCTTCAAATCTCTCCCCCTGTGCAAAAACAAGGAAATGGATCAGCTGAGAGCTGAGAGCGAGAGCGGAGAGTTTGGCCACGCCCCCACCCTCTACTATAGGCCAGCTCTTTTCTCCTCATTTGCATTCAAGCAACAACGCCCATAATGGCCTGTTCAGAGAGAGAAAAATTACTCTTTCTCATCTTATCTCTGTTTCTCATGCACTGAGTGTTGATTTTGAAGAAGGATTCATTTACAGTATTAGGGAACCATTAAGGAGCCATATAAAAGCATCAACAAGTACCATGTCATGGGATCTTTAATGAAACAATACATACATTACATTACAGTACAACTACTGTTAAGTTGTAGTTTATATGTGAAGTGTTTTAAGTCATTTGGTTCAATGATTTACAGCTCACAATTTTTATTCAGTGAAAATAAGAACAGAGCTTTCTCAGGCTATTTTATATTTTATAATGTAGTCTACTCTTGATATAGACTGCTAGGGGAGTTAAAGGGATATGCCACCCCCAGGTCAAACTTGGGCATCTCCCCACAGTCCAGAGACTAAAATAAGTGGTGGAAAGCGTTTTCTGGTGACGCAGCCATTGTCCAGGTCTGTCAGCACTGACCGCAGCGGTATCTGCAGCTCCTCCGCGTTAGACTGGAGTCGCTGCGTAACAGGGGAACTCCCTTCCTGGTGCGTAACTGGGATTCCCCTGTCAGCGTGGTGTGTGCTTCGGCTGTGTTTTTCCGCACTGAAAAATAGTTCCCACCCAAAATGACCAAGTCAAGCTCTCCGTGTTGATTTGCACATTTATTTGCACTCGATATGAATGCGCACTACACAGAAAGTAATTGGAAACGCATCGAGCAAATTAATTCCTTTTGGCCGAAATCTTTCTCTGGCGACGTTAGACTCCAGTCTAATGCGGAGTAGCTGCAGATACCGCGGCGGTCAGTGCTGACAGACTCGGAGAATGGCTGGGTTACCAGAAAAACGCTTTCCACCACTTATTTTAGTCTCTGGACTGTGGGGAGATGCCCAAGTTTGACCTGGGGGTGGCATATCCCTTTAAACTATCAGACTTTTCCTTCTTTCATGATGATTTGATGATTTCCTTTCCTCCTGAGTCCTCTCACTGTGTTCACACTCTTGTGTTCGCTGTGCTCTGCCTCCTCCAGCAGCGACAGACAGAAGCTCCTCCCACACTGCCCTGCTACAGTCTGTGCTCTCCCATCCTCTTTCTGCACAAACTATATTACATAGAAAAGTCTCAACAGTTTTCTGAGAAAAACTTACGTATGAGGTACAGTCTGAGAAAAAGATCACGTATATCGTGTGTTCTGCGTATTTGATTAAAGGCCATGTAAAGCCAAAAGCGATTCTAAAGCATTTCACAGTTAATATCTCTGTCATTCCCGTAACCCGAATTTCGTCGTAAGTCGGAGGACCCCCTGTACATTGAATATTGTTGCTTCCCTAATTTTTAAACTATAATTTAAAAGGTGTAACCACCGATGGAAGGTCCGTCAAATGCTTTTCTCCATGGAGATGTTATTGCTTTGTCTGGAATGTTTCACAGAGTGGGATTAAACCTTTCTGTCCTCATGAAGACCAAACCAGACCAAGTTACAGAAGTTACATATCAGAGCTATGAAGAGGCAACCCCGCTCACAGCCTGTTTTTGTAGGTAGTTTTGAGCTATAAAACTATCTGTAACTCAATAAATGTAAGGTAGAGCTATTTAATGTCATACTATGGAACATTCTAAGCAGAGCGATGACATATCCATAGAAAGGAGCAGGTGATGGATCCTCCACGAGAAAAGTTACACAGTGCAGCTTTACAGACCCTCCAGGAATTCGCGATGTTGCGATTTGCAACTTCAACGCAACTTCAGCCAATCCCCGTGAATTCAGGGCGCTGTTGCAATTTTGACCAATCACTGCAACTTTCCCGCAATTTTTACTAATTTTGACCAATCATCGGCGACTTATTGAACGCCGCCCAACTTCCTTCTGTGTAGGAGACATAACTGAGATGAGGTGCACGGTGCGTTTGTGTGTGTGTGTGCGGCAGAGGCGGTGGGTCACGTGAGTGTGGGTGTGTGCACGTACGGAAGTGTGTGCGTGTAAAAGTGCGCGCTCACCTGTCACACAGAGGAGAGAGTCAGGGTTGGGGTGTAGCCGTATTTTTTGTTGACCGCAAACCATTTATTCATCTTTCACGTTAATCTGTTCATCCTGCTGGTTTTCATGAGTTCCATTTCATCCTGCTGCGCTGTCATAGCTGTGTGCGCTCTTCTTGTAATAAATGCACAAAACGCATATCTGGATCTCAGCGTATCTGTCACCAAAGCCTCCTCTTTGCGCGTCACAAATCTGCGAGCCATAGGACCCAACCTCATATTCTCGGCGGCTAAAAGGTTTGAGTTTGGAAGCCACAACATTCTGCTTTACTTCCGTGTGACAAAACAAAACTGCGGCCGTGTCCCAGTTCCCAGAGCGCACAGCTCGGAGCGCGACTCGAAGGGGGCTCAGACTGCAGTCAAGGAGGTGCACACTTGCTCAGCCCCGACTGCAGTCCGCGGACCGCTTAACGACTGCGGTCTTCGGACCGCGTGTTAACTGCGCATGGGACAAAAAAGAAGTGGGACAGCAGTCGTCGCGCCGGTGTTCTGTCGAAATGTGTGACGCACATGCCCTTCGGGCCACGCTCCGAGCCGCGCGCTCTGGGAATTGAGACACGACTTCTAATGGCAAAGAAACATGTCTGCGGCGCCATTTGCCCACAAAAATAACAGCAAAAGACCGCGCGAAACAGTTCCCCTCCTAGTAGTCATTTATTTTCGATGTTGGTAAGGTTGTTTTAGGACCATATCTGTGATCTCTGTGTCTTTGTATTATTCTTTGTCAGTAATAACTCAGTATTCAAAATATTACTCAATTTTAATTACAATCGCAACTATTTATCGCAACTTTCACTTCCTCCCGCAACAAAATCGCAACAAAAACCTTAAAAGCACCGCAACTTTCATCACAACTTTTTGGAAAAGCTCCCGCAAATTCAGGCATTTTAGCCCGAAACAATCACAAAAAATGCCCGCGAATTCCTGGGGGGTCTGGCTTTATATGCTCTGCTTGAAAGTATTCTGAATACTGAGAACACAGCACTCTGATTGGGCCATGTATCAAAATATGTTACAAAATGCAGGTATTTAGTATTTTGTAAATAAATAAATTTTCTTCCCATCACGGTGCATGGGTTTCTTCAGTGAATCATTTAAAAAGCTACAGTTTACTCACTGTATTGGTAGGTCGGAAGATTAGAAATTGCAGTTTCAATGGACGTAATAAGAAAATCATTGTTTTCTCCACAAACATCAAAGTATCCACTTTTATTCTGCATAAAAACTACAAACTGTATTATAGATCTGTACAAACGTTCTGATTATTGTATTAGTTTGGGTTTGGGTGTTCTGGATGTGTTTAAAATGTGAAATTTGAAAAGAAACCTAATATTTAAACACATATTTAATCACAAAGCTGGTCAGAAAAGTTGGAATTTTTATTTTATTTATTTTTTTGCCCAAATTGTGCAGCACTATTATTGGTCAGGCCCGTGTTAAAATCTGGTAACGTTTTGTGAAATCCCTCTCAGAAAGTTATTTTCAGAGGTATTTGCTTATATAACTACGTACATATTGAGTTAAGTACAGTAGAACTTGGTGACGTTATGAAGATATTTGGCAATTTCTTTATGGTGTACTTTATGCCTGACCCAAACCTGGATAAAGAAAACATGCTTTGTCCTGAATTCTGACCATGTTCTAAAATCGAAATGCAAATGAGTCCATGGTTCAGGGCCATTCTTTGCTTGTTATGTTCTGCTTGAAAACATCTGACAGGCTAAAACACCTATTATTATGTAACTTTGACACTTTAAGAGCTGTTTACTTCTGAACTTCTGGGCTGGTATAAAATCTAAAAGCTAAAAATATGATATAGTAATAAAACAGCGTCAAAAGTGCACTGCACAACTTTTCTGGTGGAGAGTGTGCTACCTGCTTGTGTCCATGGAGACCTTATTGTTGTTGTCGTTGTTGTTGTATTGTTACTTGATATACAATAGGCTACGTAAAGACTGATATAAACGAAATGTAGAATGGTAGGTCAGTATGAATTTTAAAAGATGCGGATTTTGTAAATACTTGTAATTATTTTAAAATGTGTGCCTTGTGTGGTATTTTGCATTGAACATGACAGTGTGTTTATCTGTGTTCCTGTGTGAAGGTGTGGGAATGTGTCAGTGTGAATGTTTCTTATTGTTGATTGAGATTTTTACTGTAATTTTTAATGTAATAAGGACTGCAGATGGAAACTAGCTATGTAGCTATAATCTGGTGCAGATCATCTTTGTTTTTTGAGCTTAAAGCCCCAGTGTGTAGGATTCGTGGCGCATAGGTGGATGGTGCTATTGCACTTTCTGTTTTAGCTACGGCAGACCTCGAGGGTCACCCGGGCGCGCCGTAACGCGGACAGCTCTCGTACCCGCGCACGAGCCGCGCGCCGCTACTGTATAAATAAAACGCGGTCCCGTTTTTTTTTTCTTTTTTTTTCTTTTCTCATGAAAACACACATTCCCGATCATGTACCATGACACTCTACACATCAAATGAAACCTTACAGTCTCCTCTTTTTGACTATGCAATTCATTTCCCTGCACAACAATCACTCCCCGAGCACATGGGGCTTTTATACGAAAAAGCACAAAACGAGGTTAGCTTACCTTAGAATGCTTTGCACAGGTCAAACTCTGTATTTCACCATAAACTTGCTCTCAATTTGTCCGTAAGGATCCAGCGAATAAAATCCAGTAAAACAATTTAGTCCAAAACACGTGTTAGATCCATTACGACGTCTGATCCGGCAGCATGCTTGTGTTGTTTACCCAAAACCACGAGCCTTGCCGAAGGCGAAGGCGGAGCCCAAATGTCCTTTTGCGGCTCTCGTATTCAAAATGGCTGCCTCTGCATGGGGAAGATCCCCCTTTTATGTGACTATATCCAGATAATAAAACAAGTAGTTTTACTCACCCATAGCAGTTTGGTGTCAATTGGAGCAGTATCGCAGAACTTATGTTGAGCCGTTCTGTTCTACTAATGATCCCGTATCCGTTAGCGTGAGTGCTCGGGGCATTACTTTGCGCTCTCCAAATAACACAAACTTTAGCACTTTTCAAATCACAGAAGATCGCTGTGTCAGGGTAGACTTAGTAGATTCCAAAACGGCCTGAAACCCGATATCGCAACAGAAAAGTAAAGTTCAGAGCGGTGTTAGCTTCTTTCGGACTAGCGGTGTTTACAAAACAGCTGAGTTCACGCATGCGCACTGTCCTCTCTGATGACGTCATCAAATTAAACTATAGCTGCATATCGGGTTTGTATGTAATGCCCTAGTATCGGTCATTACATACAATAATGACCGATACTAGGGCAGAGACTGAAAGAAAAATGTATGTGTGTATGGACAAACAGACCCAAATAACTGTCATTTATCATTTCATAACTACAAAACACCTGTAAAAATGTTTAAGTAAATAAGTTGAATCCTTGTGTGCTAACTGGGCTAACATAGACCACCAAACTGACACAATTTTATAGACAAAAATGGGATATTGGCTGAACCGATATCTTGGAAATGATACCTGCCACGTGATTGTCGTGATGGAAATGTGACTGCGCTGCCTGGAATATTCCACGTTATGGCATTTGACTTACCTGTCTCCATGGAGACCATCAGGGTTATGCCACACGACCAAGTTTCGGGTCATATTTGTGGAGAAAGTGTTTTTTTCTAGATATTTCTGAGCAATAAAACACGTATAGTTCATTTCCAAATAACATTTCTATTGAGACAAGAAGATAACAGACCCTCCCACTAGAAAAGTTACACAGTGCACTTTAAAATGAGGAATCTGGAACACTTTTTGTAAACCTGCCACCACTGTTTGTGTCTCCAATGCATGACACAAACAGAAATCTCTAGTATGGCTTCTGATTTGACTCTGGGAGTATTCTGTTTTTTTTTTTTTGTTCTTGTTTTTTATCTTTTATTATTACAAGGTACATAATAATACATACTTTAGGTACATAATAATACCTACTTTAGGTACATAATAATACATACTTTAGGTACATAATAATACATACTTTAGGTACATAATAATACATACTTTAGGTACATAATAATACAGATTCATTCTTCCGGCGCTAGCGCGAGCTAGCTGCCCGTCACAACGCTCATGCTTATTATTATTTATCTTAATTTTTGATGCATGCTCTTTTTTTCCAACTGTTTCTGAAACTTGCGTTGTGACACTGCAATTTCCCCATTGTGGGACAAATAAAGGATTATCTTATCTTATCTTATCTTATATTTTAACACCACAATAACATTCGTAAAGCACTCAGAAGACACATCGGGGGATATGGGCACAGGAATAAACACCACTGGGCACAAGGGCTAAGAGAAACAGGGGAAATGTAGAGGACCAAAGGGTGAAGAGAGCAAAGGCGATGCAGTGTCCAGGGAAGGTCCAGACGACAGGGTCCAGGGGGGACAGGATGTATGTAGCGGTGGGAGACTCAATGCCAGCCACCGAGCGAGAAGGTCCAGTGGTCGGGTCCAGAACCGCGACAGGACACCGCGCGGCCAGATGGAGGAGGTCCTCAGGCGCCTTACCACGTACCGGACAGTCACAGCCGTACCTGTCAGGGTGTGTTGTGTGCAACCTGGTGCAGGTGTAAATGATCCTGTGTTCAACTTAAAGGAAAAGTAACGTTTTTTTTTTACAATCTGAGCCTTATTTCGGTAATAAAACAAGTTGTTTTACTCACCCATAGCACTTTGGTGTCATATGGAGCACTTCCAGAGATGTTTTAGATTAGCGTTAGCCTAGCGCGACTTCTAGCCATAGCTCGGGGCATATAATATATTCCACGAGCATGTAATATGCCCCATCCAAATAACACAAAATTTAGCACTTTTCAAATCATAGAAGCCCGATGTCTTAGTCTACGATTTCGTTTGAAGCAAAAGTGGTCTGTAATCCGAGATTTATCCATAGTTTACAGCTTTGCGTTTCATGTTTGGGTCCCGGGAGCTGAGAGCACAGTCCACACATGTGCACTGGCCTCCTCATCTACTCCAAACTATGGATAAATCTCGGATTACAGGCCACTTTTGACCACACGAAATCGTAGACTAAGACATCGGGCTTCTATGATTTGAAAAGTGCTAAAGTTTGTGTTATTTGGAAACCGCAAATAAGTGCCCCGAGAACTCACATGATGGAGATCGCAAATCTAAAACATCTCCAGAAATGCTCCATATGACACCAAAGTGCTATGGGTGAGTAAAACAACTTGTTTTTTTTTACCGAAATAAGGCTCAGATTGTAAAAAACGTTACTTTTCCTTTAAAGTCAAAATGACTGACTTGGGGTGAGGTGTACCAATCATATACGTGAGTCCAGATGGAGGTAGTGTGGGAAATTCAGTATCCTGAATGCACAGTACGTCCCAGGTAGTGTCGTTAATGGTGCACTATGTAACATTTCTGGTGTCTGCCACCTGCTCGTCTCCATGGAGATGTTTTTGCTTTGCCTCGAATGTGTAACTGTAGAATTAAACGTGCCTACCTGGAATTTATTCAGTTGTCTTGAGCAATAAAAACAATTAGAGAGACAATTTAAGAATTTGCTTGGAAAAACATGCATTCTTTCTGTGAGCGGGGTTGCCTCTCCACAGATCTGATCTCAGCCTGTTGGCATCACCTGCGTGTCTCCATGAAGATACATAAAGGACCCATATTACACTATTTTCTGATCTACTATATGTTTAATGTTGTTTCCTAATGAAAAACACAAACCCGTTCTTCTGATCATTTTGAGCTTTGGAGATGTAGACAGCAGACCCAGTAACGCAGGGGTTCATAGACATGTGAATG
The DNA here is from genome assembly GCA_036785185.1 of Paratrypauchen microcephalus. Taxonomy (NCBI): domain Eukaryota; kingdom Metazoa; phylum Chordata; class Actinopteri; order Gobiiformes; family Gobiidae; genus Paratrypauchen; species Paratrypauchen microcephalus. Next base: position 2,166,493 of record JAVJIX010000104.1, on the reverse strand, counting down.
AAACAAAACACAAACAGGTCTGTAACATGGCTAAAAGCTCACAAGAGTCAAATGTGTGTAATATGGGCCCATTATTACCATACTCTGGAACATTCATTTTTTATGAAGAGAAGATCGTGGCAGACCCTACCCCAGAAAAGTTACATAGTACGTCTTTAGATATGAAAGTAGCATGAAAGTAAAGTCCATTCAAAATACTATATCCAGACCCTCCAGGAATTCGCGATGTTGCGATTTGCAACTTCAACGCAACTTCAGCCAATCCCCGTGAATTCAGGGCGGTGTTGCAATTTTGACCAATCACCGCAACTTTCCTGCAATTTTTACTAACCGACCAACGCCGACCAACTTCTTTCTGCCTTAGTTCCGTGTGACAAAACGAAACTGCGGCCGTGTCCCCAGTTCGGAGCGCGGCCCGAAGGGGGCTCAGACTGCAGTCAAGGAGGTGCACACTTGCTCAGCCCCGACTGCAGTCCGCGGACCGCGTGTTAACTGTGCATGGGTCAAAAAAGAAGTGGGACAGCAGTCGTCACGCCGGTGTTCTGTCGAAATGTGTGACGCACATGCCCTTCGGGCCACGCTCCGAGCCGCGCGCTCTGGGAATTGGGACACGGCTTCTAATGGTAAAGAAACATGTCTGCGGCGCCATTTGCCCACAAAAATAACAGCAAAAGACCGAAACAGTTCCCCTCCTAGTAGTAATTTATTTTCGATGTTGGTAAGGTTGTTTTAGGACCATATCTGTGATCTCTGTGTCTTTGTATTATTCTTTGTCAGTTATAACTCAGTATTCAAAATATTACTCAATTTTAATTACAAAAAGGGAAAATCACAACTATTTATCGCAACTTTCACTTCCTCCTGCAACAAAATTGCAACAAAAACCTTAAAAGCACCGCAACTTTCATCGCAACTTTTTGGAAAAGCTCACGCAAATTCAGGCATTTTAGCCCGAAACAATCACAAAAAATGCCCGCAAAATCCTGGGGTGTGTGTATATCACCTGATCAGCTTCAATGTCAATACCTCCCCATTCTCTCCATCTTTCCACTCCTATATTTTTATCACCATCTTTTTGTTCAGTTTTCTGTGCTCTCTCTATCTCTATCTACCGCTAATCTTGATGACCTATCCTTCTCCTTGCAGCCGGAGTTTCTGAACACCACACATTTAGCATGAGTTTACACCAGGGCATCACCTGTCTGAACAACTGGCGGAGATGTGTGAGAAAAAGTGAGGCAGGCTTTGAGGCATCTAACAGATTATTGTCAACACTTATGCATCCATCCACACACATCCTCCGGGAGAAATTAAGACTTTATTTATTCGCACAAGCACTCAGAAGTTGCTCAGAACATATTTGGTGTAATCTAGAATGGTCTAAAGATGGACAAAAACGGGGATGACTCAAAAGTAATGCGTAAAATAGAATCAAGACTGTCAGAAAATGCTAAAATGCAGTGATTTCATGCTGGGGGCGTGCTTCATCTTCATCTGTCTGTGGTGGAATCTTCAGTAGTTGCCATGGTGACACAATGCACACATTAGCCGAATGCATTGCAAGATTGAGACTTAGGCTACGTTTATACGGCGACGATCAAAACAGAAGACGCAAAAGTGGCGTCTCGTCTTCAATTTTTTATCCGCGTTTATACGAAGACGCAAAAGTGGACGCAAAAGCCAGCGAAGGGAGGCGCTGGACTGAAAAAAACAAACAAAAAAAAAACATCACAACAGCATCAAGTTACATTTCTAACCACGACTGTACCGGAAAAGAGAAAGGTAAAACTTCAAAATAAAATGTTCTAGTTGCGTTTTAAATGAGTTGTTAAGTTCCGCTCCAAACATTTCAGTGACTTGTACTTTTGTTGACATGTTTTTGAATATTGTCCTGAAAATAGTGACATTACAGGAGGATTACAGTGAATTAGAAAATATAAAATCACTTTTACATTTGAAGTGCCTCATGTGGAAGTCGCTTGTCTTGGCGTCTGTGGCTGTGAGAGTGTGAGAAAGACTTGTACGCCGTAGACGTGTGTGAGTGCGATTTATACAATTGTTGAAATGACTCTTGTATGTTGACTAGAACATCCGCGGTATCGAGGTATGCCGCATCTATGTGACGTAAACGCGTACCGACGTGAGCAGATCTGACCAGTTTTGCGTCTTGGGCAGTTTACACGGAGACGCTACAGCGGAGCGTATTTAACTTTTCCACTCTGGAGGGTGGTTTCAGATTTTTGCGTTTTTAGGCCCCAAAAACGCCGTCACCGTGTAAACGAAAGGCACTTCCAATCAAATATTTTGTCGTTTTTACCCGTAAGCGTTCTCATGTAAACAGGCCCTTACAAAACTGAAAAAAATAAAATAATAATAATTTATAAAACACATTTTCAGCAGCCTGTGTTCATGGTCCCATTCAGGTGTTTCATTTTCAACACTAATGGGCGACTAACTGAAAAACAGTTGGCTAATGCTAACGAGCTTCTGAGGGTCATGTTACAGTGGCTTGCGAAACTATTTGGCTCCCTTGAACTTTGTGACCTTTTGCCACATTTCAGGCTTCAAACATAAAGATATAAAACTGTAATTTTTTGTGAAGAATCAACAACAAGTAGGACACAATCATGAAGTGGAACACACTTTATTGGATATTTTTAACTTTTTTAACAAATAAAAAATGAAAAATTGGGTGTGCAAAATCATTCAGCCCCATTGAGTTAATACTTTGTAGCGCCACCTTTTGCTGCGATTACAGCTGCAAGTCGCTTGGGGTATGTCTCTATCAGTTTTGCACATCGAGAAACTGATATTTTTGCCCATTCCTCCTTGCAAAACAGCTCGAGCTCAGTGAGGTTGGATGGAGAGCGTTTGTGAACAGCAGTTTTCAGTTCTTTCCACAGATTCTCAATTGGATTGAGGTCTGGACTTTGACTTGGCCATTCTAACACCTTGATATGTTTTTTGGTGAACCATTCCATTGTAGCTTTTGCTTTATGTTTTGGATCATTGTCTTGTTGGAAGACAAATCTCCGTCCCAGTCTCAGGTCTTTTGCGGACTCCATCAGGTTTTCTTCCAGAATGGTCCTGTATTTGGCTCCATCCATCTTCCCATCAATTTTAACCATCTTCCCTGTTCCTGCTGAAGAAAAGCAGGCCCAAACCATGATGCTGCCACCACCATGTTTGACAGTGGGGATGGTGTGTTGAGGGTGATGAGCTGTGCTGCTTTTACGCCAAACATAACGTCTTGCATTGTTGCCAAAAAGTTCGATTTTGGTCTCATCTGACCAGAGCACCTTCTTCCACATGTTTGGTGTGTCTCCCAGGTGGCTTGTGGCAAACTTTAAACGACACTTTTTATGGATATCTTTAAGAAATGGCTTCCTTCTTGCCACTCTTCCATAAAGGCCAGATTTGTGCAGTATACGACTGATTGTTGTCCTATGGACAGATTCTCCCACCTCAGCTGTAGACCTCTGCAGTTCATCCAGAGTGATCATGGGCCTCTTGGCTGCATCTCTGATCAGTCTTCTCCTTGTATGAGCTGAAAGTTTAGGGGGACGGCCAGATCTTGGTAGATTTGCAGTGGTCTGATACTCCTTCCATTTCAATATTATTGCTTGCACAGTGCTCCTTGGGATGTTTAAAGCTTGGGAAATCTTTTTGTATCCAAATCCAGCTTTAAACTTCTCCACAACAGTATCTCGGACCTGCCTGGTGTGTTCCTTGTTCTTCATGATGCTCTCTGCACTTTAAACAGACCTCTGAGACTATCACAGTGCAGGTGCATTTATACAGAGACTTGATTACACACAGGTGGATTCCATTTATCATCGTTAGTCATTTATGTCAACATTGAATCATTCAGAGATCCTCACTGAACTTCTGGACAGAGTTTGCTGCACTGAAAGTAAAGGGGCTGAATGATTTTGCACGCCCAATTTTTCGTTTTTTATTTGTTAAAAAAGTTTAAAATATCCAATAAAGTGTGTTCCACTTCATGATTGTGTCCCACTTGTTGTTGATTCTTCACAAGAAATTACAGTTTTATATCTTTATGTTTGAAGCCTGAAATGTGGCAAAAGGTCACAAAGTTCAAGGGAGCCAAATAGTTTCGCAAGCCACTGTATTTGAGGACTTGTTTAGCAATACGATCGGCTCATCTGTTGTACTTCCAACTAAATGATTTCTTTATGGTCAGATAAACAAACTTCAGATTAGCGTAATTTGAGATCTTCAGACAGAGCAGTGCCTTCAGTTAACGTGAGGTCAGTTTAGCCCTGCATAGGTTTGGTTTGGCCCACATTTAGTCCAGGTTTGTTCCAGTGTAGACACAGTCGACATGTTGTTGCTTCGCCTTTAATTTTTCACATTACGGCATTAAATCTATCACCATGAGCACAAGCAGATGACACCGCACGGCCTAGTTACAGGTCAGACCTATGGAGAGGCAAGCCTGCTTACAGTAAAGATGCATGTTTCTGACGGTATAAAGATGTGTAAATGCAAGATAGGTACGTATAATACCATTCTGTGATTAACACCTCTATGGAGACCAGCAGCTTGGGCTGATCTCCACCAGAAAAGTCCACCTTTAAATTAGGGATGCACCGATATTGGAAAAAAAATCAGTTTCCAAATACTGGTTCAGCTGCTATCCTGGTTGGACTTACTGTATACACTGATGGAATAAGACTAGTTACTGGACGTAGTTGGCCCAGAAATGTTCATAATGTGTGATTTTTTTTTAACACAAAGTTGTTCTACAGTTATTTCAGGGATAAGTAACAGTTACTTAAAGGAAAAGTAACATTTTTTTTACAATCTGAGCCTTCTTTCGGCAATAAAACAAGTAGTTTTACTCACCCATAGCAGTTTGGTGTCATTTTGAGCAGTTTCGTAGAAGTTATGTTGTAGTGCTCGGGGCATTACTTTGCGGTCTCCAAATAACACAAACTTTAGCACTTTTGAAATCATAGAAGCCCGATATCTTAATCTACGATTTCGTTTGGTCAAAAGTGGCCTGTAATCCGAGATTTAGCCATATTTTCGAGTAGATGAGGAGGCCAGTGCGCATGTGTGGACTGTGCTCTCAGCTCCCGGGACCCAAACATGAAACGCAAAGCTGTAAACTATGGATAAATCTCGGATTACAGGCCACTTTTGCTTCAAACGAAATTGTAGACTAAGATATCGAGCTTCTATGATTTGAAAAGTGCTAAAGTTTGTGTTATTTGGAGCCCGCACGGGGCATATTACATGCTCGGGGAATGCCCCGAGCTATGGCTATAAGTCGCGCTAGGCTAACGGCGTTAGCCTAACGCTAATCTAAAACATCTCTGGAAGTCCATATGACTCCATATGACACCAAAGTGCTATGGGTGAGTAAAACAACTTGTTTTATTACCGAAATAAGGCTCAGATTGTAAAAAGCGTTACTTTTCCTTTAATGGAAAATGCTGTTTTCAGTCTCTGCACTGGTATCCGTTGATATCGGGTATTGGCAGATACATAAAGCTATAGTATCAGGATCGGTATCAGAACTGGATCTGTGCATTTCTACTTAAAGTGAATCAAAATCAGTCTTGCAAACACTAAACATTCCTATCACTAATTTGAAACGTAATTAGCGCTACTATTCCTGATCATGCGTGACTAAAATATTCATACCCAAACTCGTGACTTGAATCTGCAGTTTTGTTGATCAAAGGGCACTCTCGGTCAAACCCGTTTGTGGCCCATAAAAGGCCATATTAACGTATAAATAATGCATTCTTATTCCAGTATTGTGGGCTCGCTGTGAGGTAGGAGCTGCTCTGGGTGACTGCTGCTCTGTGGAAGGCTCTGCCGCTAAAACACTTGCAGATCGTCACGCTCCATGAATCAACAACTGTAAATGAGTCAGTGTCACACCAGCTGACGGCCAGATCTATGTGCTTTTTCCGCGCGAGATTAAAAGTGCACTTGTACATGTCTTGGGTGAAAGAAATTACAATTCCATACGACATGCTCTGGTACATGCTGGATGTACAGTGTGACAAATACAGAGGTTTTGTTGCAGATGTATTTGGTAGCCTGTTTGTTCGGCAGTGGGAATATTTGTACGCATTTTTTTCCTTTTAGCTCGGGGTTGTGTCATCTAGGGTTGTCAAAAGTGTCTCAAATCAAACACTAATCAATATTAAAACTAGTATGGGAGGTAAATGCTCATTTGAGAAGGTATTGGCACCTAAAATGCCACATTCGCGGAACAGAAATAAATGTTTACTAAGTAACTTTAGAATGATCTTGAGCTGAGCACATAGACACACATGGAGCACTATGAAACCTGAGGATGAGACAGATATAAGACCACATGGAAATATAAAGGAAAGTACTACCATTTAATGATGAAAATTATATTCTATTGTCTTATCAGTGTGGTATTGGAATTGGTATTGAGTAGGGATGCAAATTATCGATTAATTCATTAATCTATAGTTGATTGACCTTAACGATCGATTAACAATTAACTGATAAGCGGCGTTTTTCACCTGAATTTGAGTGTTTCAATAGGGTCTTTAAGAATATAAGCTATAGTAACATAACACTGAGTCATAAATATATCATAGTATTATTATATTGTATATTCCTCAATTAATTATTCCTTAGTAAAAAGCAGACAAATGTATTGATGCTGAATAACAAAATACAGTAATCCCTCGCTCTATCGCGGTTCGCAGATTTTTTTATTTTTTCTAATTTTTTTTTTGTAGTGTATGGTGTAACATTGTGTTCTGTCCTGATTGGCTAAGAGACTAGACCAGGACTAAACGTGGACTAAACCAGAACTAAACCAGGTCTAAACGTGGACTGGACCTGGACTAAACCAGGACTCGACCAGGTCTAGACCTGGACTAAACCAGGATTAAACCGCCACGTGCCGCTGCTGGTTTTGTGCGCACAAAACTCGGAGCCCAAGCCACAAACCAGCCGCACGAAACCAGCAGCGGCACGTCCGGGCGCCGCGGTTCGATCTCGCCTCACGCGTACACCGGGGCTGCTGAGCAGTGCCGTTGGCGCCTGCGGCCGGCTGTGAGTCGAGCTTGGCGCAGCGCGGTGCACGGTTGCCTTGTTTCGTGACCACGCGGGTGCGCGTGTCCGCGATTAATTACAATTAATGCATTTTGTTCGACCAACGTCTTAATCGACAATTAATCGTTAATTGATTAATTGTTGACATCCCTAATATTGAGTATCGAGTCTGTTCCTGAGTATTGAGTTAAAAAATGTAGTATTGTGACAGCACTAGTTGGTCACACCTCACTGAAGTTTTTGTGACCCTAATAGGGGTTTTATAGGACTGTATGTAGCCGGCTCATACTGTTGTGACAAGGTGCTTTACATGACAATGACAACTACAACTACAAACTACAATGACAATTAAACCTGGAAAAAACATATGACTCTAAACACTTTAAAAACTGCTGCTAAGAAATTACTCTTGTTTCACTTTTTCTTTTTAATCTTTATTTTTCAATGCACATTTTACTACATCTGTAAATACGTATTTATTTATTCTTTGCGCTGCTCTTAGATTTTTGTTGTTTGTTGTTTCGTACTGTCTTTTTTGCACTGATTGGCCAGGGAGAAACGGAACTTTGATTCACTGTATGTCGAACACATATGGCAGAATTGACAATAAAGTCGACTTTGACTTTGATTTGACTTTGGATTGCCAGTTCCAAAACCTACAGATGGACATGTATTTCTCATTCTCAGTGTATGGACAGGTCATGTCTTATGTGAACTCAGAACCTCCAGAATTCCCTCGCTGAGCTGCAGAGGCTGCACTAGCACTGATTCATGACTCGCTGTAGGTGCTGGGGTTTAGGTAGTGACCGTTCAGATCAGACAGAGGCATTTTAGGTTTAAACCAGCTGGATTTCAGCATTGAAATTGGCCACTCATTCTGCTGATTGGAAAATCATTCTGAGAAGCAAAACTCCAAATTATAACATAGACAAATAGATTATCCTGCTCAATGTTTATGTGATAAAGAATAAATCAGCATTAGAATTGTCAGTAAAAACTATATTTGATTTGAACATATTTCATGTCTTACACATAGTTCCCTTAATAATCACTGTAGCGTAGACATTGCACTTAATTATTTGTACAATATGAGGATGCTCTTAAAAATAAACCCACATTTGGCACAGTACATTTGAGAAGCAAGCCTTGTCCCAAGTCAATTCCGTTTGGATTTTTTTTAACAAACAAACGAAATCTTGTTGTAAGTGACACTGTGACACAACAAGTCCAGTGTGGCTTTGCAGAATAATGACTGATTCACTTGCAGAAATCCTCACATATCCTTGCACTTTTACTCAAATCAAGACTATCTATTTTGTGGGTACATGGCGTTCGATGTTCCCTCTACACTATTTTATTCAGTGCCTTTTTCGTATTGGCATTTGAACAGTTTCGAGAAATTTGAAATCCATTTGACATAGTTTAAAGCCCCAGTGTGTAGGATTTGTGGCGCATAGGTGGATGGTGCTATTGCACTTCCTGTTTTAGCTACGGCAGACCTCGAGGGTCACCCGAGGCTCGCGTACTGGCGCAAGAACCGCGCGCCGCTACTGTATACATAAAACGCGGTCCCGTTCACTTTTTGTTTTTTTTCTCTCTCATGAAAACACACATTCCCGATCATGTACCATGACACTCTACACATCAAATGAAACCTTACAGTCTCCTCTTTTTGACTATGCAATTCATTTCCCTGCACAACAATCACTCCCCAAGCACATGGGGCTTTTATACGGAAAAGCACAAAACGAGGTTAGCTTACCTTAGAATGCTTTGCACAGGTCAAACTCTGTATTTCACCATAAACTTGCTCTCAATTTGTCCGTAAGGATCCAGCGAATAAAATCCAGTAAAACAATTTAGTCCAAAACACGTGTTAGATCCATTACGACGTCTGATCCGGCAGCATGCTTGTGTTGTTTACCCAAAACCACGAGCCTTGCCGAAGGTGAAGGCGGAGCCCAAATGTCCTTCTGCGGCTCTCGTATTCAAAATGGCTGCCTCTGCATGGGGAAGATCCCCCTTTTATGTGACTATATCTAAGTCCAAAAGAATACTTTGATTTCATGATGGAAGTGAAAAGGCTTGGAAAACAATGTATTTTTGAATGGGTATCTTCAATTTCAGTAATTAACGGGTACAAATCTTAAACACTGTCCCTTTAAACTACATATACAGTCTGCATACACATGGAGTTCAACATTTACCTCCTGCTACAGTTGCGGAAGTACATTTTCCATTCATTTTTCCAATATTTTTTTTCAAAAATATTAAGAGTTCAAAGACATGCTAAATAATATCCATAAAGATTCTACAAAATGCTTTAATAACAGTTTCAGAAATTCACACATGTTTAACATACAAACCCCGCATATTTAGGCTGAGTTCTTCTCTCAAACAGAAAACACCCTGGTCCACATTGTGATGTCATGTGGTAATACAAGAAGTGTTCCACTGTGTTTTGAAAATCCATAGACCTTCACCAGAATCCCTTTTTTTTTTTTTTTCTGGTAGAGGGTCTGCTACCTGTTCATCTCCATGGAGGTGCTGTTGCTGAATGCTCCACAGTTTTATTGCATCAATCTATCTCTACCAAGCCAAGTTACACGTCAGGTCTGTGGAGAGGCGACCCTGTCTGTGTTTCTTTGAACAGTAAAGACACCTGTAACTGGATAAATGCAAAATAGAAAAGTTTAATGCTACTGTGGATATCGACAGGCAAAGCAATAACATCTCCATGGAAAAAAATCAGACGACATACCCTCAACCAGAAAAGTTGCATAATACAGCTTTAAAGGGACAGTGTGTAAGATTTTTACCCGTTAATTACTGAAATTGAAGATACCCATTCAAAAATACATTGTTTTCCAAGCCTTTTCACTTCCATCATGAAATCAAAGTATTCTTTTGGACTTAGATATAGTCACATAAAAGGGGGATCTTCCCCATGCAGAGGCAGCCATTTTGAATACGAGAGCCGCAGAAGGACATTTGGGCTCCGCCTTCGCCTTCAGCAAGGCTCGTGGTTTTGGGTAAACAACACAAGCATGCTGCCGGATCAGACGTCGTAATGGATCTAACACGTGTTTTGGACTAAATTGTTTTACTGGATTTTATTCGCTGGATCCGTACGGACAAATTGAGAGCAAGTTTATGGTGAAATACAGAGTTTGACCTGTGCAAAGCATTCTAAGGTAAGCTAACCTCGTTTTGTGCTTTTACGTATAAAAGCCCCATGTGCTCGGGGACTGAGGGAAATGAATTGCATAGTCAAAAAGAGGAGACTGTAAGGTTTCATTTGATGTGTAGAGTGTCATGGTACATGATCGGGAATGTGTGTTTTCATGAGAAAAAAAAACAAAAAAACGGGACCGCATTTTATTTATACAGTAGCGGCGCGCGGCTCGTGCGCGGGTACGAGAGCTGTCCGCGTTACGGCGCGCCCGGGTGACCCTCGAGGTCTGCCGTAGCTAAAACAGAAAGTGCAATAGCACCATCCACCTATGCGCCACCAATCCTACACACTGGGGCTTTAAATCATATTGGCCTGTAGAATGTTATGATGTCGTCTGAAACTGGCAGTTGCCCAAATGACAAGACTTTTATCACTTTTGAGTGATCGTGATATTGACGGAGCTGTGAGCTTTGCACTATGTCTTTATCGCTCGCTTTCTCTCTCTCTTGCTTTCTCTTTGCCTCTTTTTCAGTCTCTCTGTTTTTCTCTCTCTTTCATTTTTTCTCTATCCCTTGCTTCATCTTTTTCTTTGTTTCAGGCTCTCACTTTCTCTGTCTTTCTTTCTCTTTCTCATTTTTTCCTCTCACTTTCTTTTACTTTCTCCTTTCTCTCTCTTTTTCTCTCTTTCTTTCTCACCTTCTCTCTCTCTCTCCCTTTTTTCTCTATTTCTCTCTCTCTCTCCTTCCTCAGTCTCTCACTTTCTCTCCCTTTCATTCTCTTTCTCATTTTTTCTCTCACTTTCTTTTACTTTCTCCTTTCTCTGTTTCTTTCTCTCTTTTTCTCTCTTTCTTTCTCACCTTCTCTCTCTCTCTCTCCCTTTTTCTCTCTGTTTCTCTTTCTCTCCTTCCTCTAATTCTCTGTTTTTTAATTTCTCCCTCTGTTTTTTCTTCTTCCCTTTTCTCTCCCTTGTTTGCTTTCTTGTTTTCTCTCTCATTCTTTTTCTTTCTCTGTCTTTCTCTCTCTTTTTTGTCCTTTTCTTTCTCAGGGACTGGACTGGTACATGTGGTCATGTGACGGTTTCACACATATTCACACATATAAGTTAAAAGTTTATCTTTTTCTCTTTTCTCTCTCTCTCTCTCTCATTGTCTGTCTTTTTCTCTATCTTTCTATCTCTGTCTCACCACATTTTTCTCTTTCTTTCTCTCCTTTTTCTCTAAACTTTTCTTGCTAAAATGTGA
>JAVJIX010000104.1:2130000-2150000 GCA_036785185.1 Paratrypauchen microcephalus | reverse complement strand
CTGTGCACCCATAACTGCAAGCACTTCCACCCTGGGATCATTCATTGTCTAAATGGATGTTTTCAGTGCTTTTTATATCAGTGTGGCTGTTTCAAGGTCCTATATTACGCAACATTTACTCTTGAGCTTTAAGACGTGTTAGAATGCTGTTATTTCCTCAAAAACATAGCTAGAGTTGTTTTTTGTTTCATTCATACATGTTTGAACAATCTTCCATTATTAGCCTTTCTACATCTCCAAAACTCAAAATGCTCTGCTCTGGCTTGTGATGTCATGAAGCGATAGTTTTAACAGCTAAAATATTTGGTAAAATATATTACAGTGGTACCTCACCTTACGAATGACCCAACAAACGAAAATTTCAAGTTACGAAACGCCTTCACGTTAAATTTTGGTCTCTAGATACGAAAGAAAATTCAAGTTAATTCAAGTTACGAAACGCGAAATCTCAAAAATTCAAATAATGCGCGCTCAGCCACACACATTATACGCTTTTCTCAGACTGGATTTAAACTTTTCTCACATTTGTCTCTCGTTTAAACACTCAAACTTTCATAGATTTTCAACAAAATTATTAATAGTGAAGTGTGGGGGGAAGGGGGAGGGGGAGAAGACTCTGACACGTGTGTGATAGCGCAGCATGACCCGGCGCGGGGCTGCCAGCAGGTCTAGACCAAGGTCTAAACCTGGACTGGACCAGGACTAAACCTGGACTAAACCAGGACTAAACCAGGACTAAACCAGGACTAAACCAGGTGGATTAAAGCAGCGAGGAGGGGACTGCACACAGTCTGAGCGCATGAATGCATGAACGAGACCCATGCAAGAGCCGCGGTGGTCTAGACCTCCTCTAGACCTGACCAGGTCTAGAGGAGGTCTAGAGGAGCCGCGGTGGTCTGGACTAAACCAGGACTAAACCTGGACTAAACCAGGAGGAGCCCGCGGCTCTTGCATGGGTCTCGTTCATGCGTTCATGCGCTCAGACTGCGTGCAGTCCCCTCCTCGCTGCTTTAATCCACCTGGTCTAGTCCTGGTTTAGTCCTGGTTTAGTCCTGGTTTAGTCCTGGTTTAGTCCAGGTTTAGTCCTGGTCCAGTCCAGGTTTAGACCTTGGTCTAGACCTGCTGTCAGCTCCGCGCCGGGTCATGTGCGCTATCACACGTGTCAGAGCGCAGTCTTCTCCCCCCTCCCCCTTCCCCCCACACTTCACTATTAATAATTTTGTTGAAAATCTATGAAAGTTTGAGTGTTTAAACGAGAGACAAATGTGAGAAACACACAGAACACAATGTTACACTATAAAAAACACTATAAAAAAAAAAAAAACTTGGATCGGGGCCTTGGAACGAATCAGGCTTTTTCCATTAAAATAGCTACTCAACTTATGAATTTTTCACGTTACGAAACCACTTCTGGAACGAATTAATTTCGTAAAGTGAGGTACCACTGTATTCTAAGAAAGGAGTTTAAAAACACAGTGTAGCTATTACCACATGACATCACAGGGTGAAACACAGTCTTTTCTGTTTGAGAGAAATATGTAGGATTTTGTGTTAAAATTGTGTGAATGGAACAAAACACAACTCCAGTGTTTGCGTCATATGGGCCCTTTAAAACATCGCTAAAGAGGCTGAATGGTGTAAAAGATGTGGGCTTGTATTAACAGGTAGTTAATGTCTAATGAATCGCACAGATCGTCACTCACTCTGCCAATTTCCTGCTTCAACAGAGCGTGTAACTGAAGTGAAGACTGACATTTTCGTGACCAGTATCGGACCTGTTTCGGACCACGACATGGTAAGACTCCTCTGTGTTAATGTCCCCAGTTTTACCCCTGCTGTGCACATTCTCTGGCACGTCTCCTCCTCTCAGCACACTGCCCTAACATTTCTGGACACGTTATTTAAAAAAGTGTTTCATATGAGGCTATAACGCACAGAGATTTTTGTACTTTTTGTTGATTGTAAACCATAATCCGTTCAAAACTGTAGACCTGAGAAGCCCTACCTCTTGAAGTAAATGGTCACATCTTTATATAGCGCTTTTCCACCTTCAAGGCACCCAAACCCTTTACAACAAGGAACCACTCACCCATTCACACACACATTCACACACCAGTGTACACGGACACTGGTGTGTGAGGGCAAGGTGGATGGAATACTATTTTTTGGAGGTCAGTATTTATTGTGGGTACATTTTCTTGTAGCTCATGTTTTTTAACAATATTGTAATTTTAGAATAGTTTTAGTAGTTTATTGTGTCAGTGGCATAATGGGCCTCATTCATGAAGCGTTCTTTGTACGTTAAAGCCCCAGTGTGTAGGATTCGTGGCGCATAGGTGGATGGTGCTATTGCACTTTCTGTTTTAGCTACGGCAGACCTCGAGGGTCACCCGGGCGCTTTCGTACCCGCGCATGAACCGCGCGCCGCTACTGTATAAATAAAACGCGGTCCCGTTTTTTTTTTTTTTTTTCTTTTCTCATGAAAACACACATTCCCGATCATGTACCATGACACTCTACACATCAAATGAAACCTTACAGTCTCCTCTTTTTGACTATGCAATTCATTTCCCTGCACAACAATCACTCCCCGAGCACATGGGGCTTTTATACGGAAAAGCACAAAACGAGGTTAGCTTACCTTAGAATGCTTTGCACAGGTCAAACTCTGTATTTCACCATAAACTTGCTCTCAATTTGTCCGTAAGGATCCAGCAAATAAAATCCAGTAAAACAATTTAGTCCAAAACATGTGTTAGATCCATTACGACGTCTGATCCGGCAGCATGCTTGTGTCGTTTACCCAAAACCACGAGCCTTGCCGAAGGCGAAGGCGGAGCCCAAATGTCCTTCTGCGGCTCTCGTATTCAAAATGGCTGCCTCTGCATGGGGAAGATCCCCCTTTTATGTGACTATATCTAAGTCCAAAAGAATACTTTGATTTCATGATGGAAGTGAAAAGGCTTGGAAAACAATGTATTTTTGAATGGGCATCTTCAATTTCAGTAATTAATGGGTAAAAATCTTACACACTGTCCCTTTAAGGCCTAATGAACATTTTTGGCATTCACAAACCGTTTTGCTCGAGATGTCTTCCTCGTTCACTCTGTCGCTCATGCTTTCATGTGTTTTAATGCCAAACCCATATTGGCCATATTTGGAAGTTCAGAGGGTGTTTCCAATCAAATACATATTCATTTTCTATCTAAATTAAATGTAAATGAGCGTGGAGGGGTTTGTAGCTGGGTGCTAGTGAATTAGGCACAGGAATTTTCGAGCTTAAGGACATCTGGCGCAGACTTCTCTCAGTATTTTCTTAAAGTGGAAGTTACAAACATTTTAAAGAAAAGATTTATGAATGTAACCCAGTATTATTGCTTATTGTGTACAATTTCTTAAGCAATCATGCTTCAAAAAGTGTTACTGTGATAGGCCTGTATCCAGGTATACTTGTGCATAGAACTTTTCCAAACTCAGATTTCATCACATTACTACTATGGACCAAGACTTTTGGGAATAAGCTGCGTTGTTGGATGTTAAATTGTACAGACCTTCTAACAGATCTGCTTTTAAGATTGATTTTCACAGGGGTAATTAGCTTTTAAAACAAAGTCCATTAACAGTAATTTGCTTAGCCCTTATGCCCTGCAGACTGCATCAAGATGTCAATATTATAACAGGTTCAAACTAGATTATACTGTAGTGTGAGTAAGAAGTGAAAATCATTTCCATACACATCAGATGTAATGCAGCAGCTTCAGTAAACAGAGGAAGGGCTCTTCACCAAGTTACACCAAGTTACCATGGCAATATTGTACTTACTGTATATAGTTACTAACTCTGTGCATTTGAACACATTCCATACCAAATCCTACCCATTCTCATGAACTAAAAGAACCTAAAAGAAATAGGACTGGTAGAGGGCTGGTAAGTTGGTGGCCCAACTCTCCAGCTATCCCCAAAAATAATGCATGTGAATACTAGCAATGTGCTTAAGAGCTAAGTCAGTTATTTAACTGTAGCAACTGTGTCAGTGAATATAGTATAAATACAATGTACTGCTATGCAGAAATAAATGCAGTATCTGATTGCACAATATATGTCGAGAGTCCAGCAGAAACATCCCAGCCCACCCACAGTTCAGTCTGCTACAGTATATAGTTATAATATATGATGCCAATATTGATCCATTCATTCATTCATTCATTCATATTGATCAATACTGATCTAAAACGACTTAAAAGAAACAAGATTTCTGATTTCCGTGTTTGGTGCCCAATGGGAGCTGATGTTGCCATAAATGGCATCATAACAAAGCAGCACGTTGATGGCACCTCTGATAGATATCTACACATAACACTAGGGAGTAGCTGATTTTTGTTTCATTTCTACAAAAATTAGTACACAGTATTGCCGTGTCCTACGCGTATTGCCAGTATTAATACAATTGTAGAGCGAGGTAAGTATAGAGCAGTGGGTGTGTACCAGTGAAAACTGGGGTTGATCAGTGCACGACGATTACACAAACGTACACAAATCACTCCAAATATAACTTGAAGATAGTAAATGAGAAGGAGAAACAACTATAACATGGTTAAAAGCTCTAAAAGGTCAAATTTTCATAATAGGGACAGTGGGGTCAAAATTAAGACAAAATGAACATCAATGCTAGTATATATATATATATATATATATATATATATATATATATATAAATTGACTTACGATTAATTGTCGATCAAGATGTTGGTCGAACAAAATGCATTAATTGCAATTAATCGCTAATCGCGGACACACGCACCCGCGTGGTCACGAAACAAGGCAACCGCGCACCGCGCTGCGCCAAGCTCGACTCACAGCCGGCCGCAGGCGCCAACGGCACTGCCCGCTGTACACGCGAGGCTGCTGAGCACGAGATTGAATCGCGGCGCCCGGAATGCGTAGTCTCAGCCCGAGCCACAAACCAGCCGAACGAAACCAGCAGCGGCACGTGGTGGTTTAATCCTGGTTTAGTCCAGGTCTAGACCTGGTTTAGACCTGGTTTAGTTCTGGTCTAGTCTCTTAGCCAATCAGGATGCAGAACCAATGTTATACTATAAAAAAAATGTTACACTATTTAAAAAAAAAAATTGAAAAAAATAAATAAATCCACAAACCGCGATAGAGCGAGGGATTACTGTATTTTGTTATTCATCAATACATTTGTCTGCTTAATTGAGGAATATACAATATAATAATACTATGATATATTTATGACTCAGTGTTATGTTACTATAGCTTATATTCTTAAAGACCCTATTGAAACACTCAAATTCAGGTGAAAAACGCCGCTTATCAATTAATTGTAAGTCGATCGATAAGGTCAATCAACTATAGATTAATGAATTAATCGATAATTTGCATCCCTAATATATATATATAAATACACTGCCTGACAAAAGTATTAGGACGATTGTGTATTTCTGAACTTTCATAAATAATAATAATGATAACAAGACGTATTGGTAATGACAACAAATCAATTTATTGATGTATTAAAGCAAATTTCATCATGTGTAACGACGTATTATTGCAAAAATGTAACAATATCAAGTTATGTAGCTTTTTAATCAAAATAACCACCTTTGGCCTTAATCACAGCTTTACAGATTCTGTCTGTCCTTTCAGTCGTGCATATGGGGGATTCTAGAACTCTGATATGAGATGATTTTAAAATATTATTAATTCAGTGTTCAATCTTTTACTTTCATAATGAAAGGATGCTATGAAAACATGAGTAATATTCGTCCACAAATGGATTTGCGCACAATGATCTGAAAATATGAGAATAAATACGATAAAATAGTATTAAGTACTCCACATTTACATAAAGACTGATACATGGAAAAGTTGGCTCAGTGCCCCAGCATCACAAATTATGCCATCGTCCTAATACTTTTGTCAGGCAGTGTATATATATATATAAAATCATGAAAAATGTAAAAAACAAATGATACAGGCCTAGCGTGCACTCTAAAATAGGTCACTGAATTGCCCAGATGTTTTGTGATGAGGCTTTGGGCTCTTCTAACCATCTGATCTTTACCCTCTTCATCAGGAACAGATGAACTTCCCACTTTAATATGACCAAACAACAGCTCTTGTTACATAAACTTGAAAGATCTGAACTCCATTTGACATAATGTGAGTTAATTGTGCCGTCCGACATATGGGCCCAGTCTATTCCACAACGCTGCAGCCATACGGAGACGCTGCCGAACAGACCCCCATCTCCAGCCTGCTCTATCCTCCGTGTTATTCCATGCTATTACCTCCAAGCACAGTTTAAACTTGCTAATTATCTAATGTGAAAGGGAGAGGGGAGAGAGACCGGCGCGTACAAAAAAAGCAAGCCGTTGTGTAATTTTCTTATGGAGATCTTCTAGTCTTCTCGGGCAGTCATGTGGAATCATTAAAATCTGCTTAAAGCTATGTCATTGGCCTAACTTTGAAATGAAACGTCCTCAATATGGTAGCCTGACCCTCTCCTCCTGTTATTTCTTCATCCCTGGTGTAATTTCGATGATAGCCAAAGCTCTTCCCAACTATTATTACTGCCACTAACCATACAAGGCAATTTGAGCTCTCACTTTTTAAGCCTGGACTGTAATGATGTAAATTCAGTCCAGGAAAAAAGAAGACGCCCCAAAATATTTCTAAATAAATTCATCTTTCACAATCTGAGTCACTTCAGGCACCGCTAAATGTGTTAAAGGAATTAATAGGCTTCAGACTGGAGAAGAGTGAGTGAAGTCCAAAATGAGGATATGCACAAAAATGCAAACTTTTACTCAAAACAACATTGATTGGGGGATATTGGAAAATATCAGTTGGCTCTTTTATCTAGTTTGGAGTGAAACAGAACTGTGGATGAATTTATAGTCAATTCGAAATCTAAATACAGTGGTACCTCACCTTATGAAAGACCCTACAGACGAAAAATCCAAGTTACGCCTTCACGTTAAATTTTGGTCTCTAGATACGAAAGACAATTCAAGTTACGAAACGCGAAATCTCAAAAATTCAAATAATGCACGCTCAGATGCACACCCCGCTGTTATCCCCGCTCAAAAAGCACCTTTCTCAGCCTCTTAGCTCTAGTGCCGATTTTCAACAAAATGTATTAAATAGTGAAGCGTGGGGGGAGACACGACTCCGGAAGCAGCGCGGAGACATGAACGCACCGCGCGAGGAGCACGGCACCGCGCGAGGAGCACGGCACCGCGCGAGGAGCACGGCACCGCGCGAGGAGCACGGCACCGCGCGAGGAGCACCCCTAGTCCTGGTCTGCACGACCGGCACCGGGGCTGCGAGCACGAGATAGAAACGCGGCGTCCGGACCGCGTCCTCTGGAGCCCGAGCCACAAACCAGCCGCACGAAACCAGCAAAGAGCGGCACGTGGTAGTTTAATCCTGGTTTAGTCCAGGTCTAGACCTGGTCCAGTCCTGGTTTAGTCCAGATCCAGTCCAGGTTTAGACCTGGTCTAGACCTGGTTTAGTTCTGGTCTAGACCTGGTTTAGTCCACGTTTAGTCCTGGTCTAGTCTCTTAGCCAATCAGGATGCAGAACCAATGTTACACTATAAAAAAAAATGTTACACTATAAAAAAACTTACCTGGCCAGCCAAATGATATCTCTCTGTATTTGCTATACAGCGCGATACCATTTGGACACCCTCGCTCCACCCTCGCTCCACCCTCGCTCCCCCGGTTAACAACGGACTCCGCGATTCTGATTCGTTCAAAGATGGTGACGTCAGTGCACCCGCCTTTGCCCGCAACGTCCCTTCCATTCAGCTGTAAAATTGGTCTTAAATGACCTAAAACACATCGATTCCTTAAAACCACAGCAGCTGACAGCTCTAGAGGCCTTTCTTTTCTTTCTTTTCTTTTGTTTGATTGGTTCACTTAGCTGTCTGTCTACGCGCGACGGCAGCACATTCTGGACCAAGCATTACCAGACTCGTCGCTGGTACAGCGATGAGTCATGGATTCTTCCAGGCAATAAAAAAACAACAACCTTGGAACGAATCAGGCCTTTTCCATTGAAATAGCTACTCAACTTACGAAAAATTCACGTTATGAAACCACTTCTGGAATTAATTAATTTCGTAAGGTGAGGTACCACTGTATTTATTGGCCAAATAATTTTCGTGTTATCACTGGCTCTGGACTCTAAACAATAAGTATCGCAATCGATCACGAAAAAATCATATTGGTTGACCCTTAGTTAATTAATTTATTCATTTAGTAATCCATAAGAGCTATGATCTTGTATTTCTTTTTGCCACCAATTTGTACTCCAAAGCATATATCAATGGACATAGCTAACCCGCTAGCCGCCGCGTTCCAAATAGGAAGTGAGCACAGGCACGACTTCTGTGCATCAACTCTGGGTTCTGTTGACTTGGTAGTGAAACATTGACACTACTCTCTGTGGCTGTTATTTTGGTCTTAAAATGTTCATGCCTGTTCATGCATGAACCTGCTCTACATGATCCTTTTGTCTGTAGATCAAGACATGAACATTAATAACAACAAATATAACGACAACCGCTCCTCCTTTCCCTGAGGTTCCGCTTTTGTTAGTAACAGGTTTGATTGACTGCGTTGGTAAGCGCCTGCTCCCTTTTAGACCAACAATTGGGGAAGGGGCGTAACCTTCAACAGCCGCGCTCCGGATTGGTTGCTACAATACTCAAGGTCAGAATTCCAAATACTGAACTTGACTCCAATAACTACTGATACTATATGAGTTTCATTTAACTGGAGCCAAACACTGTGGGTGATGTCACAATCCCTTAGTCCACTTCTTTATACAGTCTATGACCTATACCAGTGTCAATAAACCTTGAAAAATGCAATTACAAATAAAGGCATGACCATTTATTTGGTTATAATATATTTCAAAAATCTAAATTTGCAATAAAAATTAAAATAATCACAGCCCTACCTCTAAGATAAGTAACTCCCGAACCCATTAATGAAAATACATGAATAAAAACATTGTCTCACTATTGTGAGACTCATAAAAAACAGGGCTCTCAGGTTTTGAGCGGGGTCGTGCGTGAGACTGCGTAATTTCCGAGGAGCGGGGGGGGCTTGAATTGCGTGAGAAATGCCGTGTGAGCGTGTGAACGCGTCGAATTGTCTCTCTCAATGCGTGAGACTTGAGAGCCCTGCTGTAAATGTTTGTCTAAAGAGCAAACTTAAAGGAAAATTAACGTTTTTTTTACAATCTGAGCCTTCTTTCGGCAATAAAACAAGTAGTTTTACTCACCCATAGCAGTTTGGTGTCAATTGGAGCAGTATCACAGAACTTATGTTGAGCCGTTCTGTTCTACTAATGATCCCGTATCCGTTAGCGTGAGTGCTCGGGGCATTACTTTGCGGTGTCCAAATAACACAAACTTTAGCACTTTTCAAATCACAGAAGATCGCTGTGTCAGGGTAGACTTTTAGTGGATTCCAAAATGGCCTGAAACCCGATATGCAGCTATAGTTTCATTTGATGACGTCATCAGAGAGGACAGTGCGCATGCGTGAACTCAGCTGTTTTGTAAACACCGCTAGTCCGAAAGAAGCTAACACCGCTCTGAACTTTACTTTTCTGTTGCGATATCGGGTTTCAGGTCGTTTTGGAATCCACTAAAAGTCTACGCTGACACAGCAATCTTCTGTGATTTGAAAAGTGCTAAAGTTTGTGTTATTTGGACACCGCAAAGTAATGCCCCGAGCACTCACGCTAACGGATACAGGATCATTAGTAGAACAGAATGGCTCAACATAAGTTCTGTGATACTGCTCCAATTGACACCAAAATGCTATGGGTGAGTAAAACTACTTGTTTTATTGCTGAAAGAAGGCTCAGATTGAAAAAAAAATGTTACTTTTCCTTTAAACTACAAAGCAACTAATGAGAGTTATATAAATGAAGTTATTACCTGATGGTTCTCACTTTGTTTTATCATCACCGCAGTGTGCGCTTAGCAGCTGGAACTACACTCTACAGTCTGCCCAACAATAGAACAATCTATTTTCTGATTGGCTGATTTTTTCAGGGAGCGAGACAAGGAGGGAGGGGGAGAGTTTTTTTCGCTGAAAACGCGCGGTGCCTGCATAAACTGAGCCACACAGACCGATTTTCTGGGCGAATTGCGTGTGTCACACTCTCAATGCGTGAGACTTGAGAGCCCTGATAAAAACATACAACCCAATAATACTCTTGAATCATGGTTTCTGAAGTAATTTTAGCTGACATTACCACAAACTCCTTCTGCGATACCTGGCAGGAAGCTCCTCTAGAGCTCCCCATGTGTCCTGCAGCCCCTGATGTGAAAAGACACTTAGCAACAGAAAGTAGGTCAAGGCTCGTGTGGGAAAGTCAAAGTGACACCAGATACAGTAAGAGCACGAGAAGGTGAAAGGCCCAAACAAACATGACTCAGCACCTTGTCCTTATGCTGGGTGAAGCGAGCGAGCGAGTTTGAAGGTACACTTTGTTTGTCAGTGTGTACAGGAGGGTTGTCAAAAATATCAAAGACCAGGTACCAATCAATACTAAAGCTGGTATCAAACCTAGATATTCATTTGAGCAGGTATTGATACTAAAAAAATCACTTTCACAAGACAGAAATGAAGCTTTAGAAGGACTTGAGCTGTATCAGAACAAGTATAAGAGCACATAGACTAGTATATGCCCGTGGACCACTATGGAACCTACCTGAACCACTGAGGGATTACACAGATATAAGGCCACATGATAATATAACAGAAAATAATACAATTTTATGTTGAAACTGACATCCTTTTGTCTAAATAAAAAGTGTTTTATTATCATTGTTGGATCAGAATATGTACTGCGTTTTGAGTCTATTCCTTAGTATTGAAATCAAGTTTGAAATTTTAGCATTGTGAAACACTAATGTACAGTGGGCTTATTTTTACGTAGGACATGTCAGACTGTTACAAGACTAGAGAGCTGGTACGCCTTGGAAGAGTTAAGTTAAAGCTGTCATTGCTCTGTCTGGAATGTTCCACAGTATGACATTAAACAGATCTACCTTACATTCAATACAATTAGGCCTACAGGTAGTTTATTGCTCAAAAATACCTTAAAAAAACAGACATTCTTACAATAAGTGGGGTCACCTCTTCACAGATTTGACTATAACTTGGTCTGATTTGGTCTCAATGAAGACAGAAAGGTTTAATACCATAGTGTGGAACATTCCAGAAGAAGCAATAACATCTCCATGGAGAAAAGCATTTGACGAACCCTCCACCAGAAAAGTTACCTTTGAGAGAATAGTAAATGCAGGTTAATGAGGCACTGACTAGACTAGGGTTTGAATGTACTCCCTGTGAATGTGTCAGTTTATTTACTCTGGTTTCCCCATGAAAGGCAAGCACAATAGGGTAGTGATAAAAGAAGAAATTCAATTTGTCAACTGGACAAAGTTTGTTTGGTTGAAAATGTTTTGCCGCTCATCCGAGAGGCTTCGTCAGCTCTAATCAGAATGCTGGTAAGACACTTGCTTATATCTTGCTGCAGGGAGGAGCTACCTAGCTAACTACTTTCCGAAACTATCTCATTGGTTTCAGTCTTTTGTTTCTCCGGCATCTAGATTAGCATACCTATTCATCCCTACAACGACTGTTTTTCACACCTCTGGCCCTGACCTGGCTCTAGCCCTATTGTTCCCCTGTTTGCTTGATCTAGGCTTAAGAATGGAATTATAGATGGGAGACAAATTATGTCTGACTCCACCATTTCTGTTCAGAGAAGGATTCTCTTTTTTGACAAAAATTGCCTCTTTAACTCCCCTCTCAAACCAGTTCTTTTCCCTGGCTAAGATCTGAACCTCACTGTCCTCAAACGAATGGCCCGTGGCTTCTAGGTGAAGATGTACGGCAGATGACGGTCCACTCTGGCACGCCCGTCTGTGTTGGTACATCCTCTTGTGAAGTGGCTGCTTGGTTTCTCCACTATAGCGCTCACTGCAGTCTTCACTACTTGTAGTGAAGCTCCTCCCTGCAGCAAGATATAAGCAAGTGTCTTACCAGCATTCTAATTAGAGCTGACGAAGCCTCTCGGATGAGCGGCGAAACGTTTTCGACCAAACAAACTTTGTCCAGTTGACAAATTGAATTTCTTCTTTTATCATGGATTCTACCTGGACGACTGAGGGACTCTTCCCGCACAATAGGGTAGTCTTTAAAATATGCAGTTGTCCAAATGGGATTGAAGGATGGTTAAATGCAGAGGACACAGTCTCCTTGAACAATATGCTACATTATGTTGTATGGAGTTTATGCTGGTCCAGTAGGCTGTATCAATGTAGATCCTTGAAGATTTGATGGATGGGGTATTGATAAAAATGGTAAATGGTCATGCTTTACATCAAGGAACCACTCAACCAAGGACTTACCCAAGGGCACAACAGTAGCACTCATCTGTGGGAGCTGGAATCACGTCGCCTACCTCCCAATCAGCAGACAAACACTCCAATGAGCCTATTGGTTCGGATGTCCTGGTTGGGGCTATAACACTGCACAAGACCAGACCCGATCTCATATAAAGTTATACCTAAAGTTAAAAACAAAACTTCAATGCCCATTTTGTCTTTCAAAAGTTCCAAACTCCATGCACAGCTTCCAGGTGCTGGTAACAACAGGAACATTGAATAATTCCAGAAAAAAGAAGTTTACCGCACACTCGTTTGACTTCTACAGTGTCATCAGGTGCCCATTTTGTCTTTGTTTAGGATTTGTATTATAATATTATAGGCTATATTAAAACATACACCATTGGTTCTAACTTGTGTCACTATTGTAAACAAACTGGGAAGACTTCTAGCTTGACGTAAAACAAACAAACAAACAAATGAGGAAAAACTTTTTAGAAACAGATTTCAAATGCACCAGCCCATCCTTGCCAAACAATAAAAAGCTGTGGGTAACCTCCCTTTTGTTTGGCATCGATTCTTCCAAGAAGACTTTGTTCCAACATTTTTTCCTCCAGACCAGTTAGCTTATTACACCACTGTTGTAGCTGTTCTGGCTGTGACTAGCAATGACTCATCTTCTGCAAACTACCACAAAATACAAGTCTATTGAGAACTTTTTTCAGTACCCTAGAATAGAATACTAAACGCCTCCAAACCGTACCACCCACAAACGCAGTAAAAGGGAGGGTGAAGGGAGGAGGGGCGGTGTTTGGAAGACTAAAGGGGAGAGTGAGAGGAGAGAAGGGGTGGGGTCTGGAGTACTAAAGGGGAGAAACAGGGGGAGATGGGGTTGGCTCTAGAGGACAAAATGGGAGAGTGAAGGCAGAGAGGATGGGCAGGTTCTGGTGGACTAAAGTGGAGAGTTTGAGGGAAGAATGGGTGGGTTCTACAGGACTAAAGGGGAGAATTCGGGGGAGAAGAGGTGGATTCTAGAGTACTAGAGGGGAGAGTGGGGGGGGGGGTCTATTGGACTAAAGAGGAGAATGAAGGGGGAGAAGTGGCGGGGTGTGGAGGACTAAAGGGGAGTGTGAAGAGGGAGAAGAAGCTGTTTCTGTACTAAAGGAATTCTATTCTAGACCACAATACTGCCAGTTACACTAGTTTGTACTAAAATTGTGAACAAAAAAGAATGCTCATTTTTAGTCCTATTTTAAAGTGGGCATATTTTTTGTGAAATTGACTTTTATACACTTTTTAACCATGTTTTAATAGTGTGTTTTAAAGGGATATGCCACCCCCAGGTCAAACTTGGGCATCTCCCCACAGTCCAGAGACTAAAATAAGTGGTGGAAAGTGTTTTTCTGGTGACGCAGCCATTGTCCAGGTCTGTCGCCACTGACCGCCGCGGTATCTGCAGCTCCTCCGCCTTAGACTGGAGTCTAACGTCGCCAGAGAAAGATTTCGGCCAAAAGGAATTAATTTGCTCGATGCGTTTCCCAATTACTTTCTGTGTAGTGCGCATTCATATCGAGTGCAAATAAATGTGCAAATCAACACGGAGAGCTTGACTTGGTCATTTTGGGTGGGAACTATTTTTCAGTGCGGAAAAACACAGCCGAAGCACACAGCACGCTGCGTAACAGGGGAACTGCCTCCCTGTTACGCACCAGGAAGGGAGTTCCACTGTTGCGCAGCGTGCTCTGTGCTTCGGCTCTCTTTTTCCGCACTGAAAAATAGTTTCCACACCAAAATGACCAAGTCAAGCTCGATATGAATGCGCACTACACAGAAAGTAATTGGGAAAAGCATCGAGCAAATTAATTCCTTTTGGCCGAAATCTTTCTCTGGCGACGTTAGACTCCAGTCTAACGCGGAGTAGCTGCAGATACCGCGGCGGTCAGTGCTGACAGACCTGGACAATGGCTGCGTCACCAGAAAAACGCTTTCCACCACTTATTTTAGTCTCTGGACTGTGGGGAGATGCCCGAGTTTGACCTGGGGGTGACATATCCCTTTAACAGTGTTCCCTCATCATCACTAGTTGTATTTTGGTTGATTCATGCATGTTTGACTAATCCTGTAGAGTCCCAAATTTTATGCTTGAGTGCAAAGAAAATTTAAGTTTTCACCTACCCCCTAGCCCTGCCTACTGCTCTCTACTTACATGTGATTAGTTTAAAAATTCTCCAGCTCATACATGTCGGGTTCAAACATGTCGCAAAGCCATTTTTCAGCAATAAAAACATGAAGTGAAAATCTGTTGCTTTGCTGAAAAGTTATAAAAATTAAGAGTTCTAAAAATTTGAACGGGAAATCAATTAACCTGTTTCTATTGCTAAGCTGCTATAGAACAATATTGTAGTTTATGAACAAAATGTAAAACAATATAATTTAGGGTCCATGTTGCGCTATTTTCTGATCTATGTTACGTTGTGTCCTCATCACAAACAGACCTGGAGTTATGTTTTGTTTCATTCACACATGTTTAACACACAAACCCTGAATATTTAGGCTGAGTTCTTCTCTCAGACAGAAAACACTCCTTGTGATGTTATGTGGTAATACAGGAAGTGCTCCACTATGTTTTTAACCCCTTACACCTACACTTGAAACATTTGGATAGTTTCAGCACTGGAATTGCCAATCTCTGAACGAAGGTAAAAGGTCGCTATTAACTTGAAAACTGCTTCATGACGTCACAAGGTGGAACAGAGTATTTTGATCTTTGGAGATGTAGTTAAACTAATCGATCGTTATGTTTTAAATACTATATACCCCAAAAAGTCTCTCATTTAACCTAATATGTTCTTTCTTCCCAATTGCTCCCCCTGTAGGAGTACACTATAGACGTGTTCTTCAGACAGAGCTGGAAGGACGAGCGGCTAAAGTTCAAAGGTCCCATGGCTGTTCTTCGTCTCAATAACCTGATGGCGAGCAAGATCTGGACCCCGGACACATTCTTCCACAATGGCAAGAAGTCTGTGGCCCACAACATGACCATGCCTAACAAGCTGCTGCGCATCACAGAGGAGGGCACTCTGCTCTACACGATGAGGTGACAGTCACTGACCACCTTCTTATAGCACTAGGCCTGTCATGATAACTGTGGGTGTCCTGTATTGTATGGTTTTATCGCTGGGTTTAATATGAAAGGAAAAGTAACGTTTTTTACAATCTGAGCCTTATTTCGGTAATAAAACAAGTTGTTTTACTCACCCATATCACTTTGGTGTCATATGGAGCACTTCCAGAGATGTTTTAGATTTGCGATCTCCATCATGTGAGTTCTCGGGGCACATGTTTGCGGTCTCCAAATAACACAAACTTTAGCACTTTTCAATTCATAGAAGCCCGATGTCTTAGCCTACGATTTCGTGTGGTCAAAAGTGGCCTGTAATCCGAGATTTAGCCATAGTTTCGAGTAGATGAGGAGGCCAGTGCGCATGTGCGGACTGTGCTCTCAGCTCCCAGGACCCAAACATGAAACGCAAAGCTGTAAACTATGGATAAATCTCGGATTACAGGCCACTTTTGACTCAAACGAAATCGTAGACTAAGACATCGGGCTTCTATGATTTGAAAAGTGCTAAAGTTTGTGTTATTTTGAGCCCGCACAGGGCATATTACATGCTTGGCGAATATATTATATGCCCCGAGCTATGGTTAGAAGTCGCGCTAGGCTAACGCTAATCTAAAACATCTCTGGAAGTGCTCCATATGACACCAAAGTGCTATGAGTGAGTAAAACAACTTGTTTTATTACCGAAATAAGGCTCAGATTGTAAAAAAAAACGTTACTTTTCCTTTAAGATCTGTAAATTTGCTCAAGTTTGCATCGTGTATAGAAATGTATGTATTCAAACAAAAAGGCCATCTATAACCCATGCTAATTTCTGTATACAACAAAATGACTAAGCCCAATACAATACTCTATTACTATTAGTCATTTCTGTTAATACTTGATACATGATTATTTTAAAAAAAAAATGTTTTGGCACGTTTTTGCACAATTTTCACTAGGGTTAGTTACTGTTTGATTTTTTTTTTTTTTTTTTTATGTAAATTTATGGCCAATATGATTTAGAATGATCTGATTTGGGGGCGGCAGTAGCTCAGTTGGTAGAGCATATGCCTCGTGATCCAGGGGTTGGTGGTTCGAATCCCGCTCTTGACGGTTGACCGCATGTGATCCCAGCTCCCACAGATGAGCGCTGCCGTTGTGTCCTTGGGCAAGACACTTAACCTCACCTCGCCCCCAGTGTCTGTGGACATTTCGCCCCCAGTGTCTGTGGACATTGGTAGAAGATACATCAAGGCCCGTTGTGGTGGACCCACCACCCGCGGAAGGATTCATGGGGGCTGGTGCCTTGTGTTCTGCCAAGCAGCAGAACACTGCTTGGACTGCTGCCCCCGCGACCCTGAAAATGGAAAAGCGGAAGAAAATGAATGATTTAGAAAATTCAATCCGTGAATTACGTTATAATTATGTTAATACATATTTCCGTCCATCAAATGCTTTTGACGGACAGAGTGGGATTAAACCTTTCTATCACCATGGAGACCAAACCAGACCAAGTTACAAAAGACACAGGTCAGAGCTGTGAAGAGGCAACACCAATCCCAGTCAGAACGCCTGTTTTCGTAGTTATTTTTGAGCAATAAAACCACTGTAATTGAATACATATAAAGTAGAGCTGTTTAATGTCACACTGTGGAACATTACAGGCAAAGTAATGACATATCCATAGAAACAAGCAGGTGACAGACCCCCTATCATAAAAGTTACACAATCCACCTTTTTGGTTGGTTCCTGCCTGGAGCCAAGTTTTGGTGCCCAGCCCTAATTTTCACACAGGTATCCACACTCTAAAAGTCTTTTATGTTTAACCAAGAGTTTCCCCTATTTCTGTGGGTAAAAGTACTCTTATACATCATGGTCAGGAGTTTAAACTGCAGTACCGTGTGTATTTTTATTGTACTTTGTCATTTTCACATTGTGGCAAAAATACAATTGTTTAACACAAGCCTGATTTATGGCCGTGGGGACAGGGCTTGACAGGGCTGGACCTGAAGATAAGGTACTAGCTTGATTTTCGGAGCTCACATGATGTTTTGCTGTAGGACGACCAGAAGCTAAACGCTGCCTGATCTGACCAGCACCATTCCACTTGCACTGTTAACCTGTACTTCCAACCTTGACACGCTACAAAAGGTGGTGTAGTGGGTTAAGCATTTTTACCCCAACCAGAGGGGTGCTGGTTCAAACCTTATTGGAGCAGCTAATGTGAGTGTGCTTCTCTGAAATGTGCTAACACATTGTAATCTCCACTTTTATGTACAAAATATTTCCTTAAAGGTCCCATGGCATGAAATTTTCACTTTCTGAGGTTTTTGAACGTTAATGTGAGCTCCCCTACCCTGTTTAGCCCCCCCCCCATGGCTAAAAGTTGTGAAATGTCTAAACTGAGCATTTGCGATCCTTTTCTGCGTTACAAAAAATCGGAGCTCAAACGGGCGATTTTGAACAAGGCACCTTATTGACGTTAGATCGAAAAAAGAAATGCAAATGCAGTTCCACCCCCGTCTGTCTGTACTCAGCGTCTCTGTAAATCACGCCCAGAGAGTTTGGACTGCGAATGCGCTAGGCAATGCGAAATGCGTTTTTTATTTGCCTGGAGGCACGTCCGAGTGTTTCTAGGCTCGGAAGTCCTTTATCTGAGCCTCTGGACCTTTGAACAGCAGTGGTTTAATTTTATTTTCTGTGGAAATGTGTTTATTTTTCAATGGAACGCTTCTCATCTCTTCTCCACGCAAAAACGCGGAAATGGATCAGAGAGCGCACAGCTGAGAGCTGAGAGCGGAGAGTTTGGCCACGCCCCCACCCTCTACTATAGGCCATCTCTTTTCTCCTCATTTGCATTCAAGCAACAACGCCCAGAATAAAGAGTTTGAGAGAGATATTTATGACTCTTTGTTGATTTTGAAGAAGGATTCATTTACAGTATTAGGGAACCATTAAGGAGCCATATAAAAGCATCAAGAAGTACCGTGTCATGGGATCTTTAAGTAAAAAAGATGGAGCATTGCAGTACATTTATTTATTATTTGCAAGAATGGCCAATACAGGGGGTCCTCGGGTTACGACGTTGATCCGTTCTTAAGACGCGTCGTAACCCGAATTTCGTCGTAAACCGGATTTTGCCTTTGATCTTCCAACCAAAGCACCAATAACCTTTCCATCTCAATAATTAGACCACTACGCTGCTTGGTTATCACTGTCGCTTTCATAGGAGCAGATCAGAGCCCCCATCAGGTACTTCCGCCCACATTGGGCACACGAGGCCGTCTTCTCCGCCCTACAACCACAACAGAGCGTATTCTTCCGCCGTGCGCCGTTCGCGTTTGTTTACATCTCTTACCACGCTAAACCGCATAAGACGGAATGACGCGTAATATATACATATTTTTTTTAATGGGGGCGCGTTCATAACCACGAAACGTCGTAACCCGAGGACCCCCTGTACATATAATAAACAAATAAAATAATACTTAAAGCAGACTTATTATGCAAAATCAACTTTCCGGAGCTTTTAACCATGTTACATTTGTTCCTCCTTTTCATTTACCCTCTTGAAGTTGTATTTGGAGTGATTCATGCACGTTTGAGTAATCTTTAATCACTTATTTTGTATTTCTGATCAGCTCCCACTGGGCACCGCAGTTTTCTAACATTGAAGTTGGCTGATTTGTTTCTTTTATTGTGTTGTTTTAGATGAATATTGAAACTTGCAAATGATAACATAATGATCCACGGGTGTCATAGATTATAAATATATAGCAGACATAAGTACAGTATGTCTTCTTTAAAGAAAATAACCTGGTATTGTTTTTATTGG
Organism: Paratrypauchen microcephalus; assembly: GCA_036785185.1. Taxonomy (NCBI): domain Eukaryota; kingdom Metazoa; phylum Chordata; class Actinopteri; order Gobiiformes; family Gobiidae; genus Paratrypauchen; species Paratrypauchen microcephalus. The sequence continues at coordinate 2,130,617 of JAVJIX010000104.1, read as the reverse complement.
ATGTTATTGGGGAATAAAAGTAGTATCAGAATTGGGGAAAAGGTTGGAACAGTGCATCCCTAATACCCACGCAGAATGCATGTGGCATGTGGTTTGGGACGTGGGGGAGGGGACTCTGGGGCGGAGCTTGTGCCGTTGTCACAGATGAGCGCGATGAGGGATGGATGGGAGATTAGCGTGTCATGGGTGGCCTGACATGCTGTTTTTCAAGCGAGCTGTCAGAAAAGACACAAGCCCACGGCCCAAGGAAGTGGAGCATTCAGGGGCTGTGGAATAAATGAGAAACAAGATGCTTTTTGACGTTTGGCGCCAAGAGACTTCAGGGACAAAAGTCTATGATGTATAGTTCATGTATACTTAAACACAGACTGTATGGTGATGTTATACTAGACATTATATTTGCATTATTTCATGTAGTAGTAGTAGTGGAAGTAGTAGTAGTAGTAGTAGTAGTTGGGCTTACATTTTGGGCTTATATTTACATGATTTTATGTAGTAGTAGTAGCTGCAATAAACAGTAGTAGTAGCAGTATTTGGGCTTACATTATAGTTAATGTAAACTTAAAGGAAAAGTAACGTTTTTTACAATTTGAGCCTTATTTCGGTAATAAAACAAG